>CAUYUJ010015613.1:95000-104250 GCA_963575745.1 Prorocentrum cordatum
CGCCCCTCACGAGCAGCACACACTGGCACCACGCGTCGCCGTGCCCGGCTTCTCTCCTCCTCGTCGTCCTCCTCCTCCTCGTCCTCTCCTCCTCCTCCTCCTCCTCCTCCTCCTCCTCCTCCTCCTCCTCCTCCTCCTCCTCCTCCTCCTCCTCCTCCTCCTCCTCCTCTTCCTCCTCCTCCTCCTCCTCCTCCTCCTCCCACGCCTGGGCTGAATGGAAAGAACTCGGCCCTTCGTCCCATCGCACACACTCGCTGGCCACAGGGATGCGCGGCGGACGCGGGCGCGAACAGCGCCGTGTCGCCGCACTGCCCACGCGCGTCGCGGCGCGACGCAAGCGATGTGGGCAGCTCCGCGCCCTTCCGCGCAGTGCCCATGCCCGCCGCGGCGCTGCGGATTTGTATGCAGGACGTGGCCCGTGCACCCCGCGCTCGAGACTGGAGCGCGGGGTGCAAGCGCGCGCGCGCGCCAGCCGTCGCCCCGCGCGTGCTGCTTCGCCTGCTGCGTGCTGTTGCGCCCTACGCTGCTGCCTGCCGCGGCCTACCTGCTTCGCGCGCGCGCGCGCCGGCAGTCCGTCGCGCGCCGCCGCTCGCCTGCAGCGCGTTGCTTTGCCCTGCGTTGCCGCGTGCCGGGTGCCTGCTCCGCGCGCGCGCACCGGCGGTCGCCGCGCCGCGTCTCCCTCCTGCGCAGGTTCTGACCCCGCCTCCCACCCCGCGAGCGCCGCCGTCTTCGTTCGCAGGTTCCTCTCTTCCTCCCGCCCCTCCCGCAGGTACCCCATTCCCCGTCGATTAGCTACGTTCGAAGGTCAGCATCGTTTTTTGCTCATTCGGAGCAGTATCTCACGGCGGCTGAGGCGCAATTACTTGTCCCCGCACCGCATCCGCCCCAAGTTTGCGCGCGCTCGACCGCGTGCGGTCTGGGGCCATCCGCGCCGCATCCGAGCGCGGATCGCGCGAACGACCGCATAAGGTCTTTTCGGCTTGTCCGCCACATCCGAACGAGGATCGCGAGCGAACGATCGACTTTGGTCCACCCCGACGTCTGCGCCGCATCCGAACAGGGATCGCGAGCGAGCGACCGAACGAGGCCCGCCGCAGCGTCTGCGCCGCATCCGAACGAGGATCGCGAGCAAGCGACCGGACGAGGTCCGCTGCAACGTCTGCGCCGCATCCGAACGAGGATCGCGAGCAAACGGCCGAAGGAGGTCCGCTACGACGTCAGCTCCGCACCCGAACGCAAATCGCGAGCGAGCGACCAAACGAGGTCCGCCACGACGTCAGCGCCGCACCCGAACGAGGATCACGAGCGAACGACCGAACGCGGTCCGACACTACGCTTGCGCCGCATCCGACCGAGGAGCGCGCACGAACGACCGAACGAGGTTTTTTTCTGCATCTGCGCCGCATCCGAGCGAAAATCGCGAGCGAGCGACCAACTGTGGCGAGCCCCGACCTCTGAGCCGCATCCGGACGAAGATCACGAGCGAACGGCCGAACGAGGTCCGCTCCAACGCCTGCGCCGCATCCGAACGAGGATCGCGAGCGAGCGAACGAATTAGATCGGCGCAACATCGGCGCCGCGCCCGAACGACGATCACGAGCGAAAGACCGAAAGAGGCTTGTTTCGACGCATGCACCACATCCGCACGAGGATCGCGAGCGCGCGACCGAGCGAGGCGCATGTCAACTTTGCGCCGCATCCGAACTAGGACCGCGAGCGAACGACTGGACAACTTAACTTTGGGTTTCGGCGCCGCCTCCAACGCGGCTCGCGAACGAGCGCCCGAACGAACCCCCTTTTTCGGCGTTCACCGTGACAAGGGCACCTTTCCCCCCCGCCCCGCAGCAGGTCCCGTTCGAGAGCGCGCGCGCGCGCGTTGCGCGCGCATCGACGGCGCTCGGCCGCGAGACAGCTCAGCCGCAAGTCTTCGCGCCCACTGCCAGCGCTCACGCGAGGCGCGACGCCGACTACATCCGCGCCGTAGTCGCGGCGCTCCGCGCCAACACAATCACGGCGCGCGGCGAGCGCACCGTCGGCCCGGGCGCCCCGCGTCGCACGCCCCAGGTCGAGCAGAACCTGGCGGGGCTCGACATTCACGCGGGCACCCTTATCAAAAGTGATCTCCGGCGGGACAGCCGCCCTTCTTGACCGCGCGGCCAACCGGGCAACGGCGAATGCAGCAAGGGCCGAGGCAGCGGCCGTGTCCGCCGCCATCGACACCAGCGAAGCGGCGCGGGGGCCTGCCGACCCCGCGACCGCCCTCGCGGACGCGCTGGCGCGCGAGCCAACCGCGCACGTTGACATCGGCAAGTACCTGGGCACCAATGGCCTCACAAGGCTGTCGCAAGCCTGCTGGCCGTCGCCGGCGTCTTGCGACCATCTCGACAGCCAGGCGCGCGCGCGGGAAGTCTGCTCGGCGGCCTCGCGAGGCGCACTTGCCTGGCGCAAGTCAAGGAAGGCGGCCCAAGCGAACGGGATCGCGAAACCCTTCACCTACACAGATACGAAGAAGTGGCTGCCCCAGTGGGCGGTAGAAATGCGCGGCCAACAACACGGGGCCGACGCTGGCGGAGCAGGCCGAGTCGCTTTCCGCGCGCGACTCCGGGCGACGCGGCGGACACGCCGGGCATCTCGCTCACTGCGTGGACGGTCGCATGCGACCGCTGGGCGTCGGGCGCGTTTCGGCGACGCGACGGCGGCAGAAGCCGCGAGCCCTTGCAGTCTGCGCGATTGCTGCCCCGCTGCCAAATTGCGCGATCGCGGCGGCAACAACGCCGCGCGGGCCGAGCGCTATGCCGCGAGCGCCGGGTGCCACGAGCTCGCGAGGATGGCAGCACGCGCCCGACCGCCTCCCGGGCCGCCGCCGCGGGGCGATGCGGAGCCCGTCTGTCGCGCGCGCGGCCACGCCGCGGTCGCCGACGCGCAGGGAACACAGCATCGGAGAGCCTCGCTGGCGAACTCCGCTAACGCGGGGCCCCCGGTCGCCCGACCGGCCCGCGCGCCGGCGCCGCCGCGCACACGGCGCGCGGGCAGGTTGGCCGCGCAAGGCTTCGGAAGGCACCGGGACCTAGTGAGCTGCAAGACTTCGCGGGCCCGCAGCCGCCGCCACCATCCCTCCGAGCACGAATCGCTCGCATTTGCGCGGGGGATGTCAAAGTCAAATGGCCAGGCGGTCAGGGGCCCTTCTCCGGCGCGCGGGCCTCCTCCTGCACCTGCGCTTGCAAGAGCATCGGCGCAGCCTGGTCTGCGCTCGCCGCCTGCGCCGGGCGGGCGCGCCTCAACGCGCGGAGGCTCCGGCGCCCCCTGCCGTCGCGGGAGGCGCGCAGGGACTGGGCGGAGCGCGCCCGACTGGGCGCCCTAGTCAGCACGATGACGCCCACCCGCGAGTCGCTGAAAAGTGGAGCGCAGCGCCAGCTCAGCTCCACAATGGAAATGCTCGGGCGCGACCCGCAGGTCGCGCCGCCGCCAGCCAAATCAAGCACCGCCCCACGCGCGGCGCGCGAAGTCCGCGGCAGCGTCGCGCGCCCAAGACGACCTCCCGAGCTGGTCGGGCACCTTCTCCTGCGCCGGCACGCTCCGAAATTACAGCGGGCGAATGGAAAGCGCCTGCGAAGGGTTGCGCTAGGACACCGTCGCCCCGCGTAACCGACGGTTAATCAGGCCCCGCGCGCCCACGGCCAGCGCGCGCGAGCCCGCGCAGCGAGCGCCCAAGAAGGCCAGGGCGGCCATCGCGCGGCGCGGACGGCACGCAGCGCGCAATCCGCGCTTCGTTCGCGACGATATGATCGCGCAAATGCTACGCATCCCCAGCCGCGGCGAGACGGAGAAGGCGGCGCGTTGCGCGGCGGTCGCCAGCCCGCCATGCGCGCCGTTTCCGCGGGCGGCCTCAACGATGTTTCAAATGACCTACATATTCCTGCATCGCCCCCCTTCGGAGCGCCCACGCATACGCCGGCGCGCGCCAACTCGGCGGGCGCGCGCGCGCCGCCGCCAGCGCGTCAGGCGGAGCTGGCTATCACCACCGACGAGACTCTCACCTGGCTGTCGCGGCGGAAGAACAAGCCGACAGCGTCGGTCCTCCGCCGGCGGCGCTCCGCCGGCGGCGCAGACGCCGAGCGCGCGCAGCGACGCGCGCGCTTCGCGCGATGCCGCCATGTCTGCGCGACACGGCGATCGACTCACAACCGTTCGCGCAGTTCACAGGGTCGGGCGCTCGGCAGCTATTGCGGCCCCTCGCGGCCCGACTAGGGGTGGCAGAAGCCCATCGCTTCGGCGCGCGCGACATCCGCAGGTCGCGGCGCGCGCGCGCCCGCGCCACGCACCGCGGCAGCCATCCGCGGCCCTGCGGCGCCAGGGCGCGCCGACGACATCGACCGCGAGGGCGCGATAATTGCCGCGAGAGAAGAGCAAGAGGGATGGGAGTCAGACGCCGACCTCGCCCACATCGATCGCGGTCGAGTCGAACGCGAGCGCGCGGCCGCCGGGCGCGAGACCGCGTCCGACAGCTCGGACAGGAGCAGCCCGGACGAATCGAGCAGCTGCGACCGTCGTCCAGGCGCCCGGGCGCCGCGCACCGCGTGCGCACTGGGTCGCGGACCAAGTGTCACGCCGACGAGTCGGCTACGTATGCGCGTCAACTGCCGCGACAAAAGGGCAGGGGGGCTGGGCGTCAGACGCCGACCTCGCCCGCGCCACCGCAGTCGGGCCAGGCGCGCGCGCGCGCGGCGGCCGCGCACACCGCCGCGTCCGACAGCTCGGACAGCTCGCGCAGCAGCTCTGGCGCGTCGAACAGCTGCGACCGCCGTCCGTGCGCCCGAGCGCCGGACACCACGCGCGAGACGCGTAGGCGGCACCGGGCGCTGGCCGTATCATTGAATTGGGTCGTGTTGCGGCCAGCACCGAAGCCACCCGAGGCGTCCGCGCCCGCTTGGCGCGGCCCCCCTCGCCACGGGGCGTGCCGCAGGCTTCGGCGCACACCCGACGCTGTGGTTGCGACTGCAACCCAGCGACGGATGAGCGAGGTGTTTACGGAATTTGCGTGTATGGGACGACCTCGGTGCTTCGCTCCATCGCACACATTCGCGGGCCCGAAGGATGCGCGACGGACGCAGGCGCAAGCAGCGCCGTGCCGCCGCACTGCCCGCGCGCGTCACGGCGCGCCGCAGGCGATGTGGGCAAGTCCGCGCCCTTTTGCGTGGTGCCCGCGCCCGCCGCGGCGCTGCGGAGGTTCACGGATCTTGATGCAGGACGTGGGGCGTGCACCCCGCGCTCGGGATTTGACCCAGCCAAGCCCACCCAATCTTCGCCCGTTGCTGGGTCGCGTTGCGACCAGCACCGCGGCCACCCGAGGCGCCCGCGCCCTCTTGGCGCGTCGCCCGCGCCACGGGGCGTGCCGCAGGCTTCGGCGCACACCCAACGCTGTGGGTGAGCGGCGCGTTCAAGGAATGCGTGACGCTCGGCGGCGTGATGGGTCGCGTTGCGACCAGCACCGCGGCCACCCGAGGCGCCCGCGCCCTCTTGGCGCGTCGCCCGCGCCACGGGGCGTGCCGCAGGCTTCGGCGCACACCCAACGCTGTGGGTGAGCGGCGCGTTCAAGGAATGCGTGACGCTCGGCGGCGTGATGAGACGGGCGTGGCGAGGAGAGCATGTTTCTAGATTCGCGGCGAGAACGGGCGCTGTAGGGGGGGGAGGTGGGGGGGCGGCGGGGGGATGGGCATACGTTCGGTGGCACCTCATGGGAGCCTCCCATACCATCTGATCGGCTCTTGCGAATCGATGCTAGTCGACGCTAGTCGACGCTAAAGACAGAACTCTGATGGTGTACCAGGCCCCCACGATTTGCGACCGAAATGACGTATCTCCTCCGCCCCCCACTGTGACAGACTGTGGTGCCAGACACACTGCGGCAGTGGCAGGGCCGAACTGGGGGGGCGTTACGTTGTTGGGGTGGTGGAGGGGGGGAGAGAGAGAGAGAGAGAGAGAGAGAGAGAGAGAGAGCCGGGGAGGAGAGAATGGCGCGCGTTGTAGCCCAGAGGTAAATATACACGTTCAGGAGGGAGCACTCGAAGATTGCGTGGGGGGCGTCGCATCGGGGGGGAGGAGGAGAGGAAGGATGAGGAGGAGGAGGAGGGAGGAGGAGGAGGAGGAGGAGGAGAGGAGGAGGAGGATGAGAGGTAGGAGGAAGCCACGAGGGGGGGGGGGGGGGGTCCAAGGGGACCCGCAAATCTTTGCCAGAGGCACTGGGCGGACGAGCCGGGGCGGGCCCCACGAAATCCGGGGAGTTTCGGTGGCCCCTCCAGGTATATCTACCACCGACCACACCCCAAGCCTCGCTCCTCCTCGTCCTCCTTCTCCGCCTCCTCCTCCTCCTCCTCCTCCTCTCCTCCTCCTCCTCCTCCTCCTCCTCCTCCTCCGCCTCCTCCTCCTCCTCTTCCACCTCCTTCCTCCTCCTCTCCTCTCCTCCTCCTCCTCCTCCTCCTCCTCTCCCTCCTCCTCAAAAAAAAAAAAAAGGACCTCTCCTCCTCCTCCTCCTCTCCTCCTCCTCCTTCCTCCTCCTCCTCCTCCTCCTCCTCCCTCCTCCTCCTCCCCCCCTCCTCCTCCTCCTCCTCCTCCTCTCCTCCTCCTCTCCTCCTCCTCCTCCTCCTCCTCTCCTCCTCTTCCCTCCTCCTCCTCTCCTCCTCCTCCTCCTCCTCCTCCTCCGCCTCCCCCCCCCCCCCCTCCTCTCCTCCTCCTCCTCTCCTCCTCATCCTCCTCCTCCTCCTCCTCCTCCTCCCCCTCTCCTCCTCCTCCTCCCCCGCCTCCTCCTCCTCCTCCTCCTCCTCCTCCTCCTCCTCCTCCTCCTCCTCCTCCTCCTCCTCCTCCTTCCTCCTTCCTACCTCCTCCTCCTCCTCCTCCTCCTCCTCCTCCTCCTCCTCCTCCTCCTCCTCCTCCTCCTCCTCCTCCTCCTCCCCCCTCTCCCTGGACGCCCCCCGATCTCAGGACCCGGGAGCTTCAGAGAGGGCTCCCTGGAAGGCGGGAGGCGAGGCAGAAGGCGAGGGGGCGCTCAGCTCACAGGGGGAAACATCGAGCTGCAATCGGCGATACATCGCCGAGAGATCGTCGGCAGGCCCCCGACAGCGAGTCCACACGGGCCTGAGCAGGTGGGCGATCGGACCCCTATCGGCGACCAATGGGCGATTGGGGGTCGATGTACCCCCCCTGGGACCACCTCCCCCAACTTTGCGGCCGAGAGGAAAAGAGTATTCCCCAATCAGAGCTTGCATGTGTAGAGGTCGTCTTAGCGGATCCAAAGGGTATGATTAACTGTGGCGTCGATTTCGGCGGCACGCCCGGGTGCCCGAGTGCCCGGGTGCCCCGGTACCCGGGTGCGCGGGTGCCCGGGTGCCCGGGTGCCGGCGTGCCCAGGTGCCCGGGTGCCCGGTAGCCCTATAGCCCTATAGCGCTATAGTAGCCCTATAGCCTTACAGGCCTGTAGCCCTATAGCCCGATAGCCCTATAGTCATAATAGCCCTATAGACCTATAGCCCTATAGCCCTATAGCCCTATACCCCCATAGCCCTATAGCCCTATAGACCTGTACCCCCATAGCCCTATAGCCCCAGAGCCTTATAACCCTGTAGCCCTATAGCCCTATAGCCCCATAGCCCTATAGCCCTAAAAAGATTATGACTGGAGCTTCTCTCCGGTAACATCTTAATGTGTGGTGGTAGGGAAGAGAGAAGGGAAAGGAGGAGGAGGAGGAGGAGGAGGAGAAGGAAACGGAGGAAACGGAGGAGGAGGAGGAGGGAGAGGGGGAGGGGGAGGTTGAAAGGGGGAAGGGGAGGAGTGAGAAGGGAGGGAGGGAAGGAGGGAGGGAGGGAGGGAAGGAGGCAGGAAGCAGTGAGGAGTAGGGAGGCAGGAGGAGGAGGAGGCGGAGGAGGAGGAGGAGGAGGAGGAGAGAAGAGGGATGGGGGAGGGAGGGGAGGGAGGGAGGAAGGAGAGGGAAGGCAGGAGGAGGGAGGCAGGGAAGGAGGAGGAGGAGGGAGGCAGGAGGGGGCGCCTCCCCAGAAACCCCCCCCTTGCCGTCCTCAGCGAAAGGCAAGGGCCGCCCCTGCCTCCACCCCCCCGCCTTTCAGACGCCCCCGCCCCCCGCCCCGCGCGCCGCCGGCGCGCCCCGCTCACGGGCGCGCGGCCGGGCGGCGCGCCCAGTCGCACGCGGGCGCTGCTCCGCTGGCGGGGGGGGGGGGGAGAAGCGCCCGCGCAGCCGGCCTCGGCGCCTCGGGGGGCCGCCAGCCACCCAGCGGCGCGGGAGGAGCTCGGGGCGTTACTTGGTGTGGGGGGGGGGGCGATCACTGGGGGAGGAGGAGGAGGAGGATGATGAGGAGGATGCAGGAGGAGGAGGAGGATGAGGAGGAGGAGGAGGCGGAGAAGGAGGAGGAGGAGGAGGAGAAGGAGGAGGCGGAGGAGGAGTAGGAGGAGGAGGAGGAGGAGCAGAAGGAGGGGGAGCGAGCATTGGGAGGGGGGGGTCGGGGGGGAAACGTGCACCTTTCGTGCCCCCTGTGGGCCCCAGAGGGGCCCTGTTCAGGGGCCCTTCTGGGGCGCAAAAGGGCGGCCCCTGCTGCGCCCCCCCGGTGATCGCCCCCCCCCCCCCCAATACGCAACGCCCGAGCGCGTGCCCACGGCTCCTGTTCGGGGCGAGCTGGCGCACCATCGCAAGTGCGGGCACGACCGAGCAAGCGAGCTGCCACAAGACGCTGCAGGCGGGGGACGGCGCAGAAGCGCGTCAGCGCGTGGCACCAACGCCCGGACCAGTGGGTGGCGCGGGGAGCGAGCGAAGCCCCAGCACGTGCACAGGCAGCAGAGAACCGCGGGCAGCAGACGCGCACGCGCGCGCGCGAGCACGCATGTGCGCAGAGCGACGCGCGAGCACGCGTGCGAGCGACGCTTCTGCCGAGCCCCGGGGTGGCCTTCGCTGCGTCGGCTTGGCCACCAGCAGCCCCTGATGAGCTCGCAGAAGCCTTCGTAGCGCTGGGCGGGCTCAGAGGAGACCTCCCGATGTCGGATGCCCCCAGTGAGCGCACAGGAGACCTCCCAGCGTCAGGTTGATCACGAGCGGCCTCAACAGCCTCGGCGGGAGAAGGTCAGACACTGAAGTAAGTAGCTGGAATCAGGCAGGGCATGAGATATGCAACTGAATATGTGGGAGCGCATGTCGAGAGGGCGAGAGACAGCAGCGAGGGAGGGGGAAATGGAAAACGGGGGGAGGAGGAGG
>CAUYUJ010015613.1:104350-111850 GCA_963575745.1 Prorocentrum cordatum
CCTCCTTCTCCTCCTCCCCCTCCTCCTCCCCCTCCTCCCCTCAAGCCTTCTGCGGCCCGAGGTCCTTTTGGGAGAGGCCCGACGACCGCACGGCACTCGCGCGTACCGAGTTCGGGTGCGCACCAGGTGCGCGCTACGGGCTCCCGCGGCTTGAGGGGCGCCTGCAGGCGGCGAAAGTCGAGTGTCGAGTTGTTTGATGGGACGTAGCGGCAATGAGAGGGCGAGGAGCAGGGATGGCTCGAGACCGCCTTCCACCCACGGGAAGCGCCGCCAGGCGTATCACGTGTGCCGCAATTGTCCTCGCTCTTGGGTTTATTGCAACAGAGCTGGAACCCCTGGCTGGGAATCGTGTCGATTGTGCAACGTACCCTGGCCGAAGCCATCCAGCAAGAAGGAAGTCACCCTCGCACTGGAGAGCGGAGAGACGGGCAGCACCCTCCTCGAGCAGCTGCTGCCAAAGTACAGGTCGGCCAAGGACGCCAAAGAGGAGGACACCATCAAGGCGCTGGAGATGGTGCGCCCTGAGCTGGCGGATGCGCTCAAACCTGTACCTCCCAAGGCTCCAGAAGTTCTACTGGAACAACATGCAGCGTGTCTCCGCCGTTTCCAGAGCCAGCAAGAGAAGCTCAAGAACCAGGTCGTGGCCAACGCCAGGACAGGGAAGGAGCTCCTCGTCAAGCTGGAGGAGAACGTCAGAGCGTGCGCCGAAACACAGGCTGAGGTCAACCGCCTCACTAGCCAGACATCTGCAGCCAGGGGCGCTGGAGGTGCAGCCATGGGTGCAGGAGATGGAGGCAAGTCGGCTGCTACTGACGAGTCCCTCAATTTCCCCGAGCTGGACCCTGAGGACGTCGCCCTCCTCACGCCAGAGCAGCAGACGGCCTACGAGGCAGCGCTGGCCAGGGCCAAGCAGGCCCAGGAGGTGTACAAGAACGCGCAGAGCATCGGCCAGCAGGCGCAGGACGCGGCCAAGACGCTACGGGGGTTGCGGGAGACAGCCACTCACAAGCGTCGACGTGCCACTGGTGCCGCAGGTGTTGCGGCTGGGGCCCCTGCAGCTGGCGCCGAGTCGCAGGCCAAGGATGACGAACAGCCAGGCGAGTCAAACCAAGACTTCACTGATGTCAAGAACGTGGAGGCGTACATCCAGCGCACGGCGTCCATCAAGGCCAGGGCTGCAGCGGCTGAGGCAGCACGCTCGGGCAGCTCGGGAGGAGCTGCAACGGCTGCTGCAGCTGGCGCGGGCAAGACGTCGGGTGGGTGACACGTCGTCCCGCCACAATGCAGATAGAGTACCATTTGGCCAGCGTGATCGAGTCTCGGTCTTCTTCGGGAACGTCACCAGCTGGAGCCTCAAGGTGAAGAAGTTCGTAGAGTCGGCGCCGTATGACCTCATGGGGATGGCAGAACACCACTTGTCCCAAGTGCAGTGCCAGGGTCAGGAGAGGCGCCTTCGCAATTTTGGTTGGAGGTCAGAGGCTACATGGACAGCTGCTACGGCTACAGGCAGGTCTGAGAGAGGCACGCACGGGGGAACGTGCTGGCTCCGAAGGGCCACCTACGCCACAAGCACTCACCTGACAGGCTCGCTTGGCAAGAGTGTGTTTCATGATGCCCTTCGGGATACGACAGTTGTGCTATGGAGGTTTCATGGGGTTACCTTCGCCTTCATTGTTTGTTATCTCGATTGCTCCATCGGCATGGCTGGGACCAACTCCAGAAAGATGCACAACATCGCCAGGATCGCCAAGTCACTGGATGTGCCATGGCTGCTGGTGGGAAATTTCAGTGCCACGCCTGCTGAGATGGCAAAGTCGGGCTGGTTGGACGTGCTTCGGGCTCGCGTCGTGACCCCAGAGGGGGTCGAGGTCTCATGCACTTCAGGAAAAGGTCGCATGATTGACTACGCGGTGGTGCCAGACAGCTTTCGTCCCTTCTTATCCCAGGTGTTGCCAGTGCAGAATTTGCCGTGGGGCCCTCACATAGGCCTCAACATCCTCATCAGGTCTCGTCCCGCATCGGTCTTCCTCCGTGTACCAGTGCTTCCAGTACCCTTGGTGATTCCCGAGGGTGAGTCCAGGGCGCCCAAGGGCCTCAAGAGGTTCCAGAGGGACAGGGAGAAGCATGCGAAGATCCAGGAGATGCGGGTGACCTGCTCAACGACGATGACGACCACCTGCTGGACGACCACTACGTCACCAAGCGGGCCCTGAGGTGCGAGGACCAGGAGTGGATCCAGTACGTGTATGAGGCCAGCGAGGATCTCGGTTACTCCCTCCCCCAGGCCGAGCCAGACGTGCAGAGGAGTGAGGCGTACAGAGCTGCCCCGCATATGTCTGAGGTTCTCGCGAGGCAGTATGGCATCTGGTCGATGGCGGCGGAGGCACAGCTGGCAGATCTCTGTGGGGTTGAACTGCGACAGGGAGCCCGCCGAGGTATGCCAGTGAAGTATCAGTGGAGACGTGCTGTGGTTCAGAAGAATGATTCGAATTTCGGCCACTCCAGTGCCAACGCCCTCAGCAGCAGGTGGGCGAGTCTGCATGCCAGGGTGCAGGAGCAGCTGGTGGCGCTAGGTCGTTTTCGGCATTCGAGATATCGGCAGCGGGTTCAGGACATCGTGACCAGCATACTGGCCGAGCTGCGCAGAGAGCATGACAGCCATGGTCCAGTTCCAGACGGCCATGCAGAATATATGACTGGAAAGTGGAGAGTTTTCAGAGATGATGAGCAGGTTATTCGCCAGGGCGAGCGCATTCGAGCATGCACGGACTTCGCAGAGTGGCAGAACTTCGCGCTGAAGGTGCAGGCCCGCTCGATCCGCCACGCCAGCCTGGCTTGGCAGCAGACGCGGAGTGAGATTGGCAGCTGGGCGGTCAAGAATGCGCAGGGCTCCATGAAGGGCGCTCACCGCTACCTGAAGAAGAACGAGCAGCGCGCCCTGGACGAGACCTGCATCGACCCCGTCACTGGTGAGGTATGTGATACGGTCCAGGGCACAACTGACGTCAGAGCGGCCTGCTGGGCAGCGCGGTGGACCTCCCAGCCGCACCGCCTTCCAGCAGCCCGTGCTGCCCTCGGTGCGCTGAGGACTCGTGCCCACGAGGACTTGGCCGACCGCCCCTTCCACACTCGGGAGCAGCTGGTGGCGACACTCAAGTCTTTCCCGAAGGGCACGGGCACGGGGCCAGACCAGTGGAAGCCAGCATACATCCTGGCCCTCTCGGACCAGGGGCAGGAGTCTCTCGTCGCGCTCTTCAACATGATCGAGCGAGGGCTGGCATGGCCGCACCAGCTGCTGCACAACTGGTTCGCGCTGCTGCCCAAGGGCGAGAAGCAGGAGCTGGGCAACGAGAGGGACATCGGCCTCCTGCCAATGCCCGTCAGGATCTGGGGGCGCCTCACCAAGTCCCCCCTGGCGGAGTGGCGCGACAAAAGGGCCGCGCACTGGGATGCGGCGGTGAGAGGCAGCAGCGCGCTCCAAGCTGCCCTCCTCGCCATGGTCCTGGACGAGACTCGGGCGCGCATCGGCCTCAACGAGCAGAACAATTTTCTGGCAGATGTTGAGAAGTGTTATGATCATATGGACCTGGCTCAGATGATTCTCCAGGCGATCGAGCTTCAATTTCCTGCGGTGGAGCTGTACCTCTGCTGCCTGACGTACATGTCGCCTCGTGCGGTCAAGGCCCAAGGGGCTTGCGCCGAGCCCATCGTGCCGAACTGCTCCATCGTACCAGGCTGCGGGAAGGCCAATCACTGTGCAAGAGTCTTCCTGTACCGACTGTTGGGGAGGGCTCATGAGAGGGCCCCGTTGGCTCACATCAGGCAGCACGTCGACGATGTACACGCGCGAGTGGAGGGTCCAAGAAAGATGGTGCTGGACCATACTACGACGATCACATGCGAGCTGGTGCAGGGCATGCTGGACCTGGGACTCCGAGTCTCCCCCAAGTCGCTCTTGATGATGACGAATGTGAAGGATGAGGTGAAAGTCCAGCGGCACGTCTTGCGGATCACGGGTATCAAGATCAAGCGCGCCAGCTGGGCCAAGGACCTTGGGGCGGACTGTTCCATGGGACTCAAGCGTGCGACCAGGACCACCAAGAGCAGGATGACCACGGCGCAGGCTCGCGCCACGCGTACAGCCCTGTTCAGGCGAGTCGGTCGAGGCGGCACCAGATCCAAAGGAGTCATGTTGCACAATACCAACATCAAGGCGAAGTTTCGATATGCTGTTCCAGTTCTGGGAGTGGCGCCGTCTGATATGGAGCGCAGGCGTGCCCAAGCGGCAGACTTGGCTGGACACACTGTCGGTGGCAGATGCACGGCCTCAGTCTTGCTGCTCCACTACCAGGACGACGATCCCAAGATGAGCGTGGTCAAGGATCAGGTCACGCAGTGGTTCCAGTTCTGGGAGGCCCACCCAGAGCTGCGAGAACGAGTTCGACGGGGCTGGCGAGCGGTGCTGAAGAGGCTGATATACCTGCGCCCCCGCTCACGATGGCGGTGCGTGACGGGCCCGATGGGGGCTCTCATCATGATGCTGCGCGAGCTCGGCTGGGCCCCGCGAGCTCCAGACCACTGGCTCGACGACCAGGGGAACGAGTGGAAGCACATGGGCGATGCCGCGGACAGCTACGACGAGTTGTACGAGGCTCTGTGCTCCTCCGTCAGGCGCGACCTCTGGCAGCAGGCTGGCGATCATCCAGCAGGGCAGGGGCTGCACGAGGGTGGCGACATGCACATGCTGCGGGTCAACCTGCGACGGCTCCGTCGCCAGGACCGACATCGTGAGGCAGGTGCGCTGGAGGCGAATGCTCTGGCTTGCATCTGGACGAAGGCTCGCGCCAAATCCTCAGGCTACAAATGCGATGACGTTTGCCCGAGGTGCGAGCTTGGAAAAGACACGATTGCTCACAGATTGTATGAGTGCCAGGCGAATGCCAACATCGACCATGAGTGGGTTTCCCGAACCGAGTCGTTGTGTGAGCATGCTTTGAAAGATCTGAGTGAGGGCACGAATGTAAGCTTCTGGACACGGGGGATCGTTCCCCCGTCCTGGAACCCTGTGCCCCCGCCCCCCGAGTGGAACTCTGGAGAAGGCCAAGAGGTTTGGGCTGTAGGGCTCCCCCCTCCTGGCCTCGACTCCTCCTTCGAGCTCCTCCCGTCTTCTACTTTCCCCCTCCAGGCGCAGGTAGGCTTCCTTGATGGCTCCGCCACGTCCAGCGATGCCCGAGTGTGCCGTGTGGGTTGGGGGGTGTACTTCCGCGTGGAGGGCGAGGCGGAGCTGGACGTGGAACGTGGGGTCCTCCGCGGGCTGTTCGGGACCATTGATGGACCCCAGACAGTGCCTGCTAGTGAGCTCGCCGCTTTGGTTTGGGCCCTTAAGGTCACCAAGGGACCCATAGAACTGTGGTCCGACTGTGCTCTTGTCTTTGAGGGATGGTGTAAAGGCTTCGCCTCCGCTCCGCAGGGCCCGCTAATTCGGTGGTGGTCTCGGGTGAGAGCGGCCCTGCAGAGCAGGGGCGAAGGGCATGTTGTGCTTAAGAAGTGGTTTTCGCACCTGGATGCAGAGTCCCACATGCGCGTAGGCCAGGATCTGGAAGTGTCTCGGGGAAACGAGATGGCCGATCAGCTGGCCCAACGAGGTGCTGAGGCCGCCGCCGCCCCCATCCGTAGTGCCATCAAAGCTCTGAACGTTGCTGATGCCAGAGCCACCCTGGTGCATCAGAGGATAGGGGCGATGTTGGCCCATGTTTGCTCTGAACTAGATCGGGGGGACCGTGGGGAGTTCGGTGGGTCGCTCGGTTCGGAGTCGGGGCTGTCGAGGGCGGGAGAGCTCGAGGCCAGAGCTGGCCATCAGATGCAGCGTCTCTCGAATGGTCTTTGGTCCTGCAAGCTGTGCCGCCAGACCCCAGGCCGTTTTTCCTTAGAAGAGTGGCTCCAGGCGTTCTTGTGCCCAGGAGATTTAGCCCAGCGAGCCCTCAGTGAGCAGGGGCACCACGTCAGAGTTCCCCCCACCAGTGTGCACACCCTCAGAGTGGGCGATCGATTCGTCCACAGCTCTCACTCTATTGCTATGCAGAATGGACTTGCGTGGTGCTGGAAGTGTGCTGGATTCGGGACAGTGGTCCAGAGTGGGGGTCACTTGCGTGAGCTGGTCAACCTCTGTCCCGAAAAGCGCACCAATTCGGGACGCAACTATTTGAACCGTCTGAGTCGAGGTCTCCCCCCCAAGGCTGGCAAGGACTGGCCCATCCCCCAAGGCGCTGGTGGCGGCAGAGCGCCACTGCCCGTCGTCGGATCGAACGTCAAGGACTTCCGACGGCGGCGGGGAGGTGGAGAGGGGGGAGCGAGAGGGTTTTAACGATTGTGTGTTATCGTATAGAACACTGAGGGGGTGCGTCACGGACGCATCCCCCTCTTGAAGAGTTATCCCAGTTATCCTCCACCTCCTCCTCCTCCTCCTCATCCGCCTCCTCCTCCTCTTCCTCCTCCTCCTCCTCCTCCTCTTCCTCATCATCATCCTCCTCACCCCCCCCGCATCATCATCATCATCATCATCATCATCATCATCATCATCATCATCATCATCATCATCATCATCATCAGCATCATTATCATCATCATCATCATCAGCATCATCATCATCATCATCATCATCAGCATCATCATCAGCAGCATCATCATCAGCATCATCATCATCAATCATCATCACCACCACCATCATCATCATCATCATCACCACAACCACCAACAGCAGCTGTAACAGCGTCAGCGTCGTCGTCGTCGTTTCCGTCGTCGTCATCCCTTGCCCGTAAACAAAAGCCCTCTGGGCCTCCTCCAGCTCCGACTCGACCTCTGCGTCGTGCATCGACTTGATCGGGGCGAGCGGCAGCCCGAAGCCGCGCGACACCTGCCGGATGGGGCGAGCGGATGGCCTCGCCGAAGTGCCCGGCGTCGCTGCCGCTCCTCCTGAACTTCCCCATCCGATTGTCCTCCAGACTCACCCCGTCTTCTCCTCCTCCTCATCATCCTCATCCTCGTGCTCCTCCTCCTCCTTCTCCTCTTCCTCCTTCTTTTCCTCCTCCTCATCCTCCTCCTCCTCCTCCTCCTCCTCATCATCATCATCATCATCATCATCAACAGCAGCAGCAGTCGAATCATCATCATCAGCATCATCATCATCAGCATCATTAGCATCATCATCTATCATCACCATCATCGTCATTATCATCATAATCGTCATTATCAGCATCATCACCAGCACCATCATCATCAGCAGCAGCATCATCAGCATCATCATCTTCATCATCAGCATCACTATCATCATCAGCATCACCATGATAATAGAATAGCATCACCATCATCATCAGCAGTATCAACAGCATTGGCATCATCCTCATGATCAGCATCATCAGCATCATCAGCCTCATAATCATCACCATCACCATCATCATCAACAACGACAACAACAACAGCAACGTAATAATCATCAGCTGC
>CAUYUJ010015613.1:116850-126850 GCA_963575745.1 Prorocentrum cordatum
CTCCGAGGGGCATGGCTTGCCAAGGGCGCGGCTCGCAGCCCACACACCCCAGGGGGGGGGCGGCGGAGGCCTCGACTTGGCGGCGCGCAGAAGGGGGTAGGGGGAGGGGGAAGGCTTCTTAGAAGGAGGCTGCTTCTTAGAAGGCGCCGGCCCTGCATCTACAAAGAAGGCCCGCGCCTTCTAAGAAGCAGGGGTGCTTCTAAGAAGCCTTCCCCCCTCCCCCGACCCCCTTCTGCGCGTGGCCAGTCGACGGGGCTCCCCGCCGCGCTCCGAAGAGGGTTCGGGCCGGGCGAAGGGGGGGGATAGCAAAGGGGGGGGGGGAGAATCACCTCACGTAGCTGATTTTCCCGGCGCCTCTCGGCGCCGGAGGCGGCCATGTATCGAGGAATGGGCCCCTCGGTGGGGCCGAGGCCAGCTGCATGCGGCAGATTTCGTACCCCCCCCCTTTCCAAATCCCCCCCTTTCGTCCGGCCCGAAGGGTGCAGGTCGCAGACCCGGCGGGGCGACCCCCAGACCCGACGACGCAGATCGCAAACCACACCCCGGCGTGTAAACACACACGTTGTAGAAGAAGAAAAAGAAAGAAGAAGAAACGGCATAAACGAGCGCTCTGCGCGGATTTCTGGGAAACGGCATCGACATAGATCATTGGCGCTCCGCGCGGATTTCTTGGATCGGCGCTGAAATCTGCGCTGGACCCCCGTTCCACTGGCGCGCGGAGCGCGCGCCAGGGGAAGCGCCGGAGGCGCCGCCAGGGCGGGGCCCAGCGCGGATCCAAGAAATCCGCGCGGAGACAAAAATGTATGGTCATGCCGATTCCTCTTCACCGGCACAAATCATCCGCGACCCCCATGAAAACATAGGAAAAGATGGGAGGGGGGAAGAGACGACGAAAGCCACGCAGACATGAAAACGAGAGGGACCTCCTGGGATTTGCGGGCATTTCTTTGTGCGTCCCTGGGGCCCTGGACTTGAGCAGGGACCGACCGTCCCGGCATTCCTATAGTCCCACCACGAAATGTTCTTCGAACCCACAAATGTTCTAAGAACACAAACAATGTTCTTAGGACATACACCCGATGTGTCACAACAAGAAAAGATCAACCAGAAATGTTCTGAGAACATTCCGCGGAAACCACAAAAGGTTCTCTCAGAACATTGCTCGGTAGGGCTATAGGCGAGCCAGGACGCTTCGCCACTGCTTGATTCGGCTAGACGTAGGAGTGACCCTGGGCAAGAGTGACCTTTGGTGCGCAGCTTTTTGGGGGCGCCAGGGAGCCAAACCTAAGGGCGCGGGCCGCTTATATCGCATCGCGCTCGGCGATCGGGGGGAGCCCTCTGAGCCCGCACCAAAGGTCACTCCGGCGAAGGGTCACTCTTACGTGTAGTCGATTGATGGACTTGTCGTTATATAAATAATTTTATTTATATATATAACACACAAAAAAAAAACAAAAAGAAAGAAAGAAGGGGGAAAAAGAGAGAGAACAAAAAAAAAACAACAAAAAAAAAAAACAAAAAAAAAAAAAAAAAACAAAAAAAAAAAAAAAAAAAAAAAAAAAAAAAAAAAAAAAAAAAAAAAAAAAAAAAAAAAAAAAAAACGCGGGACGGGAAGTCTGTCGCCGTGTTCGGCCCCGGGGGGCCCTCGCCGGGCCCCGGGGCCGTCAAACAAGGACTCGGGACGAAAAGCCGGTCCTGGGGAGAACGGGTCGGGACTTCCAGGGACGCCGTCCTGAAAACATCGGGACATCGCAGGTCTGGGCTTGAGGTCCAGGCGACCCGCTTTTTTCGGGCCGGGTGTGGTCGCTCCCTGTCGGGCCCCCTGGGGCCCTCTCGGACCGGTGCGGCTCCGAAAAGTGGCGCAGCAAAAGATGGGATCCGGGGGGGTCCAGTCGTGTTTTTGGGAATCCATGTTGAAATTGTTCTGCCACGTCGGGGGGGGGGGGGGCGCCCCAGGCCGCGCGCTCTAGGGTGAGAGAGCAACGACAGGGGCAGGATCTAGTGGCTCGATATTGCACCACCACTACCATAGGCAGGAGGAGGGGAAGGAGGAGGATGGTGGAGAAGAAGGAGGAGGAAGAGGAGAAGAGGAGAGGAGGAGAGGAGTGAGGAGGGAGGAGGGGGAGGGAGAGGGAGGAGGAGGAGGGGGAGGGGGGATCCGGGGGGGTCCAGTCGTGTTCTTGGGAATCTCTGTTGAAATTGTTCTGCCACGTCGGGGGGGGCGCCCCTGGCCGCGCGCTCTGGGGTGAGAGGCAACGTCAGGGGCAGGATCTGGTGGGTCAATATTGCACCACCACTACCATGGGCAGGAGAGGGAAAGCAGGAGGAGGTGGAGGAGGAGGAGGAGGAGGAGGAGGAGAAGAGGATAAGAGGAGAAGAGGAGAAGAGAAGGAGGAGGAGGAGGAGGAGGAGGCGGAGGAGGAGGAGGAGGAGAGGAGGAGGAGAGGAGGAGGAGGAGGAGGAGGAGGAGGAGGGGGAGGGGGAGGGGGAGGGGAGGAGGGGGGGAGGGGAGCAGGAGGAGGAGGTGGAGGAGGAGGAGGAGGAGGAGGGGAGGAGGAGGGGGAGGGGGAGGGGGAGCAGGAGGAGGAGGAGGGGAGGAGGAGGAGGGGGAGCAGGAGGAGAGGAGGAGGAGGAAGGAGGGAGGAGGAGGAGGAGGAGGAGGAGGAGGAGGAGGAGGAGGAGGGGAGGAGGAGGAGGAGAAGGAGAAGGAGGAGGAGGAGGAGGAGGAGGAGGAGGAGGACCTCCCCATCCTCCCTTCTCCCCCGTTATTGGTGACGGAAAACTGGCCCATCAGGATCAGCCAGCATCGAACTCGGGAAATGGGATCGAATCGAAGTGCGAGCTGGATCGGGCCTCGCCAGCGCGGAGGCGGAGCCGAGTCGAGATCGGCTGCCCCAGGAGGCACAACAGCGCCATGCAGGCATATTGAACCGGCCGAAAGTCGGAATCGAGTCGAGTCGGGCCGGCTGGAGCCGATGTCGAATCGGATCGATCGGATACAAAAGGACCCTGTAGAGGGGGGTGGGGGGGGGACTGGCCCAGAATCGGCGACACCTTGCCGATAGATCTACGATGCGCCCCGGATTGCGAAAGCGCACGTTCCGGGCGGGGTGGGCTATCGGGCCCCTATCGGCGATGAATGGGCGAGCGGGAGTCGATGGATTACCCCCTGAACCGATCCCACCCCTAACGTTGCCCCTGAGGGGGGGCAAGAGGAAGAGTGGCTGGGTCGCTCCCAGATCTCTCACGATTTGTTTCAAATCCTGGCGTTTCTCCTCGATGTCGGCCCTTCTCACAAGGCCACCCTCTCGACCCAGCTCCCCCTCGCGCCCCGCCAACTCGGGCCCTGCGGGACCCTCACGGATCGACCCGGCTCGAAGACAGTGGACGTCGAGATGGGGTCCGAGACCTCTGGCCTCGCGCGACTCTCTCAATTCTCCCACGGCGTGGGATCTCGGGGCACACCGATCCTGGCAAGGCGCGGCCTCTGGGCCCAGAGGTGGGTGGCCACGTCCTCGCGGCGTAGCCAGTCAGCGCACCCCTGACGGGACTTCACTAAAGGGTGCTCAGGCCAGCGTTGCATGGCCCGACAGAGGCCCCGAGGTGGCAACTTTGTTGACGAGTACCCATTGCCTCACCGCTGAAGTGCAGGCGCCCACGGCGACATCACGCCCCGAGACCGTCCAAACCGACAGCGAGACCGACACCGACCGAACAGACAGACCGAATGCGGCCTGGAAGGACTCGGCGGTGCATCAGCCGACCGAATGCAGCCGACTGCGAAGCAGCCGAACCGTCCTCGTCGACGGGCTTTCGGGCCACAACTCGGGCCTCTGGCCGCCGCTCGGGACGATCCCGGCACACCCGGGACGCTCTTGGCGAGGCGCAGCTGCTGGGACGCACACCGAGGCAGGAAAAAGCCTTCCGAAAACCTTTGAGGAGCTGGGGGGTCGCACACACTCCAGGCCCAGGGCTGGCCCTCGCCGCGGTCGGCGCAGGCAGCAGGACGGCCGACGCCCGCCGGCCTCGTCGGAGATGTCGGAAGCGGCATCCTGGTGTGCACGGCCAGAGAGGCGGACGAACGAACGAACGAACGAACGAACGAACGAACGAACCGCGCCCAGACGGCGGATTGGCAAACATGTTGAAAATGCGGATCACGTGCGTGCCGTCATGCAGAGAAAAACACATAGTTGCACAGTGCCTCGGGAAGCCACATGCCGGCACAGTCGCGCATAGTTGCACATAGTTGCACAGTGCCGGCATGAAGAGAAGAACACACAGTTGCGCGGAGGCCGATGGCTGAGGGAGAAGTTGAAGTTGAAATGGGGCGGAAGGCTACCCGAGTGCTGGAATGCTACACAGCACGCGGCTAGCACACAAATGACTGACACGCGAAGACTGATACGCCTCGCTCACGTTCAACACCTCGGAGCGAACATCACGGGCGGCAAAATCACTCGGCGTGTGAGCTCTACCCCGTCGTACCACCTGCGCCTGGCTGAGGGTATAGAGGCTCTTTTGACAACCTTTGAAGTTGTTGACAATCTTTTTAGGAGGATGGGGCATGAATGAGCATGGAGGAGGGGTGAGGTAATTCAGGGGTTGGTGATGATGATGCTGATGGTGATGATAATGATGACGACGACGAGGATGAGGATGATGATGCTGCTGCTGATGATGATGATGAGTACCATGGTGATTATGCTGCTGATGACGATAATGCTGATAATGCTGATGATGATGATGATGCTGATGATGATGATGATGATGTTGATGATGCTGATGATGATTACGAAAATGATGATGGTGCTGATGATGATTGTGATGGGGTGGGGGTGATGATGATCATCATCATCATAAACTGATGAGGGGGAGGAGGAGGAGGAGGAAGGAGGATGAGCATGAGGATGATGATGATGATGCTGATGATGATGACGATGATGATGAGGATGATGATGAGGATGAGGATGATAATGAAGATGGTGAAGCTGATGATGAGGATGGTGATGATGGTGATGATGATGATGAGGATGATGATGACGATGGAGGATGTGGATGAACAAGATGGTTTGAGTGATGGGGTTGCTGCTGATGATGCTGCTGATGATGATTATGGTGCTGTTGTTGTTGCTGTTGTTGATGATAGTGATGCTGATGATTATGAGGCTGATGATTATCCTGATGATGATGGTGCTAATGATGACAATGTTGATGATGCTGATTATGACGACGATGATGGCGGTGATGATGATGGTGATGATGATGATAATGATGACGACGACAAGACAAGACAAGCACCCATGGAGTCCTCAACAGTCCACGATACAGCATCGCTTAGAACTCTGGGCAGGCTGCTACACAGCCGACGGTATTTCGAATTATGAGAGCGGATGCGACCACTCTCTGCACAGAGGCAGCGCTGGCCCAGGCTGGGAGGGGCCCCCCGAGGCACGCAGCCCCAGATCGGGGCTCCCCAGCTCAGAGGGCACCAGGCTTGCCTATGCCCTTTCTCCCACGGCCCGCCCCGCTCCCACGCCTCCCACCCCGACCCTTCCCTCTGGATACTGGCTGCCTCTGCAGCAACAAAACTGGTATAGATGGTAGCTCTGAGGATGCATATCCTTGAGCCACCGATGTACCGCTCGAGCGGTGCACAGACTCGCTGCTGATCACACCTCGCTCAATCAATGAAGCCAACCTTTCACTCTGCGCCAGTGCCCACGGGACCTGCGTAACGAACGATCGGTTGACTGTCACTCCACTGCTGCTGCTGCCATTCACTCCTTCGCCGAGTCCCACATCCGCGAGATTTCCCTCTCCAGCGGGCCCCGATTCATCTCCTTGCTGCACTCGTTGTAAACCTGACCTCGAAGCCTGGCCATCACGATCCCCATGGCATCGGGGATGAACCACTTGTGGAGTACGCACGCGTCTACCTCTGCCAGCTCCTTTGCCGCCGTGATCAGCAGTGGCTTGGCGCACGCCTCCTGGAGCCCCATGGAGCCTACCCCCACCATCCCGCTCATCGGCGGGCTGTACCACTCTAGTAACATCATCCCCGCGTCTCCTGGCATGGCGGCCTCCTGCAGAGGGGGGCTGTCGTTCAGAGATCCGCCAAGGTAAATGCTGTCTCAGATGTTCACATAAATCCTCAAAATCTTGCGCCGAAAATTCACAGCACGGACAGTCTAGGCTCCCAGGGGCCAGCTCAGGGACAAGGGCCGAGGGGCCTTTAGTGATACAGTGTCGCCGTCTTAGGGATCCCTGCAAGTGACGATAAGCCGTTTCACGACTGGAAAAAACTTGTTTGCAACAAATGCAAGCGTTCGTACGCGTTAAAACCGATGCTAGGTTTCGCACGTGGTGGGCAAATCTGAGGTGGTTGAGGAGTCCCTTTTTAGTCGGAAAACTGCAATCGCAGCGGGCCCCCTCATTAACCACCCAACAGCGAAAAGCGCCCGACTCCTCGGCCCGGGGAGGGGGGGGAGAAGGAGGAGCAGCCGCAGCAGCAGACAAATCCGCAAGAGGGGAGGCAAGGGAAGAGGGACCCAGGCCAGGAGGGGGAACACAGACCGTGCATTGTTGCTGACGAATTTCATGGAAGTCGATTCGGCAAAAATCTTCGCGCGCCTCTCTGTCCTGAAACATGTTTAAATCGGACGCGAAGGCTCCCAAAACACTGTAGTCCAGCTTTTCTGCTGCAAACTCTAAATCACGCACGACCTGCCATACAAAAGGGGAAGCATGCTCAGTCGGGCGACCATCTTGGACCTGGGGGTACCTCGAACACGCAGGGATGTCACCAAAAAGCACACACAATACTTGTAAATGTCGCTGCGGCTCTGCGGCCCAGTTCTTATACATATGAAGACGTCTCAGGCGCAACTCAAGCCAACTCTCTCCAAACCTCCAGTGACGAAGCAACTGCACCGTGGTCAAAGTTTTTGGGTGAGCTCCGTCCCACGAGGTGGCTTCACCAAGCATGGCCACCTTGCAATGTCCTGCTAAAGCTTTGTCTAGCGTGCTACAATCAGCCCTCGATGGGGCAAATCCCTCCATCCCTGTATAGAGGGTGTTTACAACAAAGGCCTGCAACAAACAGCGGCGCATGCGGTATGGAATCCCAGCGAGGCTCCAGATGCCTCCCAGTGAACAAAAACTGCTACGTGTGGCTCGAATTCTATTTTCAATCTCATGGTGACAAGTGCTCCGCTGCATCAAATATGGTCCGAGGTACCTACATTTATCTTTCGGTGTCCCTTCCAGTCCATGGTCGCGCGGCCTCCTTAAAAGTTGTTTAAATCTGTCCCGATTTTGGCAGAAGTAAAAGAGAGACTCCTGCTTGCCAAGATTTTGAGCAAATCCAGCCGTGGCGAGCGCCTCGTCCAGTTTCTCGTCAACTCTGCGAAGCAGCTGTAAAAAATCCTTAAATGTGGCGCGCGGCGAAGCAACGACTACTTTACATATATCATCAGCAAACTTAGCTAGACTCCCTTCAGCGCTCCAGGGACCCCATGTTGCTACAAGGGATCGGGCCTGAGGGTCGATTTCATTCATAGATCTCAACCAGGCCAGCACAGGCCATCTGAAACAATCAACAAAACATTTGACAATAAAAGGGCCCCCCATGGTTCCACCCTGGGTAGTCTTTAAAGTGATAACACGGTCCTCGCCCTGCAAGGTTACTACACTGTGCTTAAAACGCTGAATGCATAGCGATCGATCCTCCACCGCCACCCCCCTCTCCACCGCCGACTCCATATCTTGCCAACGCGTGGACGCGAAGGCATTCGTCATATCTTTGAAACACACGCAATGCGTGCGTCCGCCCTGTCGAAGGCGCCAGCTCATCGCATTCATTGTGAGAATCGCCTCCTCACGTCGGCGGTGTCGGTGAAACCCGTGCTCCATGTTCGTAGGCTCCACCTTAAGGCGGGTGGCAAAGAAAGCTTTTCCAATCGATGGCAAAATATGAATGACTCGTCGGCCCTTCGGGCCTGGCGTAGAGTTCTTCAGTAATCCAGCTCCTCGAGACCACTGCCAGTACAAGGGGACACAGTCGCAGTGCCTCATCTTCGAAAGGCCTAGTGCCAGCAGGGAGTACAGTGAGTCCATAGGCGGGATGGTCGGGTTGCCCAAGCCTCTCTTCTGGCTCATGCGGTAGTTAGGCAGCAGTGTCATCAGCCAGACCTCGCACGGTAAAGTCCCAGGTGGCACCGCGCGCCGCTTGGCGGCCCGACACAGGTAGTGCCTGATGCTCTTGATGTCACTCTTGACCAGCTCCGCTATCTCCTCATCCTGCACGTCGTCGTACTTAATCCCCTCCCGCTGCGCCCTCCAGGTTTCCCAGTCAATCTCGTATGCCTGCATACCGCCTCTGTGCCCCTCTTTCTGCCATGTGTCCAGCCACTCCGCCGCCGATGGCGGCGCAGGTGCAAAGAGGCGCCCGTCCCGCTTCTTAGGTCCGTATCGGCTATGGGCGGCGAGCCTGCAAGCCTTCATGGCCTCCGCCTGGCGGTTGCGGTGCCACGCCGTGTCCGCCTCCTCCATCAGCGTCGCCACCCGCTGTCTCTGGTACTTCCGCCGCTTCGCCGCCAGCAGTTTGGAGACCACCTTCAGCTGCGTATCGATCAGAGTGGTCTCCTCCTCCGTGGCATCCTGCTTCTGTCCACGCAGCTCCACTCTACGTCGAAGTAATTGTCGTCGCTCAGCAGCGTAGGAGGTGTAGGGCTCACCGTGCCCCTGCTTGGCGCCGAAGTGTTTGGCGGCTTCCTCATGTATACACTTCTCAATCCCTTCAAAGATGGTGTCGGGTGAGTCCCAGTCAATAAATGAATGTACGGGAAGCGTCTGCATTGCCGCGCGCACGTCAGTCAAGAAAGGTTCCCTGCCTGCTCCAGTGCGCACCGCTTCCATCATCTTGGTGTGATCCCACCTTACGATCCCCGCCTCCGTCTCCGCGAGATTGGGCACTCCATACTTACGGTACTCGATGCAGCAATGAATGGGAATGTGGTCCCTCGGCGGTGTACCTTTCATCGCCTGCAACTTCGCGCCAAGGCGAGGCAACACTTGGCAGTGCCGTACCAGAGGGCTGATATCTTGAGGGAAGGCCATGTAATCGATCCTACTCGATCCCTTCTCGCCGAAAAAAGTGTCCCTCACCACACTTCTTGCATTGCCCATGCAGAGGTTGTGCTCAGCCAGCAGGCCTCGCATTCGCTCCCCAGCACCTCCGCGGATCCTTTCCTTCGTCGGTGCGTTCACGACCTCCGCATTCAGGTGTTCGAGGCCTCCCTCTGTAACGCTGTACCCTATGCCATCATTCAAGTCCATATATATCACTGGTGTGCATCGTGTCGGAATACCCGCCAGAATACCACCCAACCATCCAACTAGTAACTTACATATCCCAATGTACTGACTTCTCTTCTTATTCTTGCCCTGCGGCGGAAAGTACATGCTAACTGCCAGCACGTCAACGTTCTGGTACTTCACTCTAGCAGCGAGGGCACGGCCAGGCGCACCCGCAGGGCTCGCCCACGTCCGCTTGACCGCCGATCGGGGGGCCCGAGGCGGGATGCCAATCGCGACGCCGCACGACGGGTTGCTGAAGGGAGCAGGTCGTCGTCCTCCCTCACACGGAGCCTCCAGCACCAGTCTGCCCCCAGCTCGACGGTTGTGTACCTGTCCTTCTGCGTTGGAGCACGCTGTCTTGGTGCCAGCAAGCTGCACGAAATCGAAGTTGTGGCATTCGTCCATGATCTCTTCCAAACGGTCTGGGCGGCTAGCCCAACACGGATTCCAGCCGAGGCATCGCAGGTGCTGCGGGGCCGCGCCGTCATGGGCGCTGCTCGCAGCCTGGCTGGCTGCATCCATCTGCCTCTGCCGTCGCGGCGAAGGCGCCCGAATGCGGAATTTCTGTTCGGGTGCGATACATGCCTGCTGCTGAAATTCCTCGAACCTGCAGGCTATGATGACGACGACGACGACGACG
>CAUYUJ010015613.1:131850-146850 GCA_963575745.1 Prorocentrum cordatum
GCCATCGTTATCGCTGCTATCGCTGTTACCGTCATCGTTCCCGCGCCTGCGCCAGGAACTTCGCCCGCTGCTCGCCCCGGCCCGCGGCGGCCCTGGGCCCCCTCGGGGCGGCGCCGCCCTCGCCCGCGGCGGCGCCCGGCCAGCTGGAGCGCCCCGACGGGCCCGAGTACCTTTCGGTCGGGCTTGGAGGAAAATGGAAACAAAAATGTTGCAAATATCAGCCAGCGTCGACTCCAAATAGATAGGAGGACAGGAGAAGGACGAGAGGAGGATGGGAGGACGACGAAAGGGGGACGGGAGCAGGACGGGAGGAGGACGGGAGGAGCAAAATCAAGCAGGCGCAAGCAGGCAAGCAGAAGCAAGCAAGCGCAAGCGAGCAATACCAAGCAAGCAAGAGCAAGCGATAAAGTGCAAGCAAGTAAGGGCAAGCAAGAGCAAGCAAGCGAGAGCAAGCAAGCAAGAGCAAGCAAGCAAGTGCCATTGGAGAAAGGGGGGGGCATTGGCAAAAGGGGGGGGCATTGGAAAAAAGGGGGAGGGGCCCAAAGACCGATTACTCATGATGGGCCAGGACTCCCATAGGGCAAGCCTATTTGGAGAATTATCAAGAATCATCGACAGATCGTCCCCGACAATTTGCAACTAGTTTTGAACACTCCTCCTGTAGAGGGACAGGACGGACTTCAGAATAAACTGGAGGCCGCCCACATGCCGGAGAGCTCCGACGATCTGGTCTGTGCAGTCCCGGCGTTGTCCCTCCACCTCGGCATCGGGGGCTCGTGTTTCGGGAGCGGCCAAGAGGGGGGCGTCCAAGAGGGGGGGAGCGCAAATCATGGCCGGCGGCATGTGCGCGGCCCCGCGGGGGGGCCGAGGCACGTAATGAAAAAAGAAGAGGCGCCATGAGATCTGGGGAGATATCATGGCCCGCGCCATGATATTCACCCCCCCCTAGTCATCACCCCCCTTTTTTCCGCCCCCGAGTTTTGCCGGGCCCCGGGACCAGGAGAAGCGGATCTGGGACGAGGAAGGGACCCCAAGGGAGATGGTCGGGGCATCTGAGGCCCCCCCCCTCGGAAAAAAATCATACCCCGTCGGGTGTGTGGAACGGGGGGCCGAGCAGCCAGGAATCTGGCGGCTCCGCCTGTTCGAGACACGATGGGCCCCCGGACCCCTCGACCCCGTCCCAAGGGCCCACGATGCACCCTGAACCGTTCAAGAATGATGCCCTCGAAACCTCTTCGAGCCACTTGACTTCTGCATAGCACGATGAGGTCAGAGGATCGCACCGCATCGCCGATCGGCGATGCACCGGTGACGTCGGGATGAAGACACTTGGGCTCCGGCTCGCGCCGCATCCCCGAGGCAGCGGCGAGGCGCTGCGATCCTCCGCCCCCATCTGCACGCGCTCAGCTTGGGCAGCCTGAGGCACCGCGACCAGCTGCCGCTGGACTGCTCCGCGCCGGCAGACCAGCTGCCGCATCGGGTGGCAACTCCTGGCAGGCCTCCGCGGGCACCGCTGGGAGCCGTACAGCTCCCTTGGCACCAGTTTGGGCTTCGTGGGGCGTTCTGCTGCGACCTCTTCTATGATGTTCCCGCTGCAAGCAGCACTGGGGGTCCTCATGAGACCCTGGGGGATCCGCTCTCGCTGATGGTGCACAAGACGCGCTGTTTCCCCCCACGGCTCTGCGGGCAACGGCGAGGCTGGACTGGGGAGCTCTGAAGCCAGATCGACGAAGCAGTCTTCTGCATGTGCAGGAGAGCCCAGAATCGAGTTGATAAGTAGGATCGGCGATCGAAATGAATCGTATCGGCAGAAATCGGCGGCCAAGTCGGGAGAAGTCGAATCGGCATAAATCAACAGGCCAGCTGGCCTCCATTGAGGAATCGGCATCCTGATCGGATTCCGAAGCCGAACCGAATCGGAATCGGAGGCCACCGACATCGAATCGAATCGAATCGACTCGAAGCCGGGTAATCGAAATGAGCCCTGCATGTGTGTGTGTGTGTGCTTGCACTTCGCTCCAAACGAACGGCCCCATCGCGCTCACGAGGAGGAACGCTGCACGAGGAACTGCGGGGCTGCTGCCGTCTCGGCAACGCCGCGCCTCGGCCACGAGGAGGCTCCCCGACCCGGAAGCTTGGGAACGGCCCCAGAACCGAGAGCCCCTGCAGAGAAGAGGAGAGGGTGGAGGAAGGAAGAGGGGGAAGAGGAGGGAGGGGGGAGGGGGGAGGAGGGAGGGGGGAGGAGGGAGGAGGGAGGAGAAGGAGGAGGAGGAGGAGGAAGAGGACGAGGAGGAGGACGAGGAGGAGGAGGACGAAGACGAGGAGGAGGAGGAGGAGGAGGAGGAGAAGAAGAAAAGGGCGCCAGTCCAGCGTAAAACGGGAGGCCTTCTCGGGCGGGAGTGTTGGTTTTGTTGGGACGGGGGCTGTCGGCGGCGAGCAAGAGCACCGCCTTGAGCAAAAAAGCGAGGAAGTCTCGAGCGGGAGCGCTGCTGTTGCTGGGGGGCGGCGCCGATGAGAGAAAAAGTAGCGCGCCTGCCCAAGGTAAAACGGGAGAAAATCTCGAGCGAGAGCGCTGGTTTTGTTGAGACGGCTGCTTTCGGCGGCGAGCAAGAGCACCGGCCCTGAGTAAAAGAGGAGGAAGTCTCGAACGGGAGCGTTGTTGTTGTTGGGGGGCCAGTTTTGGCAGTCCCCCAAACCGCTTGAGAGTGAGCCTCATTTCCAGAGAAAATACATCCGGCGCCTCGGCGAGAGCGCCAGGGCGCCTTCAAAGGGTCCAACAATAATAATTGTTCAATACCTAACATTCCAGTACAACAACAACAACAACAACAACAACAACAACAACAACAACAACAACAACAACAATCATGTTGAGACTGCTCGCTCTTGTCTGCTCGCGTGTCATTCAATATGCATATCCCAAGCCCTGGATACCCGCACTCTTCGTCTTCGATCGTACCCCCTTTTGGGGGGGTATAGTCATTCCCTGCCACATGTGGTTGGTGAAGCCCTTGAAAACGAAGGGTTACAGATAACGGGGGAGAATGAGGTCCCGGAAAAGTCCGGGTCACGGATGCCCGAACTCCCGGGCGCGTCTCTGGGGGCCCCCCGATCGCCCCGGGAGCGCTCCCAGGAAGTCCGAGAGGCCTCCGAATCGCCCAAAGATCGCTCCAAGACGTCGAGGATGTCCTCCAGACAGCCTAAAAGGCCTCCAAGACACTCCAAGAACCCCCCCGAGAGGGCCACAAGATGCAAAAATCGTCGCGGTCCCTTTTGGAACATGTACATTTTAGCAGATTCGCCTCTTCGGATTTCACGTCCAAGACGGCCCAAGAGGCCCCACAAGATCGCCCCAAGACGCCGCCAAGAAGGCTCCAATACGGCCTATGGAAGCCCCAAGACGGCCCAAGAAGTCCCCAAGACAGCCCAAGAGCCGAAGACAGCCTCAGGACGGCCCCAAGACGGATCCCAGATGGGAAACCTGAACGGACATTTCGAACCGTGGGCCCCAAGAACCTCCGAGGAGGCCCCAAGAAGCCCCCAAGAGGCCCAAAGAGGCCCCCAGGGAAGCCGAAGAGGGGCCCAAAGCGCCCCCAAGAGGCCTCCAGGATTCCCCCAAGCGGCCCAAAAACTGTCTCCAAGACGCCCCCGAGAAGCCTCCCACGACACCTCATGAGCCATCCGAGTGCCCCAATGGGCCAGAGGCGTGCTAGAAACTCCTGTAGCAGGTTAACTGTATCTCTAGCTCACGCGCGCAGGGCCACGAAGGGCAGCAAACAGGCCACGAAGGGCAGCGAGAGGGCCACGAAGGGCGACAGCGGGGCTACGAAGGGCGTGCGTATTGGGCCACGACGGGCGACTGCGAGCGGGGGCCACGAAGGGCATATAATGCGGGGCCACAATGGGCAGCGACGGGGCCACTGAGGGCAGCAACGGGGCCACGAAGGGCAGCGAGCGAAGGCGACCGCGGAACCAGTACGGGCAGCGCGGGGCATCGAAGGCGGGCGAAGGGCAGCGAGCGGCGATTGCAGTCCCTAACGGGCTGGTCGGGCGGGCAGGCTCAGACGGGCGGGTCGAGCGGGCGGGTCGTTGAAGCGTAAGTTTTGCTTGAACCACCAGGCAATATGTAGCGGGAGCGCGAGTCCTGAGTGTCGAGGAGCGTACCAAGCGAAAGCCGCGATTTGGTGGTAAATTGCGAGAAATCCCAAGCGAGAGCGCGATTCTTCAATTCATTGCGAGGACGTAATACACGGGAGCCGCGATCCGGTGGTAAACTGCAAGGAAGTCCAAAGCGAGAGCGCGATTCTTCAATAAATTGCGAGGAAGTATCAGGCGGGAGCCGCTGTTGTATACCGGGGGCCAACAACCCAGTTTGACCCCCAAGACTTTCCCTGCTAAAAAACAAGGTGCGAGCCCCGGGAAGGGCACTTCAATCGAAAAAACAATGTGCATCGGACGCGGGGGATCAACAATAATTACTCTTACGAAATGAGAACTCAACAACAACAACAACAACAACAACAACAACAACAACAACAACAACAACAACCACAAGAACAAGAACCAGAACAAGAACAAGAACAAGAACAAGAACAACAACAACAACAACAACAACAACAGCAACAGCAACAGCAACAACAACAACAACAACAACAACAACAACAACAACAACAACAACATCAACAACAACAACGACAACAACAACAACAATCATGTTGAGACTGCTCGCTCTTGTCTGCTCGAGTGTCCAATGACGCGTCTTTCCCAAACCCTCGATACCTGCCCTTTTCGTCTTCGATCGAACCCCTTTTGGGGGGTATACCTGTGTTCCCTGCAGGCCGGGCCCCCGCAAGCGGCCGGGCGGCCGCGGACCATCGGCCTGGCCAGCGGCAGCGCTGATCGGCGGGGCGGCCGCGGACCGTCAACCCGACCCCAAGAGAGACGGACAGGGCACCGACCACGACGACGACGACGACGACGACAACGTCGACGACGACGAGCGAAAGCGAGAGGGAACGACAGCAGGGCCACGAAGGACACGAAGTAGGCCACGAAGGGCGAAAGCGGGGACACGAAAGGAATGCGTATGGGGCCCCGAAAAGCGCGAACGAGCGGGGGCCACGAATGGAAGATAATGCGGGGCCACGGAAAGCAACGATGGGGCCACTGAGGGTAGCAACTGGGCCACAAAGGACAATGATGGGGCCATAGTGGGCGCGAACGAACGGGGGCCACGAAGGGCATACGTATGTTCGGCCGCGGAGGGCAAGGACGGGGCCACTGAGGGCAGCAACGGGGCCACGATGGGTGACAGCGGGGCCACGAAGGGCATACATATATGGGGCCACCACGGGCGCGAACGAGCGGGGACCACGAGGGGCATACAGATATGGGGCCACGAAGGGCAGCGAGGGAGCCACGAAGGGCTGCAACGGGGCCACGAAGGGGAGCGAGGGGGCCACGAAGGGCTGCAATGGGGCCGCGAAGGGCTGCAACGGGGCCCCGGAAGGCAGCGAGGGGGCCACGAAGGGTTGCGACGGTGCCACGAAACAAAACGAGAGGGCCACGAAGGGCTGCAACGGGGCCAAGAAGGGCAGCGAGGAGGCCACGAGGGGCTGCAACGGGGCCACGAAACAAAGCGAAGGGGCCACGAAGGGCTGCAACGGGGCCACGGAACAAAGCGAAGGGGCCACGAACGGCTGCAACGGGGCCACGAAGGGCAGCGAGATCCCGATTCCTAGGCAATTTGTTAAGGAGTCCTAAGCGTGAACGCGATTCCTGGTTGCCTGGGTGTCGGGAGCGCTGCGCTTGAGTAAATTGCAAGAAATTCCCACGCAACGGCGCTATTCGTCAGTAAATTGCACGCGAGTCTCCAGCGAAAACACGACTCCAGAGCGCCGGGAGAGCGATTCCTGCATACATTGTAAGGAAATCCCGAGCGAGAGCGCGATTCCTGCATAAAATGCGAGGACGTCTCGGGCGGGAGCGGGGGTCCTGGCTGAATTGTGAGGAAGTCTCAGGCGGGAGCCGTTGTTGTTGCAACCGGGGGGCCAAGGGCCCAGTTTGGGTATCAAAAGTTTCCCTGTCAAAAAACAGGGTGCGAACGTCGAGGGGCACACTTTGATTGATAAAAAACAGTATGCACCGGTGGGGGGATCAACAATAATTATTCTTCAGAAATGAAAGTACAACCACAACAACAACAACAACAACAACAACAACAACAACAACAACAACAACAACCATTCTAAGACTGTTCGCTCTTACTTGCCCGCGTGTCATTCAAAACGAGTTCCCCACAGCCTCGACACCCGCCCTTTTTGTATTCGATCACACCCCCTTTGGGGGGAGTTTTTCTCTTTGCGGGGGGCGGCGGGCTTAGACGGGCGGCCAAACCTGAACGGGCGGACAATCCTTCGTGGGCGTACATGTGCCCGCCATTGGAATTGGTGTGGGCCCTGCAAAAGGAGGGGGGGGAGAACGAGGGAGAGTGGGAGGAAGGGAGGGGGAAGGACGAAGGAAAAGGAAAAACGCCAGGAGAGAAGGAGCGAAGAGGGGGCGGTTGATTAGAGGCAGTGAGAGAGAGAGAGAGAGAGAGAGAAAAAACAAAAAACAAAAAAAAAGGGAGGGGAGAGAGAGAGGGAGAGAGAGAGAAATAAAGAAACATGAAGGAGGCAGGCGATGGGAGGGAGAAGGGAGGAGGGAAAGGAGGGAGAAGGGATAGGACAGAGAGGCATAAGGATGAGGGAAGAGAGGAAAGAGAGAGAAGGGAGGAGAGGAGGGAGGAGGGAGGAGGGAGAGGGAGGAGGAGCAGGAAGGTAAGAGCGTGAACGTTCGAGGAAGTCCTAGGCGAAAGCGCAGTTCCTGAAGGAAGCCTCGGGCGGGAGCCCACGACGGGCGGGCGATCCCCTGACGGGCGGGTCGGGCGGGTGGGACATTCAAGCGGGATGCCTGAATATGGCGAGAGCGCGATTACTAAGTCAATTGTAACGGCGTCCTTGGCGCAGCGTGTTTCCTGAGCGTCGAAAGTGCGATTTCTTAATAAATTCCATGGAAGTCACCGGCGAAAGCGCAATTCCTGAATAAAATGTGAAGGGTTCTCTGGCGGGAGCGGGGGGTCTTGATTAAAATGCGAGGAAGTCCTGATTCAATTGCGAGGAAATCTCAAGCGGGAGGGCCGTTCCTGAGTAAATTGTGAGGAAGTCTCAGATGGGAGTGGGGGTCCTGTCTAAATTGCGAGGAAGTCACAAGCGGGAGCACCGATCCTGAGTAAATTGTAAGGAAGTCTCAGGAGGGGGGTCCTGAGTAAATTTGGAGGAAGTCTCAGGCGAGAGCCCTTGTTGTTATCATCGGGGGGGCCAGGGGCCCAGTTTGAGCACCAAGACTTCCCCTGTCAAAGAACAGGGTGCGAGCGTCGAGGGGCACACTTTCATTGAAAAAACCATATGCACCGGTGAGGGGGGATAAACAATAATTATTTTTCAAAAATGAAAATTCAACAACATTAAAACGGTCGAAGCAAATAAAAAACGTCTGTGATAAACAATTGCGCACAAGTCTGTGCGTTTTCTGCACGGACGTTCCGTGCAGGGGACCCCAGAGTCGGCGATGCAGCCACACGGCCCCGCCCGTGCGTTCCGTGCCGGGCGGCGCAGATGCTCCAGAGTGGCCACGAGGCCCGCCCGTGCACTGCGCGCGGGGTGCACCGATTCACCGAGGCTGCCACAAGGTCGCGCCCAGATTTTGCGAGAGGCAGTTGGCGCCGCATAGGCTGCGCTGCACAGATGGCACAATCTGACTTGAGTCACAAGTGCCGTAGACCGCACCACACAGGCTACGCCACACGGGCGCTGTGCAGATCGCAAGGCATCGTCTGTATCACTCATGTGCGCTGCACAGACTGCACCATAAGCACGTGACACTACTTTTCTCAGGGCCCAGGCTGGAACCGCAACCCGATTTGGCCAAGCTTAGCTGGGCCCAGCCAGAGAAGCCTGGATGAAGCCAGAATCTGCAGGGACAAAGAGATCCCGACAATGCTAACCCCCGGACCTCTCCCGGGGTGGGTTCTGACCAGAATTTCGACGAGAATCCACCCGTGGCGACGAGGGATCTCCAGGACGAGCAGCGATATCGGCATATTTTCCTATCTGGAGGGCTGCCAGAAGCCGGGGGGCCAGGGCCTCGTGCGACCTCCTGGGAATTGCAACCCGACACTGTGGGAGGGCTCCGCGTCGACGGCGCACCGCCACCACTCGAAGCTCTCGTCGGCGGCGAGCGAGGGCGGGGAACGAGAAGGAGAAGGCCTTCTCAAAGAAGGAGAAGGAAAAGGAATGAGAAGGAGAAGGAATGAGAAGGAGAAGGAGAAGGAGAAGGAGAAGGAGGGGTGGGGAATGAGAAGGAGAAGGAGAAGGAATGAGGGCGGCGGGACTTCTCAAAGAAGCCCTCGCGCCTTCTGGGAAGCTGCGCCTGTCCCCGGGGCAGGCTCGGAACACCTCTCGGGAGGCCGGGGGAACGCCCGAGCCTCCAGAGAAGGCCTTCTCTCCGTCCCGCTCACCCCCCCCCCTCGCTCGCCGCCGCTCTTGCCCCCCTTCAGGTGCAGCCAGCGCGGCCGGCCGGTGCTGGCCGTGCGGTCCCCGTCCAGGACGTAGCTCTGCCCCCAGCTCACGCGCCCGTGCTCCGCGCGGAGGGCACGGCGGCGCGCCCAGGGGAGGGGAAGCGGGGAGCGACTACCTACCAGACCACCCCAACCTGCAGGGCAGTTTCTCATACATAGGATGTTTAAACATATAGGATGCTTGACACGTGATTAATGCATGGATAAATTTATGCATGAGCTCCTCGTTGTTTTTGATACCAAATCCCTGCATCTTTAATACATGATCCGCACGCGGAGCATGTATCAAAAACGGCGCTGTACCTGCCAGACCATCCCAACCTAGCCCGAAGACCCAAGTTTAGGGTTGGGGGGGGGTACGGGGTCCACGCGCGTTTTTGTCGATATTCCCCGACCCCCCTCAGCTGGAAATCGAGGGTCGTGTTGGGCCTTCGGGCTGGGCTGGGGTGGTTCGGCGGGTGGTGAGGGAAGGGGGCAGGCCTGCTCGCAAGGCGGCGGGGCTTCTCGGAGGCGAAGCCCTCGGGTGGCTTCGAGTCGGGCAGGTGCTCCCACAGGTGGATTTGGGAGGAAGAATGAATCAATAGACAACAATGCTCAAACATAAGCCAGGACTAATAGTGAAAAATCGTCCCCAGACTGTTTCTCTAGTATTTTTGAATATTCCTCCTGCAGAGGGGCATGCCCGTCTCAAGGGCAGCTTCGGAGAAGGCTTGGAGAGCTTCTCGGAGGGCCAAATACCTCCTGAGCCTGGCGAGAATCGGGGGCGCGCAAACATGGATTGGCGATACATGGATTTGGCGCGCGGTCGCTGAATCCATGGATCGGGGAAGGTGCCCTCCCAAAAATGCAGCCAGTGCCGCCTCGCTCGGCGGCGGAAGTGGGCGATGTCCCATGGAAACGGGACCCGTCGCTAATCCACGCCCCCTTAAGCCATGCTTGCGATCGCCTGGTTCTGAGCCTGGCGTTAAGTCGGGCCTGTCCCCCTACAGGGGGATTTTCGACGAAAAATACAAAATACCCAAAAATCATTAAAAACAATTGTCCAAAAATAGTCTGGGGACTATTTTTAGTATTTTTTAACCTTTTTGGAACATTTTTGGGGGTATGTTTGATTTTTCGTCGAAAATCCTCATGTAGGGGGACGAGCCCGACATAAGCCTGGCGAGAAGGTCTCGCCCCCTCTGCCTCCCCTCCCCCCACCAGGGCGCGCCGCCGCGATGAGCGCCTTCGTGAAGCGCTGCTCTCCAGACTTCCTGGTCGTCTGCACGGAGCAGCTCGCTCCGCCCGGGTCCAGCTCCACCACGTACACGGACCGGTTCTCGTCGCTCCAGACCTGAAAGAGAGGAGGGCATCCATAGGAGGAGGAGGAGGAGGAGGAGGAGGAGGAGGAGGAGGAGGAGGAGATAGAGCAAGATGGGGAGGAGGGAGGAGAGAAGGTGGAAGGATGAAGGGAACGATGGGGAGGTAAAGATGGAGGGGGGTAAGAGGGTGAGAAAGAGGAGGAGGAGGAGGCGGAGGAGGAGGAGGACGACGAGGAGGAGGCGGGAAGATAAGAAGGAGCGGGAGGGAGGCGGAAAGAGAGTGGGAGGAGGGGGAGGAGAAGGCAGAGGAAGCGGAGGAGGAGCAGGAGGGGGGCGATGCACACGGCAGGCTCCCGAAAGGACACGGAGTGGGCTCTGATTCCGGCCGCCGCGGGAACCGCCTCAGCCCCTGCACGACCTGCGCCCTCGGGCCCCCAGGCGGGCCCTTCGGCCTCCCACGCTCGCGCACGCGCTGCCGCCGCAACCGAAGCGGCACGTGCCCGCCGCGCCAAAGGGGGCGCGCAGCCAGGCTCGGCACGTCGAGGCTGGCTCCGGGAGTGCCGCGGAGGAGCCAGGAGGGGACCCCGGGGAGAGCCGAGCGGGAGCCCCCCAGAAGCCCCGCAGAGGGCCCATGGCAGCCCCAGGAGGGCCCCCCAGAGGGCCAGGGGGAGGAGGAGGAGGAGGAGGAGGAGAGGAGGAGGAGGGACGAGGAGGAGGAGGAGGAGGAGGAGGAGGAGGAGGAGGAGGAGGGCCTCCAGACGGGCCGAGAGAGCCCCAGGTCGGGCCGGGGGAGCCCCAGGAGGCTGCCGGGGCAGCCCGGGAGACTCCTCGAGCGCGGCCGGGAGCGGCCTGGGCGGAACCCGGCGAGGCCTGGCCGCGGCCACGAGGGCGCCCCAGGGCGGAGGAGTAGGAGGAGGAGGAGGAGGAGGAGGAGGAGGAGGAGGAGGAGGAAGGGGAGGAGGAGGAGGAGGAAGCGGAGGAGGAGGAGGAGGAGGAGGAGGAGGAGGAGGAGGAGGAGGAGGAGGAGGAGGAAGGAGGAGGGAACAGGAGGAGGAAGCGGAGGAGGAGGAGGAGGAGGAGGAGGAGGCCTCAAGAGGTGCACGGGCTCCCAGGTGTCCTGGAGCCCCGAGGCCCAGGGCGCGAGCCTGCCATATGTGGAGCGGACTCGCGTCGCCGAGGGACCGCGGCGCTCCGACGGCGCAGGTCGCGCCGTGTCTGACGGGCCTCGAGCTCATCCCTGCCCCTAAGATTGACAGGCCCGGGGCGAGGACCGCCATGGGCATGCGCCCTGAAAAAACGGGCAATCCTTGGGCTCGACACCGAGAAAAGGTGACCTCGGCCTTTGATTCGCAGTTTGGGGGCCCCTGACCCTTTGGGAGCGGAACGAAGTTAACAGGACCAAAACAAGAAAGGATGGAGGGCCGTTTCAGCAGATGTGCCAAACCAAAACCACCCGTGTTGATTATCCCAAATGCAAAGACGGGGACCGAAGTTAGGCTACGTCTTCACGGGGTTATTGGGGTCAGGGCTCTCAGTGGAAATCGATGAGGAAGAGGTGGAGAGGGAGGAGGAGGAGGAGGAGGAGGAGGAGGAGGAGGAGGAGGAGGAGGAGGAAGAAAAGGAGGAGGAGGAGAAGGAGGAGGAGCAGGAGGAGGAGCAGGATGAGGAGGAGGAGAAGCAGGAGGAGGATGAGCAGGAGGAGGGGGCTGTCATTATTCTCGATGAAAATCGGCCCACCCCTGGGGCACTGGCAGCAATCAACCTCGAGCGCCCCCAAGGCTGCGGCTGCCGCCGCGCCAACGCGGAACGCAAAAATCCGCCGAGGGCCACCTCCGCTCGAAAAAGCAATCTCCTGACCTGAGGCGCAGCCAGGACGAGGACAAAATCGGGCGAGGATAACACGAGGCCCCAAGAAGCCTCCAAGACGACCCCAAGAAGCCCCCCCAGAGGCCCCCACTAGGCCCCACAAAGCCTCCCGGATACCCCCAGAAGCTCTCCGAAAGGCCCCAGAAGCACCCCAAGAGCCCCTCATATGCATTCAACAGTCTCCTGACCCAGAATATAACTCCTACGATCGCCTCAAACACTCACTCCTTGTGGGGGTCGGCGGGATGGCGTGAGCCACTTGAATAAAATCGGGCGAGGATGAATCGCGAACCTCTGAGATCCCGCAGTTCTGAAAGATCTCTCGGGCGCCGCGGCCTTCTCGGATCCTTCCAAGAACCCTCTCAGAGCGTTCTGGAGCGCTCTGGAACGGCTCATCCTCGTCCCAGCCCCCGTCCGAAGACCTCTCGCCGACGCTGCACCACCCCGTTGCCCGAGCTGCGCCCAGCCGTGGCCACGGAGAGGAGGGAGAGAGGGCACCCCGAGGCGCAAGGGCAGGGCCGCCCGGAGCCCTCCAGAGGAACCGCGGCGGCCGCGGTTCCTCTGGAGGGCTCTGGGCGAACTCGAAATCGGAATCGCGAATCGGAATCCGGGAATCGAGTCGGTTCGAAATCGGAATCGCGGAAATCGATTCGAATCGAACTGGCGGAATCGGAATGACCCCTGCGGCCTGCCGCACTTTCTGCTCTCCCGTGTCGGGCACGCGCTGACACGGAGCAGGGGGCCCGTGGATCTGGCGCGTGAGCGCCAGCTCCACAGATCGGGGACGACGACGACGACGACGACGACGACGACGACGACGACGACGACGACGACGAGCAAGGAAGACGACGACGAAAAATGACGACGACGAAAACGACGACGGCGACGACGACAACGACGACGCCGACGACGACGACAGCGACGCCGCCGACGACGACGACGACGACGACGACGACGACGACGACGACGGCCGCCCTGAAGGTCTCCAGAGGTCTCCAGGAGGCCTCTGGAGGCCCTTCGGGAGAGCATCCAGCGAAACATGAGGCCAAGGCCGCCTGATTTGACGAGCGGGCGCGCGGAGGTCGTAAGCAAAGGGAACCCGTCGCCAACCCACGCGCACGACTCGGCGTGAGCGACGAAGAGAACAGGGTCCTGCGCAAGATGGCATAGCGACCTTACGCGGTGGCTGACGCGGGCAGCCAGCGCAGCACGCGACATGGGAAACGAGGGCGCTTGCGGCGCGACCTTGCGCGGGCAGCCTGCGCGCGGACGCCTGCGCAGTCGAACCTGTCTTTCTGCGTCGCTGGCGTGTTCTACCAGCCTGGAACATATCCCTATCCCTATGCTGGGCACCTCCTCATCACGATGCCAGTCTTAGGGATTCCCTTATTCCCCATATCCTAAGATGGGGTTCTTGTTATTACTTGGACGCCTCCTACTTCTTCTCCTCCCTCCTCCTCGTTCCTCCCCCCCCTCCTGTCGGGCTTACTCATACTCAGACTTGCTCATACACAGACTTACTCATACTCAGACTTACTCATACTCAGACCTACTCATACTCAGACTTACTCACACTCAGACATACTCATACACAGACTTACTCATACACAGACTACTCATACACAGATTTGGAGGATGTCTCGAGCGAGGCGCTCATTTCAGCACCCCTAAGGGGAGCCGCCAGGGGTGTTGCACGGGCTCGTTCGCGGCCATTTTGTGGGGATGTCTCAGGCGGTTTGCCTGTTTCTGGGCCCAACATCCTTCGCTTTCGGAGCAGATTTGGAGGATGTCTCGAGCGAGGCGCTCATTTCAGCACCCCTAAGGGGAGCCGCCAGGGGTGTTTGCACGGGCTCGTTCGCGGCCATTTTGTGGGATGTCTCAGGCGGTTTGCTGTTTCTGGGGCTTGGAGAGCAGGCGGTGAGGATGTCTCAGGCGGGGCAACATCCTTCGCTTTCGGAGCAGATTTGGAGGATGTCTCGAGCGAGGCGCTCATTTCAGCACCCCTAAGGGGAGCCGCCAGGGGTGTTGCACGGGCTCGTTCGCGGCCATTTTGTGGGGATGTCTCAGGCGGTTTGCCTGTTTCTGGCCCAACATCCTTCGCTTTCGGAGCAGATTTGGAGGATGTCTCGAGCGAGGCGCTCATTTCAGCACCCCTAAGGGGAGCCGCCAGGGGTGGTTGCACGGGCTCGTTCGCGGCCATTTTGTGGGGATGTCTCAGGCGGTTTGCCTGTTTCTGGGCCCAACATCCTTCGCTTTCGGAGCAGATTTGGAGGATGTCTCGAGCGAGGCGCTCATTTCAGCACCCCTAAGGGGAGCCGCCAGGGGTGGTTGCACGGGCTCGTTCGCGGCCATTTTGTGGGGATGTCTCAGGCGGTTTGCTGTTTCTGGGCCCAACATCCTTCGCTTTCGGAGCAGATTTGGAGGATGTCTCGAGCGAGGCGCTCATTTTCACCCCCCAGGTGGGCCAGATTTTGAGGATGTCTCGATCGGTTTGCTTGTTTTGGTGGCCAGGCTCGTGGGCGCAGATTCTTCTCAGGATGCCACAGGAGGCTCCAACAGGCTCCAGGAGGCCCCAGGAGACCACATGAGGTCCCAGGAGGCATCAGGAGGCCACAGAAAGACTCAAGATGCCACAGGATGTCCCAAGAGGCTCCAGGAGGCCCCAGGAAGCTCCAGAAGGCCTCAGGAAACCACAGGAGGCCCCAGGAGGCAACAGGAAGCGCCAGGAGGCCTCGGAAGGCAACAGGAGGCCCCGAGAGGCCCCAGGAGCAGGAGGCCTCAGAAGGCAACAGGAGTGGCTCCAATCCCATGTGTTTTACGATTGGGCCTCACCTGGAGCACGATTCTTTGATGTTCTACGTATGTTTCTATAGATGGTCCTTCTCCTGTGTACACAATCCTAAATGTTTTACTCATGTTACTATGTATTGGGCCTCTCCTGGGGCACGAGTCCTTGGTGTTTTACGCGTGTTCCTATAGATTGCCCTTCTCCTGTGGCTCTAATCCGCAATGTTTTATGTACGTCTGTTGCTATAGATTGCGCCTCTCCTGGGGCACGAAACCTTCCTAGGAGGTCCCAGGAGGTCCCAAGAGGCTCCTGGAGACCCCAGGAAGCCCCAGTAGGTTTCAGGAGGCCCCAGGAGGCCCCAGGCTCATGCACAGAGACGCGCTCGTACTACTGAGGCTCATTCACACTCCAATTCATTCGCAGTTAGA
>CAUYUJ010015613.1:151850-171807 GCA_963575745.1 Prorocentrum cordatum
CACACCCACAATACGATCGTCTCGCTCGGATGTCTGCCGCTGCTTCACCCACGTGGCCTTCTCACCCACGTTCACGCGAGCAGCCCACACCACCAAGCCGCCGACCTCGGCAAGGGCCGAGTCCCCGATCTTGGCGAAACGCTCGTCGTCGTCGGTGACTTTGGCTGGGATGACCTCGCCACCTTCCAACTCCAGGACCCTCACGAAACCACACCATATCGGGCGCCTCTGCAGCCTGGTCGTCGTCGGCCAGCACGCGAGCCTGCACACGGGCCTGCTGCACGAACTGGTTCAACTCCACGATCGACATCGGATCGAATCCGAAGACCGTATTTTTCAAATACGCAAGTCACTTTTGGTCGCAAGTGAGCACCACATGCCTGATCGCATTCGGGTCGTGAATGAACAGCCCGAGCGTGGGGGTCAGGGTGACCCATACTCCTGCACGGCCAACCATGCCCAAGAGGATCTGTTGGTGCAAATCCGCCGACCCTGTGTCGGCGTGTGTGAGAGGTTGTTCGTCCTCGTCATCGTCGTCGTTGCAGTGCTCTAGCGGCCTTGAGGAAAATCTACCCACGTCGTAACCACGTCAAAGGGAAGCCCCTTCCTTTTGATCCTTCCCCGTCGGGGGGGGGGGGGTCCCGGGGAGGAGGGGGGGGTGGAGGGGGGGGGTCAGATACGACTCCACCCCAGGGACCTCCTCCTCCTCCTCCTCCTCCCTCCTCCTCCTCCTCCTCCTCCTCCTCCTCCTCCTCCTCCTCCTCCTCCTCATCCTCATCCTGTCCTCCTCCTCCTGTCCTCCTCTCCTGTCCTCCTCCTCCTCTCTCCTCCTCCTCCTCCTCCCTCCTCCTCCTCCTCCTCCTCCTCCTCCTCCTCCTCCTCCTCCTGTCCTCCTCCTGCCTCCTCCTCTCCTCCTCTCCTGCTCCTCCTCCTCCTCCTCCTCCTCCTCCTCCTCCTCCTCCTCCTCCTCCTCCTGTCCTCTTCCTCCTTCCTCCCCTCCTCCTCCTCCTCCTCCTCTTTCTCCTCCTCCTCCTCCTCCTCCTCCTCCTCCTCTCCTCCTCCCTCCTCTTCCTCCTTTTCCTCCTCCTTCTCTCCTCCTCCTCCTCCTCCTCCTCCTGCTCCTCCTGCTCCTCCTGCTCCTCCTCCTCCTCCTCCTCCTCCTCCTCCTCCTCCTCCTCCTCCTCCTCCTCCTCCTCCTCCTCTCCTCCACACCCCTTGCTCCCCTCCTCCTCCTCCTCCTCCTCCTCCTCCTCCTCCTCCTCCTCCTCCTCCTGCTCCCCCTCACCCTCGTTTTCATTTTCGTCGTCTTCAGGGCCGGCGGCACCAGCCGCAAGGCCTTCGCAATAGAAGCTGTTGGCGTCATCCGGATAGCGCACTAATGCTTGGAACTGTGATATGTCAAGAGAACGCTCCATCACTCAAGCTGAATAATCAAAGGGGAAGATGGACCAGCAGCTCCACGAGTCTGAACCCGACGCAAGACCTCGGGCACGATCACAGCAGATGCGGTGCCGATCGTGGGAACAATCGATGAACAGGGCCACCAGCGACGGAACCAGAAGTAACTACCAGCACGCGGCGGTGGAGACGCAGCCGAGGAAGAATGAGCCTAAGGTCCACAGCCAGCCGCCCTCGGCGGTCAAGATCTGACAGATGCTGGCGGGGCCAGCGCACGTGAGAGCACAGCTCACAGCTGGGCAGGAGTACGACGGACACTGGGGATACCTCAGCAGCGCCAGCTCCAGAGCGCGACGAGCGGCTGGGAGCGAGGAGGGGAACCACTCAATCGACAGCTCCCGCCCCCCTCAAACGCTCAAGCAATGGAATGCAGCGGGCATAACAGTGCAAGGCCGACAAAGACAGGAAGAGCATTACTACATACATATATAGAACCATCCAGGTCGCACCAGCAGCCGTGGAGGTAGGCGTGTCAGGCGTTTCGCTTGAGGTTTCCTTGCAGCTTACTATCCTGAGGCTACAATTAAGTCGGGCCTATCCCCCTACAGGCCGATTTTGGACGAAAAATGAAAAATACCCCCAAAATACACTAAAAATACTCAAAAATGGTCCCCGACTTAAGGCTACAAAGCTCCATCGGCTACGAGGTTGAAGGGCCGGCTGCCGAAAGTGCAAGTCTCGCCGTAACGCCACGCACATTCGCCGCAAAGCCTGCAACGGCTACAGGGACGGAGGGCCGCTGCGGCGCTCGTCTTAGCACCGCGCATATTCGTCTTGAAAGCTGTCAACATCTTTGAGAGAACGCGTTTCGTGGACGCACAGTTCGAACCCCCCTTGCACCTCAGGGGGGGAGCCTGTGCGCGTCGTCGTCGCCGCCGCCGCCGCCGCCACCTTGGTCGTCGTCGTCGTCGTCGTCGTCATCATCGTCGCCGACGTCGTCGTCGTCGTCGTCGTCGCCGCCGCCGCCGCCGTCGTCGTCGTCGCCGTCGTCGTCGTCGTCGTCGTCGTCGTCGTTGTCGTCGTCGTCGTCGTCGTCACGTGCGCGTCGTCGTCGCCGTCGCCGTCGTCGTCGCCGTCGCCGTCGCCGCCGTCGCCGCCACCTTGGTCGTCGTCCTCGTCGTCGTCGTCGTCGGCGGCGGCGTCGGCGTCGTCCCCGTCGCCGTCGCCGTCCGCCGTCGCCGCCGCCGCCTCCTCCCCCACCTCCTCCTCCTCCTCCTCCTCCTCCTCCTCCTCCTCCTGCTCCTGCGCCTGCGCCTACGCCTGCTCCTCCTCCTCATCCTCCTCCTCCTCCTCGTCCTCCTCCTCCGCCTCCCTCCTCGTCCGAATCCTCTTCCCCCTCCTCCTCCTCCTGCTCCTCCTCCTCCTGCATTATTTATCCTTATAGGTAAGTCCTCCCTGTCGCACCCCGAGGCCAGTTTTTAGAGCGGACCAGGCGTTTCGCCTGAGACTTCCTCACCATTTATGACTGTGCAGCTTAGAAAGTGGCAACAGCCTCACGGATTGACGGGTCGTTTTCAAAATGTGGCTCTTGCCTTAGCGCCGCGCACATTCATGTTTTAAAATTGCAAGAGATTCACGAGATTCACGATTTGAGGGCGGGTCGCTTTCAAAATGTGGCTTTCGCCTTAGCGCCGCACACATTCCTTTTAAACGTTCGCAGGAGCTTCACGGATTGAGGGCGGGTCGTTTCAAAATGTGGTTTCGCCGTAGCGCCGCGCACATCCGTTTTAAACATTTGCAAGAGCTTTACGGATTGAGGGCGGGTGGTTTGCAAAATGTGGCTCTCGCCCTAACGCCGCGCACATTCGCTTTAAACGTTTGCCAGAGTTATACGGATTGAGAGCGGTTCACGGATTCCCATGATCAACGAACCAGAATCTGCGCTTTGGAAAAAATTCAGGGTTATGCGGGCGCAACAGTTGTGTTGATTCGCTGCTGAAATCCCAAAATGGTGTTCTGGCACGATTCTGGATCGTCAAGACGCAGCAGTCAGGTTGGTACGTGGCGTTGAAATCCCGAGAACAATTTGTTGGCACGCTTCAGGATCTTCAAACTGTTGTCTTCCAACGAGGCAGTTCCCTCAATGGAAATGAACCGTTGTATGAGGCCCATGAGGAAAGGAGTTTGGAGGGAGGGTGAATTCCAACATCGTTGATGACTCTTGGGTTCCCACTAGTCCTCCTCGTCCTCCTCCTCGTCCTCCTCCTCCTCGTCCTCCTCCTCCTCCTCCTCCTCCTCCTCCTCCTCCTCCTCCTCCTCCTCCTCCTCCTCTTCTTATTCTGATTATTCTCACTATTCATATTATTCGTCTTCTTCGTAATATTACTATTATTCTTAGCATGTCCATTCTTAGTATTATTCGTCTTATTATTATTGTTCGTATATTTGGTATTATTATTCTTATTGTTCTCATTATTATTCTTATTATTATGATTATTATCATTAGTAGCAGTCCCATTCTTACTATTATTAGCAGTATTATTCTTATTAGTCTTAGTACTAGTAGTAGTATTCTTGTTATTAGTATGACTCGTCTTCTTCGTAGCATTAGTATTATTAGTGATAATTTTAGTCTTATTATTATTAGTCTGCGTCTGAATAGTATTAGTATTATTCTTATTATTAATGTTATTATTATTAGTAATAATATTATCATTATTATTATTCCTCTTCCTCATCCTCCTCCTCCTCCTCCTCCTCCTCCTCCTCCTTCAAGCGACGGCAAGGACAGCGACGAGGGAGACGGCAGGCGCACACTCAGAGGGCCAGCGGGTTCCTGTCGCGGACGAAGCGTGAGAGAGGTGAACGAGGCGGCGGAAGGGCGGAGCGAAGGAGAGATAGGAGGCTCAACGCCTCGGCTTGCGCCCACAAAACGCGCACACACACACACACACACACACACACACACGCACACACACATACACACACACACACACACACTTTCGGTCGTCAGCGGGCAAGCGACTCGCCACGCCGTCTGGGGAGTCTCGCGGGCGCGGGCGCGCCCGCAGGGCGGCGGGGGAGAGGAGGCGAGCGCCAGGCGCGCAGCTACGAGGCGGAGAAGCAGGGCGATCGACGCCAGGACGCCAGGGGGAGAAGAGGGCCCGTCAGAGGAAGGCGGGCGGGGGGCGGCCCGCCAGAGATGGCGGGCGGGACAAACACGCCCGAGGCTGACGCCTGGGCGTCGGGCGGACGCCTGTCCGTCCTCACCGTGCGAGTGGACTGCAGGCGGCGCGAGGGCCAGGGCAGGACGGGCGGAGGCCACCCGAGAGGCGGCGGGGCGGCGTGACGGCCCGCGCGGCAAGACCGCGGCGAGGCGCGCACGGGGGAGGGGCGGACGGCCCGGCTCGATCGGCGCAGCAGGGCCCCCCCCGGGCGATCCGCCCGAGCGAGGAGCGAGGGCCCCGGCGAGGGCCGCGCAGCCAATGAGGCGCCGAGAGGGGCGCGGCGGAGAGCCGACAGAGCCCGGGCGGCGGGCAGGGGAGAGCCCGAGCCGATCGGCACAGGGGGCCCACGCTGGTGTTCAGCAGTCAGCAGGGCCGGGCCAGCGAGGAGCGGGCGAGGGGCGCGGGGAGAGCGCCGCGCCTCGGCGATCCGCGACGAGGGAAGGCGCCAGGGCGCACACACACACACACACACACAGACACACACACACACACACACACGTATACACACACACACACACATACACGTATACACACACAGACACAAACACAGACACACACACACACGTATACACACACACGTATAAACAGACACACACAAGTATACACACACACAGACACACACACACGTATACACACACACACAGACACAGACACACACACACGTATACACACACAGACACAGACACAGACACACACACACACACACACACACGTATACACACACAGACACACACGTATACACACACAGACACAGACACAGACACAGACACAGACACAGACACAGACACAGACACAGACACACACACACACGTATACACACACACAGGCACACACACACACACGTATAAACACACACACATACACACACACAGACACACACATACACGTATACACACACACACAGACACACACAGACAGACACAGACACACACGTATACACACACACACAGACACAGACACACACACACACACACACACACACACACACACACACACACACACACACACAGACACAGACACAGACACACACACACACACACACACACGTATACACACACACAGACACACACACACACACGTATAAACACACACACAAGTATACACACACACAGACACACACACACACACGTATACACACACAGACACAGACACAGACACACACACACACACACACAAACAAACACACACACACACACACACACACACACACGCACACGCACCAGACATGAAAGAAACGGGTCCTCAGGAGCACGGGCCTGCACCCGACGGGCCTCTCCCGGGACGAGCCCCTCCTATCCCGAAACCTTTCCTGGCACGGCCCCCGGGGCCCGGGGATGGCCCGCCAGTGGCCCGGAAGACGGCGGGAAAAGCTCAGGCCCCGCCTCCCTCCGGACCAGTGCCTTCACGGCGACCACACCCACGCACACACACACGCCATGGAGGAACGAGCGGCCGGCGCGACGGGCCGCCGGGGGGTGGCGGGGGCGCGCCTGCCCGTGGAGCAGCACGGCCGCCGAGCTCCTCCGCCTCGGCGGCCCGTCCTTGGTACGCCCGAGGTGCCGCCGCCGGCGGTCGCTCGGCCGGCGGTCGTTCGGGAGCGCCGTCGGCGTCGGCGGCATCGTCGTCCTCGTCTTCGAGCTCGTCTCTCCGTCGGCGGTGCCATGTAGGCCGGTGCACCCACCATGAACCCCCCTGTTCTCTTGGAAGATGCCAAGAAAAAAGGGGGGCGGGTGCGGTTGGAATTTCGGGTGTCGCGTCGTGTTGTGGTGGTAGGATCTGGAGTACATGTGTGTGTGTGTGTTGGAGACGGAGGGAGCCTGTTGAGTATCGGGTGTCGTGTTGGAGAAGGAGGCTGTTGAGTACTCGGTGTTGTGTTGGAGACGGAGGGAGTTGAGTAGAAGGTTATTTTCAAGTTCAGCTTGGGGAGGGAGCCTGTTGAGTATCGGGTGTTGTGTTGGAGAAGGAGGCTGTTAAGTACTCGGTGTTGTGTTGGAAACGGAGGGAGTTGAGTAGAAGGTTCTTTTCAAGCTCAGCTTGGGGAGGGAGCCTGTTGAGTATCGGGTGTTGTGTTGGAGAAGGAGGCTGTTGAGTACTGGGTGTTGTGTTGGAGACGGAGGGAGTTGAGTAGAAGGGAGCTCAACAAGTCTTCCAAAAAAGAGCCTCAAAAGTGAGTCCGAAAATCGTAGGAATCATATATAAATTCATATATAATCATGAGAAAGGGGGGTTCTTGGTGCAGCTTGGGGAGGGAGCCTGTTGAGTATCGGGTGTTGTGTTGGAGAAGGAGGCTGTTGAGTACTGGGTGTTGTGTTGGAGACGGAGGGAGTTGAGTAGAAGGTTCTTTTCAAGTTCAGCTTGGGGAGGGAGCCTGTTGAGTATCGGGTGTTGTGTTGGAGAAGGAGGCTGTTGAGTACTGGGTGTTGTGTTGGAGACGGAGGGAGTTGAGTAGAAGGTTCTTTTCAAGTTCAGCTTGGGGAGGGAGCCTGTTGAGTATCGGGTGTTGTGTTGGAGAAGGAGGCTGTTGAGTACTGGGTGTTGTGTTGGAGACGGAGGGAGTTGAGTAGAAGGTTCTTTTCAAGTTCAGCTTGGGGAGGGAGCCTGTTGAGTATCGGGTGTTGTGTTGGAGAAGGAGGCTGTTGAGTACTGGGTGTTGTGTTGGAGACGGAGGGAGTTGAGTAGAAGGGAGCCCAAAAAGTCTTCCAAAAAAGAGCCTCAAAAGTGAGTCCGAAAATCGTAGGAATCATATATAAAATCATATATAATCATGAGAAAGGGGGGTTCTTGGTGGGGGCACAGGGCTATATATACATATACACACCAAAAAAAGAAGGGAGAGAGGGGAGCATGGCACGGAGGGAGGGGGGCCCGGGGAAGGGTGCGGGTCTTATCCAAGTACCTGGAACTTGCGATGTTGCACTCCATTTCGCTACCAGCGTTGTTTGTTCTACTGCATCCTGTGATGTAGAACTCGCTGGTGCAATACAGCAAGATACATAAGATGAGTGAATCGCGCCGACGCCAACGAATTCCCAACGCATATGCAGATGGCGATGCGCTGCAGTGCGGGCGCGCGACGCATAGGCGCCACGACAAAGGCGCCGCCGCGAACGCTGGCTGCGCGCGCGAGCGCGCGCAGGACAGTCGACGCTCCAGCGCGAACGGCCCCAGCGCGCACGGCCGCCCTGTCGCGCGCAGGGAGGAGCCCTGGGGGGGAATGCAGAAGGGGCAGGTCTTCTCGGCATGCCTGGACCTCCCGAGAGGCTGCTGGGGCTCCCCGAGCCTCCCCCGAAGGCACAGGGGAAACCTCCGCGGGAGGCGCGAGGGCTTCCGAGAAGCCCCGCCGCCCTCTGAGAGAAAGTCTCACGACATGCCCCCCTCTCACTTCCCCCCCGGGGCGCGCCACCGAGGCGAGGAGGGAGCACCGAGACGGCGACGACGACGACGACGACGACGACGACGACGACGACGACGACGACGAGCACGGCGACGACGACGACGACGGCGACGACGACGACGACGACGAGGGAGAAGCGAGCGCCGTCGAGGGCAGGGGGGCATGGAGCTCGGCGGGGCGGCGAAGGCGGCGGCGGCCGGCCGCGAAGAGGCGGGGCGGATGCGGAAAGCGTCGCCCACGGGGGGGGGGGCAGGAGGGCGACGACGACGACGACGACCCACAACCACAACCACGACCACGACGACCACGACGATCACGGCGACGACCGCGACGATCACGGCAACAAGCACGGAGATCATGACGACCATCACCACCATCAGCATCATCACGATGACTACGACGTCTACCACGCTGACGCCGACGACGCCGACACCGACGCCGACGCCGACGCCGACGCCGCCGCCGCCGCCGACAAAGACGACGCCGCGAACAACGACGACAAAGACGACAAAGACGACGACGACGAAAACCATCACCACCACCACCACCATCACTGTGACGACGACGACCACCACCACGACAGCGGCGACGACGTCGACAAGGACGAGGGCGACGACGAGGACGCCGACGAGGACGCCGACAACGGCGACAAGGACGACCACGGACGGAAGCGGCGCCCGATGCCTTCGACCCGCGGAGCAGCGAGACCACCGAATCCTTCCTCGAGGCACCACCCTGGCGGGCAGTCGCTCGCCGCCCCGCCGTCACCGCCGCGGGCGCCGCCAGCGGCCGTGGCGCCGTCGCCGTCGGCGTCAGCGGCGGTGTTGCAGCCGTCGTCGGCGTCGCCAGCCTCGCCGACGGCGCCGCCAGCGCCGCCGCCATCGGCATCGGCGGCGTTCTCATCGGCGTCGGCGATGTCACCGCCGCCGTCGGCGTCACTGGCGCCGCCGTCTGCGTCGTCGGCTGCGCCGCCGCCGTGGCCGTCGCCGCCAACCGGCGTTGTGGTCGACGTCGGAGGTATCGGCGTCGCTGTCGGCGTCGTCGTCGGCGCCGCCACCCCACGAGGTCCAGACCGCCCTGGTCGGCAGAGGCGAGACACTAGGCCGATGCATTCGAATGCGCGCATGCATCGGCCCCAGAAGGGAGAAGAGAGAGCCCCAGAAGACCAGTAGACCAGTCTTGATCACCTCCATCTCTGAGCACCACTGGCGGACGGCAGTCTTGTGGGACCAGGCACAAGCATGTCAATGCGTATAGCGCTCTTATAGAGTCAGTCGAAAAGCAACTACCAAACTGGCGCATACTCGTGCAAGAAGGCTGTCGCAGCCTCATAATCGCAGACTAAATTACACAGTTGTTCGGCCATGCCAGGGTGGACATTGAAAGTGACGTCATCCTCGTTGATTGCTGCAACAGCGATATTCAAACCACTCGCTGCGGGTCGAGTTGTCTTGACGATTACATTAGCCACAGCGGCCTCCGTGACTTGGCGAGTAAGGAACTGCTTAATCATGTCAACAGAAACTGGACGAGATACCCATGGGCTATCTGGCTGTTTCACAAACCTGTCTTCCCAACATGCCCATTCCTCAATGTGCAGCGTCGCGAATTTCCGTAAGAACTCACGGAAGTACTTTCGAATATCATCCTCGGAAAGCCAACTGATGGTGATCGTACGATTGAAGCGGCGATATAATGCTCTGAACTGCTGGCGGTACGCATCATCACTTAATTCCTCTGTGCCAGACAGAATAACAACACCCCGCGACAAGGTTGTGGCACCCTGGAGCACTTCGCAGAGACCTTCAGCCGAGATACCCTGGTGGCGCCTGTCGTTGTCCTTACTGCTTGCTGTCCAGCGTCCCAAGGCACCCTGAAATTCATCAAGCTGGACAACTGCCGCATCGTGCTTGAGCCAGCTGTGAGAAAAGACTTGCGCAAGCATATCATCTGTAAGCTTGGGACTGTGTAAGCTGATCCTGTAGACGGGCAAGCGCAACTGCCCGGCTAACCAAACGATGAATTCACTTTTGCCTACACCAGGGGGGCCCAGGATGAGGTAAATTCGAAGACCTGTCGTTGACCACAAAGTTGCATCAATGAGGATTTCTTTTGCAACGCTACGTTCCAGATAGAACCGATCGCCGACTGCCCCACTATCTTTCAATAAGCGCGTGCGTTCCAATTGCCACTCAGGGGTCCAATCCTTGGAGGCCTGTTGCAGTCCGTAGACTTCTACAACGTTGGCTGGCGGCTCCAAGGAGGCCCGCACACATTCAGCACACCACTGAGCCAAGAGAACCTTGTCATCAAGCAACGTCTCCTCTGTAGAGCTCATGGTCAAGCTCAGCATCTCAGTCCTTCAGACGAAGCCAGGGCGAGGATAAATTCAGACGAGGATACATCGGAAACCTCCGAGACCCGGCGGCTCTGGAGGATGCCTCGGGCGCGCCGCGGCCTCCGAGCGCTCCGAGAGCGCTCCGAGAGCGCTCCGAGGAGGCTCCGGAGCAGAGCCCTCCTCGCCCCGGCCCCGTCCGAGCTCCTCTCGGTGTGCTGGTCCCTGCCAGTCTGCACGTCGTCTCCGCGCGTGTACCGGACCTGGGGGAACCAAAAGCTGCCGACACTGCTAGACTCCCTGGACCTCTCCCGGGGTGCCTGTCTGACCAGAATCCCGAGGCGAATACAGCGGTGGCGACGAGGGCCTCCAAGGAGGCCCAAAAAGGGGAAAACGGGACAAGGGTAGAGGCATGGGTATCTTTTCCCCCTTGGAGTGAGCATCGTTTAACCGATCCCCATCCCCAGCGGCGTGGCATGGGCCCCGCTGGCCGATTTAACCCCCTAGATGGGGACATAGGTCGTTCTCTCCGGGTTTCGAGGGGTGCATCCCCAACTGGGGTGGTAACTTGGTGGGGGTCTCGAAGGAGATGGAGATGGGGATGGGGATCGGATAAACGATACCGACAGAAAAGGGAAAACGAGGAGAGGGCAGAGGTATGGGTGCCTTTTCCCCCTTGGAGGACCAGCACCTCGCGGCCAGAGGCCGGGTGCGCCGAGCGGCCCGTGCAGCCCGCCACCCGGTGCCCTCGGCAGGTCGCGGGGCGTGCGCTCGGCGCGAGCCCGCCGGCGGCGTGGCGGGCACGGCCGTGGCTCTCTCGGAGGGCGGTGCCCCCTGCGAGGCACAGCACGGCTTCCACCACAAAGCTTCCCACCGCGTAGCTTTCACCTCCACAGTGCAAGCGTCGTGTCGCACTGCCTGGGATCCACGCTGGCCAGCATGTGTTGTACGTCAACGTTTTCCTGTTCGGCAGGCGGGGGGGGGTCCACGTCCGCCGCCTGTGCTGTCGTCGTCCCGGGGCCCCGGCGGGCGGTGGGTCCTGGGTGCAGCAGGAGCTCAACCACCTGAGAGGCCCTCCACACGAGACCCAGCCCTGAGGACCCAGGACGTCCCCCTCGACTTGTGGTGCGGGAGCGCCACGCTCCCCGTCGCAGAGCCACCGAAACCCAGGAAACCCAGGGCACTCTGGTGAGCGTTTTCTTATTCGGCGTTTCGACAGTGGGCGGAAGGGGGGGGAGGGGGGGGGGTCTGGCTCCGGAACTCTGCTCAGAGCGATTGTTTGCAGCAGTGCGTCCTATGAGGGAGACTCCACCTGCTCGAAGCAGGCGCCAAAAGCAGCCAAGATCTACTCCAAGGAAGGGGGGGGGAGGTGCGAGGGCCCGCGCCGATCGGCTGAACAGTGAATAAGAGAACGACGACCTGGAGGCCAGAAGGCTGTCACGCGGCATGGGTTTCCACTGCACATTGTCGTCGTCCTGGGACCCCAGCGGGCGGTGGATCTGGATGTGTATATCCTTAGGTCGGGCATGTCCTCCTACAGGCAGTTTTGGGGCGAAAAATAAGGAATAGACAAAAAATGCCCAAAACTTGCCAAAGATAGTCAAAAATCGTTTTCATACTATGTTTTGACTATTTGGGAACATTCCTCCTGTCGAGGGACGTGCCCGATCTAAGCATGTCCAGATCCACTGCCTGCCGAGCCCAGAGAGCGGTCCCCCAGGCGGCGGTCGTGGACGAGCCCCCCCCTCGCCGCAATCGTCCCCGGGGGAAGGGGGGGATTACGCAGAAGGCGTCTATACACCACCACCGTGCCAAGCCAGGGCATCCTGGCCCTGGCATGGTGCATACGCCCTCCTGGCCGAGGCCAGGAGGGTCTACACACCATCGTAGGGCCCAGGACGGCCCTGGCCAGGCACGGTGGTGGTGTATAGACGGCTTCGTCGGAGGGGAGGCGTCGCTTTCTGGTGCTCCAGTGCGGCCTGCAGGCGGCTCTGGGACGGCAGAAGACCAACCCAAAACGGCCGCATTGTGCCCCAAGGCCAACCCAAGAAGTCCCAACGGCCCTCCAAGAGCCCAAGGATGTTCCCGAGAGGCTCCAAGAGGACCCCAACAGACGCCACGAGCCCCCCATCGAGGCCCTCAGAGGCCAACAGAAACCACCATACAATAATAACAAGAATAGCAACAATAATAATGGTCAGAATAAGAATATTCATATAATATTAGTAGTAATGATAATAATGATACGAATAAGAATAAGAATAAGAATAATAATAATAATAAAATAATAATAATAATATAATAATAATAATAATGATGATGATACTAAAAATAGGAATAAGAATAAGAATTAGAATAGTAATGATAACACTAATAATAAATAATGACATGAACAAATAATTAAATATATTAATGAATAAATAAATAAAAATAATGATAATGGTAAGAAGAAGAAGCATAATGATAATAACAACAATATATGCGCTTTGCGTTCGAAGCTTCACGGGCACAGATCGCCTCAGAAGGACCTCACAGAGCCCCGAGGAGCCCCTGAAACAGCCCAAGACTTACTGAAGACGAAGCCAGGGCGAGGATAAAATCGGGCGCGGATACATCGGAAATCTCTGGGACCCCAGCGGCTCCGGAGGATGGATCGGGCGCGCCGCAGCCTCCTCAGAGCGCTCCAGATCGCTCCGAGAGCGCTCCGAGAGCGCTCTGGAACGCCCTGGAACGGATCTGTCCTCGTTCAAGCCCCGTCCGAAGACGGCCCGACGAGGGCGCCGAGACGGCCCCAAGACGGGCCGACGGCCTCCCACGAGCGGCCCCCGAGCGGCCCGGGGGGGGGCTCCGAGACGGCCCCGAGGCCCGCACGAAGGTCCCAAAGATGGCTCCGCCGAGCCTCTGCGGAAGAGCTCGGTGGATCAGTCGCGCCCCAGAGGCCCCGCAGGCCCAGAGGTCCCACAAGAGGGCCCCAAAGAGGCCCCCAAGAGGCCCCAGAGAGGAACTGCAGCCTCCGAGCCGGCCTCAGGCGGGAGGGAGGGGAAGAGGAGGCGGAAGGGGAGAAGGGAGCAAAGACGAGGACCAGGCTGAAAACCAGGATCGGGTCGGGCGAAAGGGGGGGATAGCAAAGGGGGGGTTGAGAATCAGCTCACGTAGCTGATTTTCCTGGCGCCTCCCGGCGCCGGAGGCGGCTATGTATCGAGGAATGGGCCCCTCGGTGGGGCCGAAACCAGCTGCATGCAGCAGATTTCGTAAACCCCCCTTTCCCAATCCCCCCCTTTCGTCCAGCCCGACAGGAGGGAGCGTTGGAAGCCCACGCCAGTTCAGACAGGGTACTGGGCTGTCCGCGACAACGCAGCGGCGGGGGGGGCCGCAGGCAGCTGGAAACTGCCAGCACGATCGTGATAATGGGGGTGCCGTTGACACAGTCGAAAATGGTTGCTGCTGCTGCTGCTGCTGCTGCGACTCCTCGCCGGGTGCAGCACCCTGGCGCTTTCGCAGCACCACGCGCATACTGCGCGAGGCCCGGCCCCAGAAGCGCAATTTGACCTCACTGAACCTCTTGACCTTATCGTATTGTAGAAAGACTTCAACATCCCTGCTACTACTATCTGGTATCCGCCACCGCGCTTGTAGCGGCTGGTATGTGTGTGCGTGTGTGCGTGCGTGTGTGCGTGCTTGTGTGTGCTTGTGTGTGCTCGTGTGTGTGTGCTTATGTGTGTGTTTGTGTAGCTTGTGTGTGGTGTGTGTGTGTGTTGTGTGTGCGTGTGGGCGGGGGGGTGGTATGCGGTGTGTGGTGTGTGGTGTGTGTGGTATGTGGTGTCGTATGTCGTGTGTCGTGTGTCGTGTGTCATGTGTCGTGTGTCGTGCCGTGTGTCGTGTGCCGTGTGTCGTGTGTTGTGTCTTGTGTAACGTGTGGCGTGTGCCGTGTGTCGTGTGTCGCATGTCGTGCGTCGTGTGCTGTGTGTTGTGTGCTGTGTGTCGTGTGTTGTGTGTGTTGTGTAACGTGTGGCGTGATGCGTGTGTCGTGTGTCGCATGTCGTGCGTCGTGTGTTGTGTGTTGTGTGCTGTGTGTCGCGTGTTGTGTGTTGTGTAACATGTGGCGTGTGGCGTGTGTCGTGTGCTGTGTGGAGTGTGTTGTGTGTTGTGTGTTGTGCGTTGTGTGTTATTGTGTTTTTGTGTTATTGTGTTGTGTGTTGTGTGTTGTGTGTTGTGCGTTGTGTGTCGTATGTCGTGTGTTGTGTGCGTGCGCGTGTGCGTGAGCGTGCGCGTGTGCGTGAGCGTGCGCGTGTGTGTGTGTGTGTGTGCGCGCGAGTGCGTGCGTGCGTGCGTGCGTGCGTGAGTGCGCGTACGTGTGTTGGACCCTTGTTCCCCAAGCAGTGATTGCACTCCGGGGTTCTTACTTCGCTTCGTGGAATAATTGCTTGGGAGTTCTGGGTTCTCGCCACGCTGCAGGCCCGTGCCGCCTCGGGGACGCCTCGTGGGCGCCCCGCGCCTGGGGGTATGCCGAGGTTGCGCCACGTTGCTGCCCGAGTCGCCTCGTGAGCGCCCCACATGGCACGACAGAGCCTACACCACACGGCTTACAGCACATGGCCTGCACCGCATACTGGTCATACCCGCAGCTCACACAACACAGCTTACACAGCATGGCTTCCGCCACAAAGTTTCCACCGCGTAGCTCTCACCTCCACAGTGCAATATCGTGTCGTACTGCTTGGGATCCACGCTGGCTAACATGTGTTGTCTGTCAACGATTTCGTATTCGGCGTTTCGACAATGGGCGAAAGGGGGGGCGTAGAGGGGGGGGGTCTGGCTCCGGACCTCTGCCTAGTGTGGCTGTTTGCAGCAGTGCGTCCTATGGGGGAGGCTCCACCTGCTCGAAGCAGGCGCCCAAAAAAGGCGAAGATCAACTCCATGGGGCGGGGGAGGGGAGGGGTGCGAGGGCCCGCGCCGATTGGCAAAGCAACGAATAAAAGAACGATCACTGTTAGAGCCGCCGATTGCGACGATCTGGTCTTGGGGGCCGACGCATCGAGCCCAGCGCGTGCTCCCATGTATGCGACAGAACCACTGCGTTGGAGAGAGGCCCTCACAAAGAAGACCGCGCAGAGAGAGAGAGAGAGATTCTACACAGAAACGCCGCGCTGCGTACACACACGGCGGGACGACGTGACAAAAGGAGCTGGCCTTGGTGCGGGTGGCCAGCGCCGCAGGCAAACGAGCACGGCACCGCACGGCACGGTACCCCTGCCGCACTCCAGAGCTTTTTGCCGCGGCTCGGCTCGGCACGGCACGGCGCGGCACGCGGCGCGGCAGGGCACGCCCGCCTGCGGCCCTGCACCTGCGCATCGAAGCTGCACGGCACCGCAGCTGCCGATGCACGGATGACCGCCAGCAGCACGGACGTCTTGAGCAATCGCCGACTCCAAAAAAGCTCCACGAACATCGGAACTGCACGGCACGGCGCGGCGCGGCCAAGCGGGCACGCGGCACACGCTAGGACACGGCACGACGCTGCACGCCTCTCGCGCTTGTCACCGTCGTGGGCACGGAGGGGCACGGCGCGCGGCCACGAGACGGCACGGCGCGGCACGCTCCTCGCACTCTGGAACCCGGGCACGACACGGCACGGCACGGCACGCCGTTTCGCAGCCCAAGAGAACGGCACGGCACGAGGGGGGGGCAGCGAGAAGGAGAAGGCCTTCTCAGAAGGCAGCGGGGCTTCTCAGAACCCCTCCCCCCGGGCCTCCTGCGGAGTTTCCTGCGTTTTCGGGGAGAGCTCAGGATACGGCACGGCACAGCTTCCCTGTTCTATAGATTAGGTACGGAAAAGCACGGCAAACTCTTCGCAGTCCACAACCCAGGCACGGCACGGCACGGCACAGCACGGCATGTGGGCACGACACCGCACGGCGAAACCGGGCCCAAAGCAGGCCCAACCAGGCAAATCGCAAGAAGTGTCAGGCAAAACCAGGCCGAATCAAAGCCAAACCAAGAAAATCATGAGGACATGTCAAACCAAACCGCGCCGAAACCAGGACACGCCTGGCAGATTGCGAGGACGTCTCTCAGGCGAAAAATTGCACCGAAACCAAGCCGAACCAAGCACACCACGAGGAGCCTCAAGGGGAACCAGGGAAAGCCTTAGGATGTCTCGGGCGGCGCGCCCTGCCAATCCATGCCGAACCAAGCCAAACCAGGCCAGACACCAGGGCCAACCCTGGCAAATACCGATCATGTCCTGCGCGAAACGTCTCAAACCTGGCTCCATCCACTCTCCTGAATCAAATTAAACCAAAAAGGGGTGGACGGCTGAAGGGGGTCCCACTGCAGGGGGTCATTCAAGCATGATGCTAGGGGAGCGCAGCAGCACAAATCTGGCGCTGAGGGGCAGCAACATGCGTCCGTCACTCGGTTGCTGCTCGGGCTTCGAAGTGGCGGTAGGAGAGGAATATTCCCCAGCCTGTGGCATCTAGGCATGGCACTGCACGGGATGGCGTGCGGGCACGACACTCGGGAGCGGCCAAGAGGGGGGTGTCCAAGAGGGGGGGGTGCAAATCATGACCGGCGGCACGTGCGCGGCCCAGCGGGGGGGCCAGGGACGTAATGAAATAAGAGGAGGCGCCATGAAATCTGGAGAAATATCATGGCCCACGCCATGATATCCACCCCCACCCTAGTCATCACCCCCCTCTTTGCCGCCCCCGAGACACGGCGCGGCACAGCTCTGCCACACTCCGGAGCCTGGGCACGGCGCGGCACGCCGGCCGCACATTTTTTTTGTTCGTAATCTGCAGTCCTGGGCACGGTTCGCGGCAGGACAAGGCGGGCATGGCCGGGCACGGCACGCTGGCGGCGCATGCTTCGCTTTTTCTGGGCTCTGGAAGCTGGCGAAAAGCAACTGTTCATCCCTTGCAGGGCAGTTTTTGATACATGGGATTTTCAATAATGTAAGATTCTTAATCATGATCAATGTATGAATAAATTGATGCATGAACTCATCGTTGTTTTTAATACCAAACCCTGCATTTTTCATTCATGATCCGCACGCGGAGCATGTATTAAAAACGGCACTGTACAGCATTCGGGGAACATGCAGGCATCAAAAGCGCGGCAGCGCAACAGGATGAGGTTGCATGCCTTCTCTACGTGTTCGGTGATGCCTTCAAACAGGCTCTTGGACGATCGGCGGTCCACGAAAGCTTGCAGCGTCATTGTCTCTGTCCAGATCCTTTGCAACTCATTCCAGAGACATTTCAGAGATGCCAGAACGTAGAACGCAGAGCCCAGCAGGAGCCACCCTCTTTGGTTAGGATTCTGCACCCACTCGTTCAGCAGCAGCGCGAATAATCCAGCACTTGCGACCACGCAGACAGTGGCAAGACTCCAGACGGCAAGACGCCTGAGAATCGGTGCGTGGACAACGTGGAGCTCTACGGCCGTGAGGCGGTCCGAGTCGGCGGAATTCTGCAACATCTCCACGTCACCCACATTTCCCTGGCTGCCGCCACTTGCACCAAGGAGTGGAGCGGCAATACCACGCAGTCCTCTGAAGCGCGCGCAGATGCGTCGCATGGCACCGACAGGCGGCAGCGCCTAGAGTTGAAGCTCCTGTGCGTTCAATGCCGTTCTCTTGCACCAGAACGCCAGTGTTTTCAGCCAAAATGACTTCGGTCGTGTGGGTGACAATTGGCTTCCGCAAAAACGAGTGAACCTTAAACGAGAGAGATGACCAATGGATCTGAAAAGTAACATAACACATCGAACTGGAAGACTCAGCTGACATTGAGACCTTCGGGCCTCTGGGACACGGGCACTTCTACTTCAACCTCGACCTGCATGCTGTGACCGAAGAACCGAAATCACAAAGGAATCAGTGCCAACGAAGCAAAGGAAACGATGCCATCGCTCCAACAAAGCGCCCGACCTGAGATGCCTCTTGCTAAAGAATCGCCACCGTGCCCCGAGGCACGAGCTGGAGTGTCCCCCAGGTCTCTTGAGCTAGGGGAACAAAAAGTGGCATAAACAGAAGAACTCGGAGGCCCGCGCGGATTTCTCGGATCCGCGCTGACCCCCCTGGCGGCGCCTCTGGCGACGCCCCTTGCGCGCTCCGCGCGCCAGGGAGGGGGGTCCAGCGCCGATCTGAGAAATCCGCGCGGACCTCCGAGTTCTTATGTTTATGCCACTTTTTGTTCCCCAATGAGCCCTCCGACCTGAGACGCCTCTTGCTAAAGAATCGCCACCGTGCCCCGAGGCACGAGCTGGAGTGTCCACCCGGGTCTCCTGAGCCTTCCGTCCTGAGCCACGAGCATCGCGCATGTCAAGGGCCTGGACCCCAGCCATCGGATGAGGAGGAGGAGGAGGAGGAGGAAGAGGAAGGGGAAGAGGAGGAGGGGGAGGAGGAGGAGGGGCAGGAGGAGGAGGAGGAGGAGGGGCAGGAGGAGGAGGAGGAGGAGGAGGGGGAGGAGGAGGAGGAGGGGGACGAGGAGGAGGAGGAGGCGGAGGAGGAGGAGGACGTACACGCGCTGATGACCTGGGGCGTCCCACGTGCCGGCGCGTGCTCCCGCGGCAATTGTTGGACGGCCAGAGAGAGCCCCAGGGCGAGCAGAGAGGGCCTCGGACAGGCCCCCGAGGCGCCCGGAGGGGCCCCCAAAGCGGGCCCCGAGGTGCCGGAGGTGGCCTCAAGGGGGCCCAGGAGGCACCCAGGATGCCCAGGAGAGGCCAAAGCTGTGGAGCTCTCTGTGGATTCGGAAGCTCTTGGCCGTCGGGCTTTTCGGGTTCCCGATGCTCCAAGAAGCCCAAGAGGCCCTCGAAGTCGTCCCCAGACGGCCCAAGAGGCCCCCGAGGCAGCCCCCAGAAGCGCTCTTTCCGTTTCCGTGCTGGCCCAGGGCCCAAACGCGCCCACGTCGAGCAGGCACGGTGGCGGATCCTGGACGTGGCTTTCCATTCGATTCGGCATGCATCCCATCCTAAAATGTATCCAGTGGCCATCAGCCCATGTACGTCCTCCTCCTCCTCCGCCGCCTCCTCCTCCTCCCCCTCCTCCTCCTCCTCCTCCTCCTCCTCCTCCTCCTCCTCCTTCCTCCTCCTCCTCCTCCCCTCCTCCTCCTCCTCCTCCTCCCTCCTCCTCCTCCCTCCTCCCCCTCCCCCTCCCCCCCTCCTCCTCCTCCTCCTTCCTCCTCCTCCTCCTCCCTCCTCCTCCTCCTCCTCCTCCTCCTCCTCCTCCTCATTCTCCTCCTCCTCCTCCTCCTCCTCCTCCTCCTCCTCCTCCTCCTCCTCCTCCTCCTCCTCCTCATTCTCCTCCTCATCCGATGGCTGGGGTCCAGGCCCTTGACATGCGCGATGCTCGCGGCTCAGGACGGAGGGCTCAGGAGACCCGGGTGGACACTCCAGCTCGTGCCTCGGGGCACGGTGGCGATTCTTTAGCAAGAGGCGTCTCAGGTCGGAGGGCTCATAGGGGAACAAAAAGTGGCATAAACATAGAAATTCGGAGGTCCGCGCGGATTTCTCGGATCGGCGCTGGACCCCCCTCCCTGGCGCGCGGAGCGCGCCAGGGGCGGCGCCAGAGACGCTGCCAGGGGGGTCCTCCTCCTCCTCCTC
>CAUYUJ010015613.1:171907-196732 GCA_963575745.1 Prorocentrum cordatum
GGCCCCAGTGGCTGCGTTCGCATGCCGCCCCCACACCAACTTCGGTGCACCCCTCACACATTTCGTGAAGGCCCCAGTGGCAGGGTTCGCATGCCTCCCCACCACCCATTTCGGCACACCCCTCACACGGTTCGTGGCCCCATAGGGAGATCCACCGAAGACGGTACTCACACCAGCATTATTCACAACTGCATATGGTTGGGTCCTTCGCCAGGCTAATTTTCAAAATGGGGCTCTCGCTTGAGGCGTCGTCGAATCCCACCCGTCCAGTGGGCGTAGGCTTTTAAGGGCGATCTCTCGTCTAACCTCCTTCCCAGTTGGGGATGGGCTGTCCCTTATTAGTATTCCCCCCCTCCCCGTCTCGTTCGCCCACACACCCGAGACCCCTGTCAAAAAGTAGTACAAAGTGTGTGCGGCGGTAAAATCGTGATCATGGGCGGGCCCCAAGAGAACGTGGCAGGGGCGTTTGACAGGGACGGGGGGGAGGCAGATTTGTCCGCCGAGCGCTGGTCGACGACCCCGATCAAAAACAAGTGCAAGACGATCATGGGCGAGCACACCATACAATGTCGCCGACCACCCCGCCGCCACTGTGCAGCAGTTCGTGTCAGGGATGGCGTGGGGTCGACCCACATGCCCCCAAGCGTGCCCCTGGAGGGTCCCAGCAAGATCCCAACATGCTGCTGTTCGCCGTGATTGTTGCTCGATGGCTCCAACCATGGACCCAAGAGCGCCCCAGGAGCGCCCCCAAAGGGGCTCCAAGAGACGATGCTTCTGGCTCCGACGTGGGGACCCTGACTTGCACCGCCTTCCTATTGGCTTGATGGCCTCCAGGTTGGAGGCAAAAAGGCCCCCACAAGAGGGCCCAAAGAGGGCCCCAGGAGCGTTTGCAACGCCCCCACAAGGGGCTCAAGTGATCTACGCTTTTGCTCCAAGAGATCTACAAGAGGCTCCCAGGGGTCTGTTTACCCTTGTTGGTCTAGCTGCATCACAGTAAGCTGATACACGTTTCTGGATGAGCTTCTGGGGATATGCTGAGCGTCAACCAACAATGCAATCACGACTGTTAAAGTACAGCGATGGAGTGCGGTTCCTTTTCAAACCAGGGCTAGTGCTGGATTATTCCCTGAACTTTACGATCATACCGACTCGCATTCCGATAGCTCGAAGAATGCGAGGGGGTACATGTTGGTTTCAAAAACAGGGGACGCTTCGCGTAGTGAGAAGGAATGCTAGTCGGGAATATGGAAAAGGGAACTTAAGACGGAAGGGCGTAATGCAGCATCGCTGATGCATCCTGGCCTTCCTCCAGTACTCCTCCTCCTCATCATCCTCCTCCTCGTCCTCGTCCTCCTCCTCCTCATCATCCTCCTCCTCGTCCTCCTCCTCGTCCTCCTCCTCCTCCTCCTCCTCCTCCTCCTCCTCCTCCTCCTCCTCCTCCTCCTCCTCCTCCTCCTGTCGACAACGACGACCACCGCCGCCACGACCACGACCGAAGTCGACGACGACGACGACGACGACGACGACGACCACCACCGCCGCGACGGCGACGACGACCACGGCGCGCCACGGCGACGGCGGCCCCCGACGGCGGACGGCGAGGACGCGAAGGCGCAGGCCCGGAGAGGCGCGCGGCGCCTGCCACAGGGCCTCCACCTTCAGGTCGGCCATGCCGTGCTCGCGGAGCTGAGGAGGCGCACGGGCACCATCGGGAGCAGACAAGCACGCTCCACGACCCGCAAGGCAGAACTACTCGCAAGTGGCCTGGATGCGCCGCTGGGGATCTACGACCCATGACAGAGAGGAAGGCACGTGCTTCTCGCACGTTTGCGAGCAGGCACTCTGCGAGCGGTGGAACGCGCTCGGCGGTGGAGGGAGAAGGGCAGAGGGGGCAGGAGGCTGGCCCGAGGGGGCAGCTGGCGGGATCTCACGGTCTCGCGGCCGCCGCGCAAGTCACGAGACGAGGCGCGAAGACGATCCCGGGACCGGGGCGAAAGCGAACCGATATGAATCTGGGATCTCTGAGATCTGGCGGTGCCAGCAGATGTATCGGGCGTGGCGGCCGATCCAGAGTCCAGAGCGCTCCAGAGCGCTCTGAGAGCGCTCGAGAGCGCGCGCGCGGCAAGAGGCGACGGATCTCGCCGCCCAGCAAGCGCGGCCCACGGCCGCGCGACCGCGGGGACCTGGCCACCAAGTGAGGTGTCGGGTCCCCGACCGTGACGCCCGCCTTCAACATGCCGACGAGCACCACCACCAGGGACGGCGGGCCCGCACGAAAACCAGCGGGCCCCCACCGTCTCATACGCAACCGTGACCCCCCCCCGCCTGCGGCCGCCGAGCCGCAGCGGCCGCCGCAGCAGCGCCGAAGACGCAGAAGGTGAACGCCTCCACACGGCACAGCTCGTCGTCGGGCATGGCCACGGCGACGCTCCGCAAAGCCCCGGCGCACTCCACGAGCATGCCGACGCGGCGCCCCCGCGGGGGCTCGCGCGGGGCCGCATCCGCAGCGGGCTGGTGCCCCCGCGGGCGCCGTAAGCGCGGCGCCACCATCGCCTCGTCAGCCCACTCGACGTCGGTGTCCGAGGCGGCCGTGGCGTCGACCGCGAGCAACGCGAGGCCAGGCCAGGCACCAGCAGAAGCCCAGGAGAGCTCAGAATCGAATCGACAAGTCGGCCTGGCGATCGACACGAATCGGATCGGCGGTGATCGGCAGCCAAGTCGGAAAACGAAATCGAATCGAATCGGAATCGGGCCATGCAGCCGCATCCCGCCACCTCAGGGCGTCCTCGACGGCGGGCACTGCCACCTCGAGCAGCCGCAGGCGCCACAGGCGCCGCGCCGCGAGGCGCTGGCGGCGAAGGCGGTGGCGCGCCGCCTTGACAACCGAAGCGGCCCGAGCAGGAGACGAATCAGGAGGAGGAGGAGGAGGAGGTGGAGGTGGAGGAGGAGAAGGAGGAGGAGGAGGAGGAGGAGGAGGAGGAGGAGGAGGAGGAGGATGGGGGGGAAGGAGAGGAGGAGGAGGAGGCGGAGGAGGAGGGGAGGAGGAGGCAGAAGGAGGAGGAGGAGGCAATAGGGAAGAGAAGGCAGGAGGCGGCACGAGGAAACACAGAGGACGCGTGGCGCCCGAGGCCTGGTGACCCCTCACTAGGGCAGGGTGCCTCTCGCCCTCGCGCGGCCTCGCATCGCCCGCACGCTTGTCACGCACGACACGATACGAGATCGAGACCGATCTACCGGTGGGGGGCGCCTCGTCTCACCTCGATCGCACCCCCCAGCCTGCAACCACTCCAGGTCACTGCAGGCCCAAACAGATCGCCAGCGCAAAAACGGGCCCCCACAAGGAAACGCAACACATAGCACCAAGCGAAGAGAGGACGGATGCACTGCGCAAAAATCTGGAACGCGAGGACGGTGCCCTTCGAGACAGGGGGCAGTGGACCCGTTTTGGCACGATTCGGGAGGCACCGCACCGAAGCAGTGGCCCTACGGAGCATCACCAGGAGGCGCCCTGGGCTCCACGCAAAAGACCCTAGTTGCCAGCTGGGCGGAGCCTGCATCATCTCGAGCGTCCTGCAGGCCTCCAGGAAAGCCACCCTGGCGTAGCTCTGCTTCTCGCAGCAGGCCAGCGCCACCTTCACCCCCTGAGGGCGACGAGCCCGCGGCGGGCCGCGGGCGGCGGCCTGCTCCTGCTCCTATTCCTGCTCCTGCTCCTGCTCCTGCTCCTGCTCCTCCTCCTCCTCCTCCTCCTCCTCCTCCTCCTCCTCCTCCTCCTCCTCTCCTCATAATACTCATCCTCCCTCTTTCCTACTGCCCTATTTCCCTCCGGAGCTCCTCTCCTTCCTCCTAAGCTCTCTCCCTCTCCTGGGTCCTCTAGCCTCTGCGCCTTGAACCTCTGTCCTCCTATCGATACTACCCTCTCCCCTCCTCCTCCTCCCTCCTCCTCCTCCTCCTCCTCTCCTCCAACTCCTCCGCCTCCTCCTCCTCCTCCTCCTCCCTCCTCCTGATCCCCCTAATCCTCCTCCTCCTCCGCCTCCCTCCTCCTCCTCCTCCTCCGCCTCCTCCTCCTCCTTTTCCTCCTCTTCTTAGTATTATTACTGCTATGTTAATCCCATTATTAATACTCGTTGTAATAGTATTGCAAGTAGTGTTATAAATACTCGTATGGTTGGTATTAGTATTAGTAGTAATAGTAATAGTACTTAATACTCGAACTATGACTCGTGATTGTCTTGTTTATTGCTAGTAGTATTAGTAGTGTTCGTATTTGCTTTATTCGTATGAGTAGTCTTATTAGTAGTGTGATTTTCATTCTTAGTACGATACAATTCTTGTTATTACGATTCGTAGTTTTAGTAGTATGCTCATGATTCGTCTTATTATCCAAAATCGAGTGATCGCTACTATTCTTATTAGCAGTATGGTTCGTCTCCTTCGTCATCGTATGAGTATTCGGTTTCATCGTCCTGGTATTCTTATAATGTTGGGTATTACGGTTATCATTATTGATCAGATTCCTATTCCTCTTCATGTTCATCTTAATATTTTTCTTCCTGCTTCTGCTCATCCTCCGCCTCCTCCTCCTCCTCCTCCTCCTCCTCCTCCTCCGCCTCCTCCCCCTTGTCCCTCCACCCTCTCCACATCATCCTCCTCCTCCTCCTCCTCCTCCTCAGCACCATCATTATCATCAGCAGCAGCATCATCGTCATCATCACCATCATCATCATCATCAGCATCATCATCATCATCATCATCATCAGCATCATCATCATCATCATCATCAGCATCATCATCATCATCATCATCATCATCATCATCATCATCATCATCATCATCATCATCATCATCATCGGCATCGGCATCGGCATCATCATCATCATCATCATCATCATCATCAGCAGCACAATCATTATCATCAGCATCATCAGCAGCCTCATCATCAGCATATCATCATCAGCATCGTCAGCATCAATCATCATAAGTATCCTCATCAGCATCATCATCATCATCATCATCATCATCCTCATCCTCATCCTCATCCTCATCCTCATCCTCGTCATCATCAGCATCATCATCAGCAGCAGCATCTTCATCATCATCAGCATCATCATCAACATCAGTATCATCGTCGTCATCATCACCGTCATCAGCATCAACATCATCATCATCAACAACAGCATCATCATCACCACCAACATCAACGTCGTCATCATCAGCAGCAGCAGCAGCCGCATCGTAATCGTCATCATTCTCCTCATCCTCCTTCTCCTCCTCCGTCCCCGCTTCATCGTCGCCGTCAACATCACAATCATCATCATCGTCACCATCATCATCAGCAGCATAATCATCATCCGCAGCATCATCCTCATGAGCACCATCAGCATCATAATCATCATCAGCATCATCATCATCATCATCATCATCAGTATCATCACCATCATCATCATCACCATCATCATCATCATCATCATCAGCATCAGCATCAGCATCATTATCATCGTCGTCATCATCGGCATCAGCATCAGCATCATCATAAGCATCGCCATCAGCATCAGCATCAGCATCGTCATCATCATCAGCATCATCACTACCATCACAAGCCGCACCAGCACCCGCATCATCATCAGTATCAGCATCAGCATCGTCATAATCGTCAGCGTCACCATCGTCATCGGCATCATCAACCTCGCCATCATCACCATCATCATCATCATCATCATCATCATTATCATCATCAGCATCAGCATCATCATCAGCATCATCATCGTCAGAATCATAGGACTCATGATCCGCAGCAGCAACATCAACGACATCGTCATCACCATGAGCATCATCAACATCACCATCAGCCGCATCAGCATCATCATCGGCATCATCATCCTCATCAATAGCACCATCGTCATCATCATCAGCATCAGCATCAGCGCCCGCATCATCATTGACAGCATCATCGTACTGACGATCTTCTTCATCATCAGCATCCTCATCCTCAGCATCATCATCAGCACCATCATCAGCAGCAGCATCACTGTCCTCATCCTCATCACCATTAGCACTCACATAATCATCAGCAGCAGCAGCATCATCGGCAACAACATCATCATCGCCAGCAGCGTCATCATCACCATCTGCATCACCATCTGCATCATCGGCACCATCTAGGTCATCATCATCATCATCATCAACCGTATTGTCATCGGCATCGTCATCGGCATCGTCATCAGTATCAATACCACCGTTACCACCATCCGCATCACAGCCACCATCATCATCCTCATACACCTCCTGATCATCAGCTCACGCCTCCTCATCCCCCTCCTTTTCATCATCCTTATCATCATAATATTCATCATCATGATCGTCATCATCATCCTCATCATACTAATCAGAATCATCATCATCATGATCATCATCATCATCATCACCACCATCATCATCATCAGCATCATCATCATCATCATCATCATCATCATCATCATCATCATCAGCTTATTCCGACCCCCCGCCCATCCTCATCACCCCCACTCACCTCAACCCCCCGCTACATCCCGCCCAGCCTGTCACATTTCCCAGCTCCCCCCCCCCCCCCCTCCCCTCCCCGCCTCCCCCAGTGTCGCCTCATACCCCGCGTCGTCTCATGGGTCTCCAAATGGCCTGGGCCTCTGCCTCCCAACCCCCGCTGAGACAGGCCCCCAGCTCCCTTGAGCTCGGTCCGACCACGGGCGACCTTGATCTACTTCGCCCACCTTGAACATGTCGTGCCGTGACCGCCAGCATTCTCCTTCTCTTCCTCCTCCTCCTCCTCCTCCTCCTCCTCCTGCTACTCCACCTCCTCCTCATCCTCCTCCTCCTCCTCCTCCTCCTCTCTGCCTCCCGCCCTCCCTCCCTCACTGATTCCCTCCCTCCCTCCCTCCTCCTTCCCCTCCCATGCTCAAACTCCATCGCCTACAAGTACGCCCTAGTTATGATCCTCCTCCTCCTCCTCCTCCTCCTCATCATCATCAGCTGCATCATCATCATCATCCTCCTCCTCCTCCTCCTCCTCCTCCTCCTCCTCATCATCATCATCATCATCATCATCATCATCAGCATCATCACATCATCTATCAGCATCACTCATCATCATCCTCTCAGCATCATCTATCATCTCATCACCATCATCATCATCATCATTTATCATGCATCATCATCACATCAATCTCATCATCATCATCATCACATCATCACTGCATCATCAGCTATCATATCATCATCGCATCAGCATCAGCATCATCATCAGCAGCACGTGTCCAATCCAGACATCATCGCATATCATCATCGGTGTGGTCGTCATCACATCTTAAAGCATCATCATCATCAGCCTCCGCGCAGCGCAGTCCAGCATCATCATCAATCACACCCTAAGCCTCATCACATTCGTGCATCAACATCATCATCAACGTCAGCATCATCATCAGCATCAGCATCATCATCATCATCATCATCATCAGCATCAGCATCATCATCAGCAGCAGTGTCATCAGCATCATCAGCATATCATCATCGTCGTCATCATCATCAGCATCATCATCATCATCAGTCGCAGCAGCAGCAGCATCATCATCATCATCAGCATCAGCATCATCATCATCATCATCAACATCCTCAACGTCCATGTTCATCAGCATCATCAGCATCCTCATCATCATCATCAGCATTATCATCAAGGGCATCAGCATCAGCATCACCACCATCAGCACCATCATCATCATCATAGCCAACAGCATCAGCTTCATCAGCATCATCAGCATCATCAGCATCATCATAAGCATCATCATCATCATCAGCATCATCATCGCCATTACCACCACCATCATCATCATCAGATCATTAGCAGCAGCATCGTCGTCATCATCATCATCCTACGCATCATCGTCATCAGCATCAGTATCATCCTCGCTATCACCATCATCAGCATCAGCAACATCATCAGCATCATAATCATCCTGAGCATCCTGATCATACACGTAAAACTCATCATCCGCAGCAGCAGCTTCACCGTCATCAAAGTCATCCTCAGTATCAGCATCATCATAAGCATCATCGTCAGCAGCAGCATGATCAACATCGTCACCATCATCATCGACATAATCATGATCATCACCAGCGTCATCGTCGCCAGCATCATCAGCATCATCATCAGCACCGTCATAATCAGCATCATCAGTATCATCAGCATCATCATTATCATCAGCATATCATCATCAGCATCATCATCATCATCATCATCATCATCATCTTCACCATCATCATCCTCATCCTCATCCTCGTCATCATCATCACTACCACCACAACAGTCATCATCACCATCACCTTCATCAGCATCAGCATCAGAATCAGCAGCATTATCATCAGCATCATAATCAGCATCATCTGCATCATCATCAGCATCCATCAGCATCATCAGCGTCATCATCATCGTCATCATCGTCATCATCAGTGTTCGCATCATCATCATTATCATCATCGCCAGCAGCATCATCGTCATCGTCACCACCACCACCGTCATCATCAGAATCCGCATCATCATCATCGTCATCATCATCAGTATCATCATCACAGACAACCTCCGTATCATCAGCAACATCAGCAGCAACACCATCATCATCGTGAACAACAGCAACATCATCAACATCATCAGCATCATTAGCAGCAGCACCGTCATCGTCATCATAATCAACATCATACACATCAGTAGTATCATACTCGTCATCATCAGCATCATCGGTATGATCGCCATCATGATTAACCGCATCAACATCATCACCGTCGTCAAAATCATAAGCATCACCATCATCATCAGCAGCATCATCAGCTTCGTTAGTATCATCATGCTCACCATCAGCATCAGCATCTTCATCATCTTCATACTCATCATCAGCAGCATCATCAAGATCATCATCGTCATCATCAGCAGTCGGATCATCATCATCATCAGCATAATCACCATCACCATAACCATCATCATCATCATCACCATCATCGTCATCAGCAGCATCATCGTCATCGTCATCAGCATCATCATCATCAACGCCATGTTTAGCAACAAACATGTTGTTAAGACTGCTCGTTCTTATCTGCTCGCGTAAACTCCACATGCATATCCCAAACCCTCGATACAGCCCTCTTGGTCTTCGGTCATGCACCCTCTGGGGGTACATCTTGCTTACCTGCCACGTGTAGTTGGCGCAGCCCCTAAGGCAGGGGAGGAGAGGGGATAAGGGACAACGGAGAGAGAGAAAGATGGAGAACGACGGAGATTAGCAGGAGAAGCTCTAGGAGAAAAACACTTCTTCCGTCGGCAACGAGGCGGGATGATCCGCTCCAGCGTGGCAGCGATGCAGGGGCATAGAGCAGCCGGAGCGGCCCGCATGAGGATAAAAACACATGGCAGAGCAGAACGGGCATCGGGCGGGGCGGGGCGGGCGGGCGGGCGGGCGGGCGCAGGCAACCAGGTCGAGCAGGCGGGTCGCTGAAGCGTCAGTCCTGCATGAATCGCAGGAGGTCTCGAGCACAGCGCGATTCTCACGCAAAGCGTGAGGAAGTCCAATGCGAGAGCGTGATTCCTGAGTGTCCAAGGCGCTGCAATTCAGTACATTGTGAGGAAGTCCGACGCGAGAGCGCGATTCCTGCATAGATTGTCAGGAAATGTATACCAAGCTGTGGGGAAATATCGGGCGGGAGCCATTGCTGTTGTAGTTCAGGAGCCAACAATGCAGTTTGAAAAGCAATCAGTTCCCTTGGAGAAAGACCAGGTGCGAGCCCCGGGAGAACCACTTGCATTGTAAAGCACAGGTGCACAGGGGGGTAAACAGCAACTGTTCTTTAGAAATGAAAAACTTCGCATCGACAAAACAAGTATCTTAAGAGTGTTCGCTCTTAACTGCTCGCGTGCTTTTCAACTCGTATATTCTCAACCCTCGATACCCGCCCTCTGCGTCTTCGATCGTACCACCCTTGGGGGTCTATCTTCCTTACCTGTCACGTGTAGTTGGCGCAGCCACTAAAACAGGGGAATGAAGGGAGGAGGGAAGAGACAAGGGGGAGGGAGAAGGATGGAGCACGAGAGATATTAGCACGAGGGCTAGGAGCAGAAAACACGCGGCAGAACCACACGGGCCGATCGGGCGGGTAGACCCTGACGGGCGGGTCGGGAAGGTGGGGCAAGGCGGCCAGGTCGAGCGGGCGGGTCGCTGAAGCGTGAGTCCTGCATGAATCGCGAACAAGTCTCTAGCGATGGCGCGATTCCCAAGTCAATCGTGAGACAAGCCAAAGCGAGAGCGCGACTCCTGAGCGTCTCTGCTCGCGTGCCATTCCACACGTATATCCCAAACCTTGGATGCCCGCCCTCTTCGTCTTCAATCGTACCCCCCTTGGGGGTCTATCTTCTTTACATGTCACGTGTAGTTGGCGCAGCCACTAAAACAGGGGAATGAAGGGAGGACGGAAGAGACAAGGGTGAGGGAGAAGGATGGAGCACGAGAGAGAGTAATACGGGGGAGCTAGGAGCAGGAGCACAAGTGGCAGAACCAAATGGGCAGATCGGGCGGGTAGACCCTAACGGGCGGGTCGGGAAGGCTCGGAAGTTGGCGTGACTGGGTTTAGTGGAACCTGGTTTAGTGATGTGTACTGTGGGGCGCCCCCCCTGTCCCATTTCACTAACCGGAATTGCCGTAACCCGCAAAGCATCAGATACGGCAGACCTGGTTTAGTGATTCCAATCAAATGTTGGGCTTCGGGAGCCAATCACTCCTTAACCGGGTTCCTGGCTATACCCGAAAGGCGGACCCAGGCGACTGGGTCGAGCGGGCGGTTCGCTGAAGCGTCAATTCAACATCGATCGCAAGGAAGCGTCGAGCGATAGCGCAATTCCCAAGTAAATCGCCAGGAAATCCAAAGCGAGAGCATGATTCCTGAGATCAACTATCATTTCAAAACTGCTCGCTCTGATCTGCTCACGTACCATTCCACACGTATATCGCAAACCCTCGATGCCTGCCCTCTTCGTCTTCGATCGTACCCCCCTGGGGGGTCATCTTCCTAACCCGCAAGGTATATTTCGTGTAGCCCCAAAGACAGGGGAAGAGAGGACGGATAGAAGGTGAGCGTTTTCTTATCCGGCGTTTCGACATTGGGCGGAAAGGGGGAGAGGGGAGGGGGGGGTCTGGCTCGGGACCTCTGCTTAGTGCAACTGTTCGCAGCTGTGCGTCCGATCGAGAATGCCCCACCTGCCTGAAACAGGCGCCGGAAACAGCCAAGATCTACTCCAGGGGAGAGGGGGGATGCGAGGGCCCGCGCCGATCGGCAAAACAGTGAATAAGAAAACGACGACAAGGAAGGGACAGGGGGGAAGGATGAGGATGGAGCACGCGAGAGAATAAAGCAGGTAGGGGGCTAGGAGCAGAAAAACCACGCGGCAGAACCAGACGGGCAGATTGGGCGGGCAGACCCTGCCACGGGAGGGTCGGGCGGGCCCAGGCGGTCAGGTCAAGCAGGCGGGTTGCTGAGAAGCGTGCGTCCCGCATGAATCGCGGGGAAGTCCTGGGCGATGGCGCGATTCCCAAGCAAATTGCGAGGAAAGCCAAAGCGAGAACGCGATTCCTGAGCGTCGAGGGCGCGGCGTCTGAGCAAGTTGCGAGGAGACGCCCAGAAGGCAACACGCTTTCTGCACAACTTGTGGGGAAATCCCGCGAGAGCGCGATCATGGAATATCGGGCGCGAGCCGTTGTTGTTGTTGTAGTTCGGGAGCCAACAACCCAATCTGAGCCAGAAGTCTTCGGCTTGCGAAAAAATACAGGGTGCGAGCCCCGCGGGGGATACTGCATTTGAAGAACACAAGGTGCACCGAGGCGATCAACCATGATTATCCTTTAGACATAAGAATACAAAAGCAGCAACAGCAACATCAATAGCAACAATAGCAGCAACAACAACACTGAACAACATCTGCAACAGCAACAGCAACAGCCACAACAAAAACAACAATTAGCCTGGCGGAGGACCCAACCATATGCAGTTGTGAATGCCGCAATTGTGCTGGGTGGTGGCGGACGCATGCGGGCGGTGCCACTGGGACCTTCGGTGGAGCTCCCTATGGGGCCACGAAACGCTGTAATGGGTGGGTGAGACGCGGTCAGCATGGGCTGTGCTGCGTGGTGGCGGACGCATGCGAGCGGTGCCACTGGGACCTTCGGTGGAGCTCCCTATGGGGCCACGAAACGCTGTACTGGGTGGGTGAAACGCAGGCAGAGAGCAAGGGCTGCGCAGGGTGGTTGCGGACGCATGCGGGCGGTGCCGCTGGGACCTTTGGTGGAGCTCCCTATAGGGCTACGAAGCGCTGCTCTGGGTGGGTGAAGCGCAGGGAACAAGGGCTGTGCTGGGTGGTGGCGGACGCAAGCGGGCAGTGCCACTGGGACCTTTGGTGGAGCCCCCATATGGGGCCACGAAACGTGCGAGGGGTGTGCCAGAATGGGGTGTGGAACCGCATGCGGGCGCAGCCACTGGGGCCTTCGGTGGAGCTCCCTATGGAGCCACGAAACGTGCGAGGGGTGTGCCGAAATGGGGGGTGGAACCGCATGCGAGCGCAGCCACTGCGGCGTTCGGTGGAGCTCCCTATGGGGCCACGAGACGTGTGAAGGGCGTGCCGAAAAAGACAGGGGTGGAACCGATGCGAGCGCAGCCACTGGGGCCTTCGGTGGAGCTCTCTATGGGGGCCACGAAACCCGTGTGAGGGGTGGTGTCCGAAATGGTGCGGTGAACACAGGCGGAGCGCAGACCACTTTTCGGTGTTCGTGTGGAGCTCCGCAGTGAGCACCCCGAAACCAGCCGTGTGAGGGGTGTGCCGGAAATGTGGGGTGGAAACCCATGCGACCCAAAGCCACTGAGCGTTCGGGTGGAGCTCCTTATGGGGCCACGAAACGTGTGAGGGGTGTGCCAGAATGGGTGTGGAACCGCATGCTGGCGCAGCCACTGGGGCTTTCGGTGGAGCTCCCTATGGGGCCACGAAACGTGTGAGGGGTGTGCCAGAATGGGGGGTGGAACCGCATGCGGGCGCAGCCACTGGGGCCTTCGGTGTAGCTCCCTATGGGGCCACGAAGCGTGTGAGGGGTGTGCCAGAATGGGGGGTGGAACCGCATGCGGGCGCAGCCGCTGGGGCCTTCGGTGGAGCTCCCTATGGGGCCACGAAGCGTGTGAGGGGTGTGCCAGAATGGGTGTGGAACCGCATGCGGGCGGCAGCCACTGGGGTCCTTCGTGGAGCTCCCTATGGGCCTACGAAAAACGTGTGAGGGGTGTGCCAAAAACGGGGGGTGAACCGCAATGCGGTGCGCAGCCACTGGGGCCTTCGGTGTAGCTCCTATGGAGCCGGCCACGAAACGAAGTGAGGGGGCCACGAGAATGGTGGGTGGCAACCGCATGCGGGCGCAGCCACTGGGGCCTTCCGTGGAGCTTACCCTACGGGGCCACGAAACTGTGAGGGGTGTGCCAGAATGGGGGGCGTGGAACCGCATGCAGGCGCAGCCACTGGGGCCTTCGGTGGAGCTCCCTATGGGGCCACGAAACGTATGAGGGGTGTGCAGAATGGGGGGTGGAACCGCATGCGGGCGCAGCCACTGGGGCCTTCGGTGGAGTTCCCTATGGGGCCACGAAACGTGTGAGGGGTGTGCCAGAATGGGGGGTGGAACCGCATGCGGGCGCAGCCACTGGGGCCTTCGGTGGAGCTCCCTATGGGGCCACGAAACGTGTGAGGGGTGTGCCAGAATGGGGGGTGGAACCGCAGGCGGGCGCAGCCACTGGGGCCTTCGGTGGAGCTCCCTATGGGGCCACGAAACGTGTGAGGGGTGTGCCGAATTGGGTGGGTGTGGGTGACGCATGCGGGCGCCGCCACTGGGGCCTCCGGTGGATGATGGGGCCACGACACCTGTCAGGGATGTGCCGAAATGGGTGTGCGGGACGCATGCGCATGTGAGCGCCGCCACTGGGGCCTTCGGTGGAGCTCCCTATGGGGCCACGAAACGTGTGAGGGGTGTGCCAGAATGGGGGTTGGAACCGCATGCGGGCGCAGCCACTGGGGCCTTCGGTGGAGCTCCCTATGGGGCCACGAAACGTGTGAGGGGTGTGCCAGAATGGGTGTGGGAGGGGGAGGAAGGGGGAGGAAGGGGAGGAGGAGGAAGGAGGAGGAAGGAGGAACGCGGGGCGACGTCTCTTCAAAACGAGGACCCAACACCACAGGATGGTGGTAACAACAACAACAGAAACAACAACAACAACATAAACAGCACAGCAACCAACAGCAACATACAACAACAACAACAACATCATTTAAGACTGGGGACACTCCGTTCTCCACCCAGTGCCAGGGGTTTTTCATAGGAAGGCGGGCATACCCGCCGCTTTGTGGGGGGGACGGTTCAAGCTCTTATACCAAGTTTTCCAAACGAATTCTGCGCCACCACCCCACCCTAGCTCCCGCCCTATGACGTTCGGACTCACTTCACTTCGGGCCTGGGCGTGAACGCCGTGTGGCTACACTATTCAGGGCCCCGCGGCAACTGTCCTTGTGTTCCGTACACGCGTGCGCGGGGGAGCGCGAAGAAAAACGAATGTGTCCCGCATGGTATTATTTGACAGGGATGATGGCCCTGGCATGTGCGCAACCGTTGTCGCAGAAGTTCGAAAAAGTTGCTCGCAAAAGCCCGTTTGACAGAAATGTTTAAAAAGTGTTGGTTTTCCTACGAATCCGCAAGAGCGCGCGGGATGAGATTTTGACATTTGGTTGTTGAAAAACCATTGGTTTTTTGATGTTTTTATGTTAAAATCGCTCCGAACACTAAGCTTTTGGAAGGATTTCGTCTTGCGCGCGCGAATGTCCACTTTTCCTTATTTTTTGCAAGGGATTCTTGAAATTTGATTATATTAGAACAAGAAATGTCATTTTATAGTGTTTTTTGCAAGGGAAAACGGATTACAACAAAACAACCGGATCTTGATGACATCGTATTACCTGAGGCTTCCTCACGAAAATGATGAAATGTAGCTGCGGCCGGCTGCGGCCTAGGCGGGCGCAGGGGGGCCGTGGCACCAGGGTCCCAACAATAATTTTCCTTTAGGAAAATTAATAATGTTCAACAACAACACAACAACACAACCACAACCACAACCGCCACAACAACACAACAACAACAGCAATAAGCAACAGCAATACAACAACAAAACATCAACAACAACGACAACAACAACAACACAACAACCACAACAACAAACAACAACAACAACAACACGAACAACACATAATATACTAAAAAAATTTATAATAATAATAATATAATAATTATAGGATAATCATCACTAATACTCATAATAATATGATGATAATGAAATAGCACTAATAATTACGTAATCATAGTAAGTTTAAGACCTTTCGCCCTTATATGCTCGAGTGTCCAATAACGCGTCTTTCCCAAACCCTCGATACCCGCCCTCTTCGTCTTCGATCGAACCCCTTTTGGGGGGTATACCTTTCTTCCCTGCAGGCCAGGCCCCGGCAAGCGGCGGGGCGGCCGCGGACCGTCGGCCTGGCCAGCGGCAGCGCTGATCGGCGGGGCGGCCGCGGACCGTCGACCCGACCCCAAGAGGGACGGACACGGGACCGTTACCACGGCCGACGTACGACGACGACGACGACAGCGACCGATGCACCGGGACGACGTCGATAGTAACGACTGGCTGCCGGAGCGGACGACGACGACGACGGCGACGACGAGCGAAAGCGAGAGCGAGAGAGAACGACAGCAGGGCCACGAAGGGCACGAAGTAGGCCACGAAGGGCGACAGCGGGGACACGAAGGGAATGCGTATGGGGCCACGAAGAGCGCGAACAAGAGGGGGCCACGAAGTGCAGATAATGTGGGGCCACAGAAAGCAACTATGGGGCCACTGAGGGTAGCAACTGGGCCACGTAGGACAGTGAGGGGGACACAGATGGCGACAGCGGGGCCACGAAGGGCATGCACATGGGGCCACAACGGGCGCGACTCCTGGGTGCCTGGGTGTCGTAGCGCGGCGCTTGGGCAAATTGCAAGATATTCCCACGCAAGGCCATTCTTCAGTACGTTGCAAGCAAATCTCCAGCGAGAGCGCGACTCCAGAGCTCCGGGAGAGCGATTCCTGAATAAATTGTAAGGAAGTCCCAAGCGAGAGCGCGATGCCTGAATAAAATGCGAGGAAGTCTCGGGCGGGAGCGGGGGTCCTGGCTAAATTGTATGGAAGTCTCAGGCGGAAGCCGTTGTTGTTGTAACCCGGGGGCCAGGGGCCCAGTTTGAGCATCAAGACTTCCCCTGTCAAAAAACAGGGTGCGAGCGTCGAGGGGCACACTTTGATTGAGACAAATCCGTATGCACCGGTGGGGGCATCAACAATAATCATCTTCAGAAATGAGAATTCAACAACAACAACAACAACAACAACAACAACAACAACAACAACAACAACAACAACAATAGCAACAACAACAACAACAACAATAATAACAACAACAACAACAACAACAACAACAACAACAACAACAACAACAACAGCAACAACAACAACAACTACAACAACTACAACAACAACAACAACAACAACAACAACAACAACAATCACAACAGCAGCAGTTACAACAACAGCAACCACAGCAACAGCAACAGCAGCAGAAACAACACAACAACAACAACAACAACAACAACAACAACAACAACAACAACGACAACCACCACAACAACAACAACAACAAGAACGACAACAATCATGTTAAGACTGCTCGCTCTTATCTGCTCGCGTGCCATTCCACACGTATATCCCAAACCCTGGATGCCCGCCGCCTTCGTCTTCGGTCGTACCCCCTTGGGGGTCTATCTTCTTGAGCCGCAACGTGTATTTCGTGCAGACCCCGAGGCAGGGGAGAAGAGAACGGATGGAAGGAAGGGACAGGGGGGGAGGATGGAGCACAAGAGCGAGTAGCAGGAGGGAGGCTAGGAGCAGAAAATACGTGGCAGAACCAGACGGGCAAATCGGGCGGGTAGACCCTAACGGGCGGGTCGGAAAGGCGGGCCTGGGTGGTCAGGTCGAGCAGGCAGGTTTCTAAAGCGTGCGTCCTGCATGAATCGCGAGGACGTCTTGAGCGATAGCGTGATTCTCAAGTAAATTGTGAAAACCCACAGCGAGAGCGTGATTCCTCAGTGTCGAGGGCGCGGCGTCTGAGTAATTTGCGAGGAATTCCCACGCGAGAGCACGATTCCTGCAAACATTGTGAGGATGTCCCCGCGCGAGAGCGCGATTTGGGAATACATAGTGAGCCGTTGTTGTTGTAAACTGGAGGCCAGGGGCCCCATCTGAGCCTCAAGACTTTCCCTTGTAAAAATATCAGCCAGCGTTGACTCCAAATAGATAGAAGAGCAGGAGGAGGACGAGAGGAGCATGGGATGAGGACGAAAGGAGGACGGGAGCATCACGGGAGGAGGACAGGAGGAGCAACATCAAGCAAGCGCAAGCAAGCAAGCGGAAGCAAGCAAGCGCAAGCGAGCATTAACAAGCAAGCAAGAGCCAGCGATCAAGTGCAAGCAAGCAAGGGCAAGCAAGAGCAAGCGAGAGCAAGCACGAAAGAGCAAGCAAGCAAGTGTCATTGGAAGAAAGGGGGAGCATTGGAAAAACGGGAGGTGTTAGGAGCGCTCAGAGGTGGTGCATAGGCATAGACATAGGAATAGGCATAGGCATAGGCGCAGGCATAGGAGTTAGGGGGAGGTATAGACATAGGCATAGACATAGGCATAGGAATTCGGGGGGCAGAGGAATTTGGGGGGCAACGGACCAATCAGTAGAGAATCCGAACTCCTATAGGGCAAGCCTATTTGGAGAACAAAGTGCGAGCCCCAGGAGCAGCACTTGAATTGAAAAACACCATGGTCGCCAGAGAGGAGGGGATCAACAACAGTTATTCTTTAGAACTGAGAATCCGATAGCAGCAACAACAGCAGCAACGTCATCCTCATCATCAGCAGCATCAGCATCATCATCACCACCACCACCACCATCCTCCTTATCATCATCAACCTCGTCGTCGTCGTCGTCAGCAGCAGCACATTCCCATCACCATCATCATCACCATCATCATCATCATCAGCAGCAGCAGCAGCAGCATCATCACCATCTCCATCACCATCGCCATCGCCATCACCGTCATCATCATCATCACCACCATCGGCATCATCCAAATCGTGGGCCGTTTCGTGGTGGAGTAATGCATGGGGTGAACAGTTGCTGAGCGTGGTGGCTCGTTTCTCTGAGCGGTTTCAAAGTCTGCTACGTCGTTTCTTTGGCGCTCCCAGGCCTGCTCGCCCATCATTGAACCTCTGCGGAGCGACTCATTCTGCAGACTCAACAGATCTCTCATCCTCCGACTTCAGCTTTTCCCCCGCCCCCATCGTCCTCCGCCTCGCCGTCCTCCTCGGTCCTCAATCCTCCCCCTCCTCCTCGAGCGGAGCATAAACTTTCGGAGGTCGGCGCAAATCTCTTGGATCGACGCTGGGATCCCCTGGCGCCGCCTCTGGCGCCGCCCCTGGCACGCACCGCGCGCCAGGGGCTGGCACGCCTGCAAGTTATACGGACAAAGATAGGTACGATGGACAGCAGCAAGTGTTGCCCCAATCCGACAGCCGCCGTTGTCGAGCACCCGACATTTTCGTCTCAAGCGGATGACCTCCGCGGAGACGTCAGCAACGAAGCCTCCAAAGAATGGGCAGGAACTGCTGTCGGCGTTCGTCCATGAAGCAACGTACCCAATCCGATCTCGGCTACACGCAAGAGTGACCCTGAGTAAGAGTGACCTTTGGTGCGCGGCTTTTTAGGGGCCGCGAGGTGACCAAACACGGGCGGGCAAGACGCTACTGATTCCTGCATCGCGCTCGGCGATCGGGAGACCCCACTGGGCCCGCACCAAAGGTCACTCCGGCGAAAGGTCACTTACGTGTAGTCGACGATCGTACCAAAGGGAGGGGGTCCCAGCGCCGATCCGGGAAATCCGAGCGGACCCCCGAAAGTCTACGCCCCTCGCCATCGCTCGGACGTCCATTCCCTGTGCTTTTTTCGGTCTCGTGCGCGGTTTTTTCGCCAAATGATCAAGGATGCTCCTCGATGGTCCTCGCCGAAAGAAAAATGCACACGTCCGTCCGGGCGACGCCAAGCGCCCATGCAGCTCGACACTGCTCCGAGCTGTGCCAACAGGCCTCCGCCCGCCACGAAGCGGCCGAAGCGGGGTCGAGGCAGGGCGCCCCGGCACCAGCGCCGGGGCCCTGCTTCGTACCCCGTAACAGCAATGCGGGCTGAGCTCGCGGCCGTGCCGGAGGTGCAGATGCGCCCTGTAAAGTAAGCCACCCGGCCGTACCCCCTGGCTGAGGGAGGAAGAGTTGGAAGGGAGGAGGAGGAGGATGAGTAGGAGGAGGGAGTAGGAGGAGAGGATGAGGAGGATAGAGATGAGGTAGGTAGGAGGATGAGATGGAGGATGGGGAGAGGAGGAGGATGGAGGAGGAGGAGGAGGAGGAGGAGGAGGAGCAGGAGGAGCAGGAGGAAGAGCAGGAGGAAGAGCAGGAGGAGGAGGAGGTGGAGGTGCGCCCTTTCAACCGCTCCCTCTCGCAGGCCAGCCGCCGCGCGCGCGCTCGCGCCTGGGCCACGCCCTGCGCGCAGCGGAGCCGGCAGCGCCTCTGCAGCCTTCTCTCCCACGCCTCTCTCGCGCACCTGCTCGTGCCGGCGCTGCTGCGGCGGGCCCCGCCGGCGCTCGCGGCGCGCCCGCACGCGCTCCGCAGCGCCAGGGGCGAGGGCCGCTCGGCCCACGCCCCCTGCCGGCGGGGCGAGCGCCGAGGAGTTCTACCCCCGCTCGAGCGGGCCTCGGGGAGCCCGCGCTCCGCGCTCGGTCGGGTCGCCGCCGCGTCAGCGCGGCGGCGACCTGCCGCATCGTTCTGGCCGAGCCCAAGGGCAGGGTTCCGTCCTCACGTCGCCCTTGTGGCCACAGCATGGGTACGCCCGAGGACGCCCTGCCAAGGTGACAAGTCCCTTTTGACAATACGTAGTACTGCTCGCAATCCTGCTGCATGTCTTCCACATCATCCCCATCCCCCTCTTCCTCCTCCTCCTCCTCCTCCTCAACTTCTGCCTTTGCCTCTGCCTCAGTATTCGTATGTTCTCTCTTGTCCGTTCCTGCTCATCCCAAGCCTGTTCCTCACCATCCGTAACTGCTGCTGCTGCCATCTCAGCCTTCTCCTTCTCCTCCCCATCATCCTCGTGCTCCCCGTGGTCCTCCGCCTCCTCCTCCAAATCCTCCTTCACTTCCTCCTCATCCGCCTCATCCAACATGTCGATCAGCATCAGCATCATCAGCATCATCCAGCATCATCATCACCAGCAGCGCCATTGCCATCGTCATCAACATCGGCACAACCATCGCAGCAGCCATGATACCAGTACTATCCTTACGATCACATCACATCCTATTCGTAGTCGTAGTCGTCATAATTGCTGCCACTGTCGTTATCATCATCATCGTTGGGGAGCCACATGCGAACCCTACCCCTACCCCCCACGATTTCTGAGGGGGAGGGTGGGGTTCACTTCGCTCGCGAGGTTCACTTCGCTCGGGGTGGGGTTCGCATATGGCCCCTTAATCGTCGCCATCAGTCGTCCAGCTCGCTCGGCGATGTGGTGTTCGCCAGATATTACGCTTTGACGAGCACCAACGAGGGGGGAAGCAGATCCGCGCCCTGTTGCCAAGGAATGCGAGTAAAGAGCGCGGGGCATCCCCCCGAACTGTGTTTGGGCAACGTCGCCCCTGCCAAAAGCCTGACCCTGATTTCTCAGCCTGTCGCTTACATATGCTTCATCCTCATCGTCGTACTTCACATTCACCTTCCTTCCGCCCCATCTACTCCTCTACTCCTCCCACTCCTCCTCGCAGTCTGCCCAGCTTGTCACAAGTAATGGAGATGGCACGGGAACGAAATATTCTGACTTCAAAGCCAATCAGAAAAATTTCGTGGCAGTGGCACCCTACCTCCAACAACTCAACAAACATGAATCATCCACCTGGTACGCCGCCTGTTTGATCCTCACACATCCCCCATTATCCTCATCCTCTTCAGCCTCCTCCTCGCTCTCCTCGATTTGTATCATGGTTGCCGCCACCACCACCACTATGGACTTCATCCCCCCTATCCAGCAATCCGCATCCTCCCTCATCATCCCCCCCGCACCCCACCATCATCACCACCATCACCACTAGCCTCTCGCCCACCGAGCCCCCGTGCCACACCCACACACACACACACACACACACACACAAACACACACACACACACACACACAAACACACACACACACACTCACGCGAGCGCACACACATACATACTTATACACACACACACACTCACACACCTATACACATGCGCACACACACATTCACACACACACACATCATGCCCACATCAGATTCTCCTGCGGTCAACGACATCACCAGCATCATCGTAATCATTCAACTCATCACCATCGCCATCACCGCCACCATCAGCACCATCGTCATCAACATTATCGTTATCGTCATCGTCGTCGGTGTCGTCATCGTCCCCATCGTCGTCTTTGCCATTGCGACCATCGTGGCAGCCGCCGTCGTCAACAACAACATCAGCATCATGATCATAATCAGCAGCAGCATCACCAGCATCAGCATCATCATCATCTTCATCATCATCAGCATCATCAACAGCATCAGCATCAGCATCATCATCAGCAGCAGCAGCAGCATCGTCATCAGCAGCAGCATCACCATCAAGATCATCATCAAGATCAGCATCGTCCCACGCCGCCTTCTCGGGGTGGTCACCCTGGCTCTGCGCGCACTGCCCTCATCCCCCCTTTCCCAGGCCTACTCCCGAGGTTCCTCCTGGTCACCATCATGGTTTCAACATCCTCCTCAGTATCCGCGTCAGCATCCGCGTGTCCCTCCCCAGTATCGTCATCATCATCAGCAGCATCATCAGCAGCATCAGCAGCATCATCAGCAGCAGCATCAGCATCATCACCATCATCAGCATCATCAGCAGCAGCAGAATCAGCACCATCATCATCATTAGCATCCTCATCATCCTCATGATCATGATTATCATCATAATCATCATCGGGAGCATCATCATCCTCAAGATCATCACCACCATCATCATCAGCATCCGCAGAATCATCATCATCGTCGTCGTCATTACCATCACTATCATCGTCATCAAGATCATCATCCTCAGCATCAGCATCCTCATCAAAATCATCATCACCATCATCATTACCACCACAATGGCCGTCACCATCATCATCATCAGAAGCAGCAGCAGCAGCATCAGCATCGTCATCGTCGTCATTATCAGCATCAGTATCATCAACATCATCATCAACAGCAGCATAATCCTCGGCATCATCATCATCATCATCATCATCATCATCATCATCATCATCGTCATCGTCATCGTCATCGTCATCGTCATCGTCATCAGCATCTTCATCATCATAATCAGTATCATCATCTTCATCATAAGCATCATCGTCGTGATTGTCGTCGTCATCGTCATCGTCATCATCATCATCATCATCGTCATCGTCATCGTCGTCTTCATCATCATCAGCAGCATCATCATCGTCGTCATCATCATCAGCATCAGCATCATCATTAGCAACAGCAGAAACAGCAACAGCAACATCATCGTCAACAGCAGCATCCTCACCGTCGCCCACCCGACTCTCATTACCAAAAGAACCATCATCATCACCACGCTCGCCGTCACCACCATCATCGTAACAAGCAACCTCTTCATCATCAGCAGCAGAATCATCATCAGCATCATCAGCATCATCGTCCTCATCAGCATCATCTGCATCCTTATCTTCAGCAGCATCATCATAAACATACTTCACGGCAGCTTCCTTATCGTTGTCCTACTCGTTCTCGTCCACTTGTACCATTCGATGCAGAGAGGGGCAATCGGAGAAAGCTGTTTGCGCCTCTTGGAACTTCTGCACAGTTTCGCGACCCGCATGCTCCTCGAGCAGATTCACGCTCTCCTTGATGACCATCAGGTGCTGCCACGGAGGGGATTACAATGATCATCCAACTGCTTCACCCCTTATTCCTCTTCCTCCTCCTCCTCCGCCTCCTCCTCCTCCTCCTCCTCCTCCTCCTCCTCCTCCCCTCCCCTCACCTCCCCCTCCTCCACTCACTAAATCCTCCTCATCCTCCTCATCCTCCCCATCTCCCTTGCCCCCCTCCTCATCATCCTCACCATCATCACCTTGTGCGCCCACCTCCGGTTCTCCCCCCTTCCTTTCATTGTCTGGTCCGCGATAATACATGTTTTGGTTAGCTCAATGGTTGAGGCGTAAGAACCAAGTAACGCAACAACGCCATGCAAATGTTTACGATTGTGTCTTCACTTGGGCAACCAGCGCCTGGGGCGTGCTGGAAGTAGTCCCATGGCCTGTATCATGATAATACTCAAAATTAAATTGCGGCGGAAAGGATGAGATAAGAGAGGAGCCGAAGTTTGACGCTGCTGGGGCGCAAAAAAAATGCATTCGGAACGAAGAACAAACGACACACACACACACACACACGGGACGGCCCATCTGCTACGCTGTGAGGCATGTCCTGCGTTAAGCTTTTCCCGCTTGTGATTGCCTGACACTGCTCAGCTCTCCGCCTTAGGCGCTCTTATACACGCCTGACAAGAATGCTGGGAATGAAACATGCTCGTAAAGTAAATACGGCGGTGGCCCAGCCGCCAGTACAGGATGTAGATGCGCTGTGCACCAACAACCAACACTGTGACACTGAGAAGTCATGCCAACGCTTCTGCCCGTGGTCACGCGTCAAATCCTCTCAGTCCAACAAGTTCTTTTCTTAGTGGCACCCCTCCCCTTCGCTGTCCCAAAATATGATTGTCGATGTTCTCTGTTCTAGCTTAGCTGCTGTACTGGTTGAAGTCCGCACGAGGGGGGGCGAGGGGGGGTGGGGGGGGGGGGGGAAATCAGCCGATCCCCCTTCCAAGAATCACGATGCCCGCCGAATTCCTGGGGGCCTTGGACAAGTAAAGTACGACAGACTCGCGATCTCCAGCAATCCATATGCAAATGCACCATGCTCGCGCTTTCCGAGGCCACAATCCCTCATGTAAGGTAAGGCACGCTCGCGCCCCCGAGGCCACAATCCTGCGCACGCTACGACGCCCTCGCGCTCCCGAGACCGCAACCCCTTCCAGCTGTACGACATGCTTGCGTCCCCGGGGCCACGAACCCGCCCGACAGCACAACCGAAGGCCGACCGAACCGGCAGTGAAGCCGAAACCGACCGAAGCCAAGAGGCCGCAGGCAGCCTGGAAGGGCGCAGCGGCGCAGCGAAGGCACGACCACCGACCGAAGCGAACCGACCGAACGCAGCCGAAAGCGACGCAACCAAACCGACCAAATCGTGGACACCCTGGAGGCCTCTCGACTCGACCTCCAAGATCCTTTCCGAGGGCGCCTAACTTCGCCCTTCGCGCTGCGCGAAGCGCGAGAGAGCGAATAACTTCGCGCTGTCGCGCCGCCCCCCAGGGGAGAAGAGGAGGACGAGGAGGCATCGGAGGCCCTCGAGGGCGCCCTCGTGCAGGATCGTCGGTGGGTAATCGGTTGAACTGCTTGCGAGCTCATCAGCCAGCTCATCTTGCGGGGGGCATCTGGAGCTCCTGTGGC
>CAUYUJ010015613.1:196832-206832 GCA_963575745.1 Prorocentrum cordatum
TCATCACCACCACCACCACCACCACCACCACCACCATCATCATCATCATCATCATCATCATCATCATCATCATCATCATCATCATCATCATCATCCGATGGCCCATCCTGCCACCTTGCCTGGATTGAATATCGGAGCCCTCTGGGACGCCTGTGGGGATCTCTTGGGAGGTCTCTCGGAAGCCTCGTGGACCTGGTTTCGGGGTGTCTTGGTAGCCTCCAGAGTGCCTCTTGGGCGCCTTTTGGGACCTCTTGGGGGCCTCCTGGGGCTTCTGGAAGGCGTCTCGGGGGCCTGCTGGCGGTCGCGGGGGTCACCTTAGGGCCGAGGGATCCTTTTTCCCCTCCGCGGGCCGAGAGAGGCCCATGAGAGCCCCAAGGCAGCCGAAAGGGCCCCCGGAGATGACCGCGAGGAACATTCCGAGAGGCCCCCCACTGGCGATGTGTCGGGCCCTGGCGGGGGGGGGGCAGCTATTGAGAGCACCCCGTTTCTCACCAGCGGCCCCCGGATCTGCCCGCCTAGGCCCTGGACAACTACCCCCAAGACGTCCACAAGAGGGCCAAAAAGCATGGGGTCCGTGGGCGTCCCCAGACGGGCCCCACGAGCGAGGCGGGAGCACGACCAAAGAAGGTCCCAGGTCCAGAGAGAGGCCCGCTTCGAGAGGAGCAGGGGAAAGAGGAGGAGCCTGCAGTAGCGAGCAGGGGACGAGCAGGAGCGAGCGAGCGGGGAGCGGGCAGGGGGCGAGCAGGGGGCGAGCGGGGGAGAGCGAGAGGGGAGCGAGCAGGGGGCGAGCGGGGAGCGGGCAGGGGGCGAGCAGGGGGCGAGCGGGGAGGAGCGAGCAGGGGGCGAGCGGGGAGGGGCGAGCAGGGGGCGAGCGGGCGAGCGGGAGGCGCGCAGGGGGCGAGCGGGCGAGCGCAGGGAGGCCGCGGGCGCGAGGGCGCGGCGGGCGGGCCTGGGCGGCGCCCGCCGCCTCGCCCTCCTCGGCGGCGTCCGCCTCGTCGTCGGTCTCCAGGCCCTCGTCGTCGGAGTCCTCGCGAGGACGGGCGCCGCGGCGCGGGCAGCGGCGGGGCGACGGGGGCGAGACTGGGCCCTCCGACGCCGCGGTCTGTTTCGATCCCACCGCTCCTGGACTTCGGCGCCCTGGCCGCGGCGCCCCCGCCGGCACGCCCCAGGGCGGACGCCCCTCAGGGCGAGGACGCCGCCCGCGAGGGGGAGGCGAGTCTCGGAGGCGACGCCAGGGGCGAGCAGCCCGAGGGGGGAGCAATGCACGCACCCAGGGGCGCCGATGGCCCGTGTGCTCCTCGGCGACATGTGCGTGTGGGCTGTATGTTGTGTGTTGTGTGCTGTGTGATGCGTGTTGTGCGTTGTGTGTTGTGTGTTGTGTCTTGTGTGCTGCGTGTTGTGTGCTGTGTGCTGTGTTTTGTGCTGTGTGCTGTGATGTGTGATGTGTGATGTGTGATGTGTGTTGTGTGTTGTGTGTTGTGTGCTGTAAGCTTTGTGTGTGTTGTGTGTTGTGTGTTGTGGGCTGTGTGCTGCGTGATCTGGGGTCTGTCCAGTGTGCTCTGGTGTGTCGGTGTATGTGTGTGTTGCGTGCTATGTGCTGTGTGTTGTGTGTTGTGGGTTGTGTGTTGTGTGTTGTCTTGTGCGCTGTGTGCTGTGTGTTGTGTGTTGTGTGTTGTCTGTTGTGCAGTGTGTTGTACGTTGTGTTGTGTGTGTTGTGCGCTGTGTGTTGTGTCTTGAGTTTTGTGTATCATGTGCTGTGTAGTGTGTGTGTGTGTGTGCTGCATGTTGTGTGCGCGTGTGTCCGTGCGCGCGTGGTCTGCGTGTGCAATGCTCGCTCCTGATGTATTCGCCACCACCGTCGCTTCTGAGCCAAAGGGGGGCTCCCAAATCCGTTCCCGCATCTGGTTGTCCCAGCGCAGACGCCGCATCCAAGCGGTCCTGGCCCAAAGCGTTCCCAGCTTCTCGAACCGTTTTGGAGCCCCTGGGGCCCCTGGGCATCGTGACAGGCCACCTGGGCATCCCCAGAAATCTTGGAGACACACATTGAGCCGCGGACACCTCTGGACGAGAGAATATAACACACCCACACACACGCACTTTTTGAGTCGGCGGCTAGGCAAAGTGACTGCGCTGGCGGAAAGAGCATGTGTAGGACACACGGATGCGAATTAGGCCTCGATGCACGAGGAGGGGTGAGAGGAAGCCCGGCGCGGGCGGGAGGGGAGGGGAGACCGGGCCCGCTCAGAGCGGCGCCAGGCCGCGGCACGGGCAGCGCCGGGGCGGCAGGGAGGCGGCGGAAGCAGGCGGCCGAGGACGGGCAGCCAGGAGGCGGCCGAGCCACGCGGGAGGGGGTACCGGCCCAACACGAGCTGGGGGCGGGCAGCGCAGCGGGGCGGCCGTGTGCCGAGGTCGGTGCGACCTCCAAGCGACCGGGCGGCAGCCACAGAAGACCACCTCAGGAGAGGGGCCGGGGTGTCGCCGAGGAAGATCCCAGCAAACTGGAGAAGAAAACGATGGCAGGCGGAGGCGCCGAGGTTCCGAAGGACCTGCGAAGCGCCCGGCGCGCGGCCGGCCGAGACACCCCGAGGAGGGGCGAAGTGGCCAGGGCGGGGCGGAGCAGCAGGGCGGGGTAGGCCCGCCGTCGAAGCCGACGTGCGGGCACGCCGGCCGGGCCTGAAAACCAAGGAAAGGGGCTGCCGGTGGGGTGCCTGAGGTCAGCCAGGCACCCCAGAAACGGAGGGGGCCCGGCGGAACGGGGAGGACACGCTCCCAGGGGCGGAAGGAAGGAGGCCACGGGCGACCACCCGTCCATAAACCTGCAGAAGGCTGGCGATCTAACCTGCCAGGGCAGGGTATGCAGCGGCGGGGCAGAGGCCACCTCCCAGACGGGGGACAGCGCCGAAGCGGCTGCCGCGCCAGGGAAAGTAGCTGCGAGGGTGCGCGGAAGCCAGGAGCGAGCGGCAAGACCAGAGCGGTAAGGCAGAGAAACTAGCTGCGAGGGCGCGCGGAAGCCAGGAGCGAGCGGCAAGACCAGAGCGGTAAGGGCTTGCGCCAGCTAGGTTGCGCGGCGCAGCCACTGGGGACTGGTAGGCCCGCGCGGCCCCACCATGGCAGGAGTGGCATGGTGGCGGGCGGTCGGAGCACAGAAGGCGGGGCGGCGCCAAAGACAGCAGCAGAGGCGCCACGCGGGAGAACCTGACGCGCGCGGGGGGCAGCACCGAGTGGTGCAGGACGAGTGGCGCAACGGAAAGCACCGAACGGGTGCACCACAAGTGCTGAGGTGCAGCGGGCGACCCGCGGGGGAGCCGCCCAGCGAGGATGGCGCGGCGGGGGTGTAGGCGCGGAGCCGCGCCAGCGGGTGTTGAATGGCGCCCACCACGGGGAAGCAGCCCAACTGGGCGGGGGGTAGCACCGAACAGGTTTTGATCCGCGGGTCGAGAGCGCACCTCTTCCGGTCGAAGCTAAGCGGGCCGCGCGAAGCTTGAATTAACCAGAGATGGGGGAGGAAAAGGGGGGCGCAGCCTGGGGTAGCACCGAACAGGTGCACTGACAGTGCAGAGAAAGGGCAGAGCCCAAGCGAGGACAGCTGCCGCCCAAGCGGGCAGACGGTGGGGGGTAATTAGGCGCAGGGCCGCTCGGAGCAGGTGCGCCGAGTGGCGGACAACTGCAGCCAGTGGAGCAGCGGGGGAGCCGCCACCAGTGGCGGCTGGAGGACCCCCACCAGCGCTGCCGGGCGGGGTCGTTGATGGGCCAGGAGGCATCGGCAGGCCGCTTGCCCTTGCCATGGGGAGGGGGGCCTTTCCCTTTGCCCTTCCCACTCTGGGAACTGAGCCGTCTCTTTTCCATCTCCTGCTCCCACGGGGCGTTCCAGTCGACGCGGGTACGCTTGTTGTAGCAAAGGGCCCAAATTTCGAAGCCGGCCTCGATGAGCTGGGCAACGGAATCCTGGCAGAATTCGGGAGGGAGGCGGCTTGGGTCCCTGGTGGGCCCTGTCTGTCCCATTATGTGGTCGCATATGGATTTCCAGCCGATGGTCAACATGGGGCCACATTCTTTCTTGAGGCAATTGACCACTTCCTGCCAGTTCTCCTGGCGCTGGGCAGGGAAGTTCCAGCTGGGGTGCCAGGAAACACACACACACACAGACACACAGACACACAGACACACACACACACACACACACACACACACACACACACACACACACACACACACACACACACACACACACACACACACATAACACGTCCATAGGGGGGGTCGGAGGGAGGAGGACTGGCTAAGGGTAGTCATGGGTGCGGGTTGTCCGACCTCGGGGGGGGGTCCTGGTCGAAATGGACCCCCCTCCGACAGCACGCACCCATAGCCCCCCTCCGTCCCCCCTGTGGATATGGGTGCATGCTGTTCGCTCGTCAACACTGGGCCAGGGACACATTTGGCTTCGAAAGTCCAGGGTTCGCTAGGGACTGACTTCCTTTCAAAATGGCCGAAACCCTCCCGAACCCCTCCGAAGACCCTCCGGGAAGGGTTCCGGGAGAGTTTTCAGAGGGCTTCGGGAGGGTTTGGGAAGGACATCTGTCGTTCTGGGACGAAACCAATCCAGTCCCTAGCGCACGCTGGGCTTTTTTACACTTGGCAGCACCCGCGAAGGGGAGCCAACACATCAGCTCGCGCAGTCGGCTCTCCCGGCGCCTCTCGGCGCCAGGCGGCGCCAGTGCAAGTCGAGGAGGGGGGCGCCCAACGCGGCGGGGCCGCCCGAGGCCAGCCGCGTGCCGCGGACTTCGCAGCGGCCCCCCATGATATACGACGAAGCCAAGGCTTAGAATCAATTCGGGCGGGGATACACCCTGCTTGCCTCCAGGTGGCCCACGAGGCCCCCAAGACGGCCTCCAGACGGCCCAAGACGGCCCCAAGACGGCCCAAGAGGTCCCCAAGACGGCCCAAGAGGGCTCCAAGACGGCACCACGAGGGGCCCAAGAGGGCGACCAAACATGTTGAAACTCTAGCTTTCTGCCCCCAGGAGCCCCAGGGGGCCCCAAGAGTGCCCCAAGAGGCCCCCAGAGGCCCTCACGAGGCCGCCCAGACGCCCCAAGGAACCCCCAAGAAGCACCCCAGAGGCTCCGAAACGGCCCCCGAGTGGCTCCAAAACTCGCAGTGTCGCTGTCCGCTCGGACCTCCCCGCGGAACTGCCCGAGACCCTCTGGCGGTGGCGGCGAACAGACACCAAACAAATATCACTCGCCTTTTCACCCCTTCGCAGCTTCTACTACCCCCAGATTGGCATAAACAAGGGGTCGGCGGTGTGGCGTAAGCCTAAGAATCAATTCGGGCGGGGATACACCCTGCTTGCCTCCAGGGTGCCCTGGGCTTCTTTGGTTTTGATGGTTTTTCGATGGAAAGCGTGATGTTCCCACACCAACAATCAGTGGACGCCCTGGGGTCTCAGGGCTGGGTTTCTTGAAGAAGGTTTCTTGTGGTCGGGCCCCTACTGTAAGTCATGAAGCTCTGAGATCCAGCGGCCCTGGAGGATGTCTCGGGCGCCGCGGCCCTCCCAGAGCGTTCCGGAACGCTCTGGGAGCGTTCCAGAACGCTCTGGAACAGCTTCCTCCTCGTCCTAGCCAGAGGTCAGGCATGTCCTCCTACAGACGGATTTGGCAGAAAAATAGGAAACAGTCTTATATGTACACATATAGATACACATACAACAATGCTGCATGTATGTATATACATATGTTTCTTAAACTCAATATATGTGTATACAAATCCGCCGACCCTGTCGGCGTGTGTGAGGGGCTTCTCCGTTCGACTCGTCGTCTCCGTCGTCTCCGTTCTCCCCCTCCCAGGGCTCTCCTCCTCAAGCGCGCTATCCAAAGCGAAATTAAACGACGTCGTAGTGGAGTCGAAGGGAAGCCCCTTCCCTTTGATCCTTTCCCCGCAGGGGGGGGGGGAGGGGGGGGGGGGGGCCCGGGGCAGATACGACGCCCGCCGGGGCGCACTTTCCTCGAGCGGGCACGCACGGGATGCACTTCCTCCTCCTCCTGGTCCTCCTCCTCCTCCTTTTCCTCCTCCTCCTCCTCCTCCTGCTCCTCTCCTCCTTCTCCTCCTCCTCCTCCTCCTCCTCCTCCTCCTCCTCCTCCTCCTCCTCCTCCTCCCGCAGAGGCGTCCCGGGAGCGGGCCCCGAGTCAAAATACCACCCCCTAGGGCGCATTTTCCTCGAGCGGGCACGCCCGAGATGCACTTCTTCCTCTTCCGGGAGCACGTCCCAAGTCAGAATATCACACTCCCGGGGCGCACTTTCTTCGAGCGGGCATACAAAGGATGCACTGCCTCCTCCTCCTCCTCCTCCTCCTCCTCCTCTCTCCTCCTCCTCCTCCTCCTCCTCCTCCTCCTCCCTCTCCTCCTCCTCCTCCTCCTCCTCCTCCTCCCTCCTCCTCCTCCTCCTCCCTCCTCCTCCTCCTCCTCCCTCCTCCCTCCTCTCCTCATCATCATCATCATCCTCCGCTTCCCCCCCCCCCACTCCTAGCCCTTTCGATCAGGGTCGGCGGCACCGGCCGTCAGGCCTCTCCAATATAATATGCTAATACAGCTAAAAATAGTAATCATAAAAATCATACGAATAACAATAATAATCAGAATAAACCTTATAATGACAGTAAGAATGACAAAAATAGAAATAATAACAATAATATCAATAGCAAGAGTGATAAGAATACTAATAAATAAATAAATAAATAAATAAATATATAAATATGAATAACAATAGTTATAATAATAGTAATAGAAATAATGATATCGTAATAACAATAATAATAATAACAATAAAAATAATAATAATAATGATAATAAAAATAGTAATAAGTAATAATAAGTAGTAGTAGCAGTAGTAATAATAATAACAATAACAGTAATAACAATGAGAATGATAATGATGATGATGATGATGATGATGATGATGATGATGACGATGACGATGACGATGATGATGATGATGATGATGATGATGATGATGATGATGATGATGATGATGATGATGATGAAGACACTACTTCTTCAAACAATTCTTGAACATTCCTCCTGTAGAGGGACATGCCCGACTTGAACTGGGGAACCGTGCCACTGGTCCAGAGGCCGCGGAAGCTCCAGGCAGGCTCCAGGGCCGGCTGCGAGAGGCCCCTGGGAGGCGGAGGAAAGGCCCTGCCTGCTGCTGCGCCAGGGGCCCCCAAGGAAGGCGCCCTGGAAGCTCCTGACGTCCCAAAGCCAGGTGCCCCGTCCGACCTGACCTGAGTCGGGCGTGTCCCTCCACGATGACTATTCAAAAATAATCAAAAAATCATATCGGGACGATGTTGCTACCATTTTTGCATATTTTTTGACTGCTTCCAATTATCCTCCAAAGTCTGCATGTAGGGGGACATGCCCGACCTAAACCTGACTTTCCAAGGCAAGCGAAAAAAAACGCCCTCCCGACCTGTAGACCGACGAGAATCTCTCAAGGCCTCGCCGAGAACTCCAAGTCGGGAGGTCCGGGTGCTGCGTGTTGGCTCTTGGCCCTCCTGGAAGGTTAGGGTCCAGAGGCCTCCCGGACGCTGCCCGAGTGGACGGGGTCAGTGGATCGCGCCGCATCGCCAAAGCACCGCCGCCGTCGGTGTGGAGACGATCGAGCTCCACATCGATCCGCATCGCCGACGCATCGGCGACGCGGCACGATCCTCCGACCCCATCTTTTCGGGCACCGTCTGCTTGGTTGACCCAGAAGGGGGTCCAGCTGAAAGGAGGTGGTGCATCAGAGTTGGGGCAATTGTATTGCAAATGCATTGCGCCAGAGAAGTGGAGTGCATTGTACTGCAACTAATGTATTGCACGCGAAGATCCAGCAATACGCTTGCCACCAGAAGCATTGCACGCCCAAGATCTATTGCAACCCTGCAAACTTATTGCACCGAATCTATTGCACCACTCTCTTTTCGCTGGACCACCTTTTCGGGTCAACCAGAGTCTGAGACCCGGGCAGGCCCCGATGTTTGATGATTGCCCTCCTGCAAGGCCCAGGCCCCTGTCCCACCCCCCCGCTCACTTGCAATCGCTCGGACGTCCAGTTCCTGTGCATTTGCCGGCTTCATGCGCTCATTTTCCGCGAGATGATCCCAGATGCTCATCGATGTTTCTCGCCGAGGAAAAATATGCACACGTCCGAGCGATGCCAAGAGGTCCAGGCCCCTTTCCCACCCACCCAGCTCATGTTCGTCCGGCCCGAGTCCTCCAGGCACCCGCGGCCCAGCTCGGCGACGACCTGCCTCGGGGGGCGGGCCGCGCTGGCGGGATGCCCCAGAGCTCGATGCAAAGAGGACGGGGAGCGCGAGAGAGAGGAGGACAAGGAAGGGAGTGAGAACGATAAGGCTCGCAGACACCACGACGATTAGTTGTGATCCCGATGCAGTGAGGATCTCTTAGCATCCGCATCCTTACGTAATGATAGTAATAACAATAAGAAGAAGAAGAAACATCATCATCATCATCATCATCATCATCATCATCATCATCATCATCAGCATCAGCATCAGCATCAGCATCATCATCATCATCATCAGCATCAGCATCATCATCATCATCATCATCATCATCATCATCATCATCATCCTCGTCCTCATCCTCATCCTCATCCTCATCCTCATCCTCAGCATCATCATCATCATCATCATCATCATCATCATCATCATCATCATCATCATCATCATCAGCATCATCACCATCACCATCATCGTCATCATCATCAGCATCAGCATCAGCATCATCATCATCATCATCACTTCACCATCATCATCATCAGCATCATCATCATCATAATCGACATCAGCAGCATCATCATCATCATCATCAGCATAATCATCATCATCATCATCATCATCATCATCATCATCATCATCATAATCATCATCATCATCACAATCATCATCATCATCATCATCATCAACATCAGCATCAGCATCAGAAGCATCATCATCGTAGTCAGAATCATGATCTTCAGCATCACCATCATCATCATCATCATCATCATCATCGTCATCGTCATCGTCATCATCATCATCCTCACCATCAGCAGCAACAGCAGCATCGGCATCAGCATCAGAATCATCAGCATCAGCAGCAGCATCATCATCATCGTCGTCATCATCGTCGGCATCATCATCATCGGCAGTAGCAGCATCAGTACTAGTATCGATGAAATTATTATTAACACCAGCATCATCATCATCATCATCATCATCATCAGCATCATTATTATCGTCATCCTCATCGTCATCGTCATCAGCAGCAGCCGCAGCAACTGCAGCAGCAGAATCAGCATCAGCTCAACATCATCATGAGCAGCAGCATCAGCATTAGCATCAGCATCATCATCAGCAGCAACATCGCCCATATCATCATCCTCATCATCCTCATCAACCATCATCATCATCAGCATCATCCTCCTCATCACCATGATAATCAACAGCAGCAGCAGCATCATCAGCATCATCATCATCATCGTCATCGTCATCGTCATCGTGATCATCATCCTCATCATAATCGTCATCCTCGTCATCTGGATCATCAGCAGCATCAACAACATCATCATCATCGCCTCCCGAACTGACTCATCCATCATCATCGTCATCGTCATCATCATCACCACCACCATCATCATCATCATAACCATCATCGTCGTCGCAGCTGTCTCTTCGTATCAGCTTCCCGATTTGGCTCGATCACCTCACCATCATACTCAATCGTGCCCGACGTCGTCATCGCCGTCATCCGCAGCAGCGGCACGACTGCACGATCGTCCTCGATCGAAGCCTTGTCCCCCTAACTCTGCATCTGCGAGAGCAGGAGCGAATCAAAAACAACCAGCTCCCCGCCTCCTCCCCTCCCCTGGCAGGTAGAGCCTCAGCTCGTTGGCGTTCTCCTCGTAGTCGTCGATGATGGCCACAGCGGCGAGGAGCTCCTGAGACCGACAGCG
>CAUYUJ010015613.1:211832-229332 GCA_963575745.1 Prorocentrum cordatum
GGTGGCCGCGCATGATCCAGATTTAGCCGCGAGGTGTTTTTTTGATGGCTGCGCGCCAGAGCGCGTCTATGCTGGTATATGGTCTATGCTGCACTGGTCTGATATCACAACTGTACATAGAATGCCGGAGCAAAAGTGCGGTCCCGTGGCTCCGGACAGCGCCATCGGCTAAGCAGAAACGGATCGCGCGGACTCCCACGGGGGAGGTATCACTGGGGAGCCTGACAGCTCCTAGTCAACCTCCTCCATCTTCGATGCCTCGTCTGCGGCGCCCTCGACTTCCTCGAGAGGGGGCAGGTCCTCGTCGTCCCCCAGGCCCTCGTCGTCATCGTCAATGCTAAGACCGAGCTTGATCATGCGGTGGATGCGCCCTGCGAACTGAGTGGGCTCGTCCAGGTTGAAGCCAGAGGTGAGCAGGGATGTGTCGAAAAGAAGCCAGATCAAGTCCTTGACTGTCTTGTCCGACTTGTCGGCAGACGCCTTCTTTTTGAGCTCACACATAATTGAGTGCTTGGGGTTGACCTCCATGGTCTTCTTGGACACCATGTAGGAGGTCATAGAGTTATCCCTGAGGGCCTGCGCCTTCATAATGCGTTCCATGTTGGCGGACCAGCCATATTCCGAGGTTGTCAACACGCAGGGAGAGTCCGCCATGCGCGAACTGACAACAACCTTCTCCACCTTGTCGCCCAGCACCTCCTTCATCAGCTTGGTCAGCGGCTCGAACTCCGCCTTCAGCTCCTCGAGCTTCTTCTTCTCGTCCTCGTCCTCGAGGTCCAAGCCTTCCTTGGTCGTCGACTTGAGCTTCTTGCCGTCGAACTCCTTCAGCTGCTGCACGGAGTACTCATCGATGGGATCGGTCATGTATAGAACCTCAAGACCTTTCTTGCGCAGCGTTTCCAGGAAAGGCGAGGACGACACCGCTGCGATGCTCTCCCCCGTGATGTAGTAAATGTCATTCTGCCCCTCCTTCATGCGGTCCACATACTCCTTCAGGCTGATCATCTCATCTCCAGACTTCGAGGTGTGGTAGCGCATAAGCTCCGCGACCTTGGTGCGGTTGGTGGAATCTTCGTGCACACCAAGCTTGAGGCACTTGCCGAACTGCTCGTAGAACTTCTTGTAGTCATCCTTCTTCTCGGCGATCTCCGCAAACATCTCGAGGCACTTCTTGACGAGGTTCTTCTTGATCACTCGCAAAATCTTGTTCTGCTGCAACGTCTCGCGGGAGATGTTCAGCGGCAGGTCCTCGGAGTCAACCACGCCCTTCACAAAATTGAGCCACTCGGGCATCAGCTCGTCGCAATCATCCATGATAAAGACTCGTCGCACGTACAGCTTGATGTTGTTGCGCTTCTTCTTGGATTCAAACAGATCGAAAGGTGCCCGGCGCGGCACGAAGAGCAACGCGCGAAACTCCAGCTGGCCCTCAACGCTGAAGTGCTTCACGGCCAGGTGGTCCTCCCAGTCGTTAGACAGTGACTTGTAGAACGATGCATACTCCTCATTGGTCACGTCTTCGGACTTGCGCATCCACAGCGGCTTGTTCTTGTTAAGCTGCTCCCATTCGTGGGATACCTCCTTAACCTTCTTTGTCTTTTTCTTTTTCTCCTCCTTCTCTTTCTCCTCGTCGACCTCCTCAATCTTCGGCTCATCGCCTTCTTTCTCGTCCTTCTTCTCCTCCTCCTCGTCCTCAGAATCCGTAACTTCCTTCTCCTTAGACTTCTCCACGTACAACTCGATGGGGAACCCGATGAACTCCGAGTGCTTCTTGACCAGATCCTTCAGGCGGCGTTCCTCCAGGAATTCGGACTGGTCCTCCTTTAAATAACAAATGATCTTAGTGCCGCGCTTGATCTCCCCGTGCACCATCTCTGTGTCCTTCTGCACCGTGAAGGAGCCACCAGCCCCAGACTCCCAGATGTACTGCTCGTCGTCGTTGTTCTTGCTGATCACGCGCACCTTGTCCGAGACGAGGTACGCGGAGTAAAAACCGACTCCGAACTGCCCGATCATGGAGATGTCGCCGCCGGCTGCCATTGCCTCCATGAAGGCCTTGGTGCCGGACTTGGCGATGGTGCCGAGGTTGTTGATCAATTCGTTCTTGGTCATCCCGATGCCAGAATCCTCGATAGTGATGGTGGAATTGGTCTTGTCGGGGACGATCTTGATGTAAAAATTCGGCTGGGCCTCGATCTTGTCAGGATCCGTGATGGACTCGTACCGGATCTTGTCCAAGGCATCTGACGCATTTGATATGAGCTCGCGCAAGAAGATCTCCTTGTTGGAGTAGAAGGTGTTAATGATCAGGCTCATGAGCTGCTGGATGTCAGCATTGAATGCGAATGTCTCTGCCATGGCTACAGTGAGGGTTCAACGACTAGAAAAAGGCCTACAACAATGTGCGCTCACGGCGAAACTTGAGCCAAATGGCTACGGTAGCCACGAGGTGTAGTTTGTATCGCTTTTTGTCAAGGATTGTGGCCCTGCGCACAGCAGGCAATATCCTGACACCCCCGCCGTCCCTATAAAAAAATACAAAGTGCTCGCGGGCATCACGAACATGACTCAAGACTGTGCCCCAAAGTGTACTTCGTATTGTTCTTTGGCAGGGATGGTGGGGGGTGGCGCATCGGGTTGGCCGCGCATGCTCCAAATGTGGAGGCAGAGTGCTTTTTGTATTGTCTTTTTGACAGGGATGGTGGAAGGGGTGAGCATGGTGTCCTCGTCGTTCCTGGTTGGCTGCCAGTCGCCTGGGGGAGGGGGTGTATATTCATAGGGGACAATGATCCTAGGGGAGGTCGGGGGAGTCCCGTGGGTGGCCCCGGGGGGGATCCCTGGAAGGGGGTGAGATACGCATCCCCCCTGTGGGTCCCGGGGCCCCACCCACGAGGCCCCCGAGACAGTCCCAGAAACCCCACAATCGCCAAACGATCGGTCCCAAGCGCCTTCACGCCCTCCAAACTGTCCAGGAGGCCGCCCAGACGTCCCAAAAAGCCTGCAATCGCACTCCCGAGAAGGGCCCCACGAGGCGACATTCACTGATGTTCCTTTTGGCATTTTTCTAAGATTTGGGCGGTCTCGCCTTTTCCGCTCCCCGCCGCTCCAAGACGTCCCAAGAGGCCCCCAAGATCGCCCCAAGACGGCCCAAGAGGCCTCCAAGAGGGCCCCCAAACAGCCCGAGAGGACCCCGAGACACCCCACAACGCCTCGAAGACGGCCCAAGAGGCCCCCAAGACGGCTCCAAGAGCGTGCCCAGACGGGGGACCCGAACGGACATTTCGAGCCCTCGGCCCCGAGAGGCTCCCCGGAGGCCCTAAGAGGTTGCCAAGAGGCCCCAAGAGGCCCACAAGAGGTCCCCAGGAAGCCCGAAGAGGCCCCAAGAGGCTCCCAAGAGGCCCCCAAGAGGCTCCCAAGAGGCCCCAGAATTCCTCCCCAGAGGCCCCCGAGATCCTTCCGAAGAGACCCCGAGAAGCATCCCTTTGGCCCACGTCAGCGTCGTGGACATCGCCGCCGCCGCCATTGTCGTCGTCTTCCCCCTTCAGGGTCGGCGGCAACGGCCGTAAGGCTTTCGCAGTATGGCTCTCGCCCTGGGGTCCCAATCAATCGCAGTACGAGCTTCCAGCAACTACAAGGATGGAGGGCGGTTGGACTTCGATATGTGGCTCTCTCCCTGGGGCCCCATACAGTCGCGCTACAAGCTCCCAACACTTACAATGATGAAGGCGGTGGGGTTTCAGAATGTTGCTCTCGCCCAAGTGCCGCGCGCATTCGTGTTAAAAGCATTTGGTTGCTAAGTGCATGGACGAAAGGCGGTTGGTTTCAAAATGTGCCTCTCGCATTCGTGCCGCACGCAATCGTTATAAAAGTGTCAAGCTGGTACAAAGACTCTCTCCGCTAATTCCCAACCATCCTGTGGTGTTGGGTCCTCGTTTTGAAGAAACGGTCCCCGCGTTCCTCCTTCTCCTCCTCCTCCTCCTTCTCCTCGCCCTCCTCCCTCCTGCGTTCGCATGCCTCCCCACCACCCATTTCGGCACACCCCTCACACGTTTCGTGGCCCCATAGGCAGCTCCACCGAAGGCCCCAGTGGCTGCGTTCGCATGCCTCCCCACCACCCATTTCGGCACACCCCTCACACGTTTCGTGGCCCCATAGGGAGCTCCACCGAAGGCCCCAGTGGCTGCGCCCGCATGCGTCCCCACCACCCATTTCGGCACACCCCTCACACGTTTCGTGGCCCCATAGGGAGCTCCACCGAAGGCCCCAGTGGCTGCGTTCGCATGCCTCCCCACCACCCATTTCGGCACACCCCTCACACGTTTCGTGGCCCCATAGGGAGCTCCACCGAAGGCCCCAGTGGCTGCGTTCGCATGCCTCCCCACCACCCATTTCGGCACACCCCTCACACGTTCGTGGCCCCATAGGGAGCTCCACCGAAGGCCCCAGTGGCTGCGTTCGCATGCCTCCCCACCACCCATTTCGGCACACCCCTCACACGTTTCGTGGCCCCATAGGGAGCTCCACCGAAGGCCCCAGTGGCTGCGTTCGCATGCCTCCCCACCACCCATTTCGGCACACCCCTCACACGTTTCGTGGCCCCATCCACCGAAGGCCCCAGCATGGGCACACCCCTCACACGGCCTCCACCGAAGGCCCCTGCGTGGCTGCGTTCGCATGCCTCCCCACCATCCATTTCGGCACACCCCTCACACGCTTAGTGGCCCCATAGGGAGCTCCACCGAAGGCCCCAGTGGCTGCCTTCGCATGCCTCCCCACAACCCATTTCGGCACACCCCTCACACGTTTCGTGGCCCCACAGGGAACTCCACCGAAGGCCCCAGTGGCTGCGTTCGCATGCCGCCCCCACACCAACTTCGGTGCACCCCTCACACATTTCGTGAAGGCCCCAGTGGCAGGGTTCGCATGCCTCCCCACCACCCATTTCGGCACACCCCTCACACGGTTCGTGGCCCCATAGGGAGATCCACCGAAGACGGTACTCACACCAGCATTATTCACAACTGCATATGGTTGGGTCCTTCGCCAGGCTAATTTTCAAAATGGGGCTCTCGCTTGAGGCGTCGTCGAATCCCACCCGTCCAGTGGGCGTAGGCTTTTAAGGGCGATCTCTCGTCTAACCTCCTTCCCAGTTGGGGATGGGCTGTCCCTTATTAGTATTCCCCCCCTCCCCGTCTCGTTCGCCCACACACCCGAGACCCCTGTCAAAAAGTAGTACAAAGTGTGTGCGGCGGTAAAATCGTGATCATGGGCGGGCCCCAAGAGAACGTGGCAGGGGCGTTTGACAGGGACGGGGGGGAGGCAGATTTGTCCGCCGAGCGCTGGTCGACGACCCCGATCAAAAACAAGTGCAAGACGATCATGGGCGAGCACACCATACAATGTCGCCGACCACCCCGCCGCCACTGTGCAGCAGTTCGTGTCAGGGATGGCGTGGGGTCGACCCACATGCCCCCAAGCGTGCCCCTGGAGGGTCCCAGCAAGATCCCAACATGCTGCTGTTCGCCGTGATTGTTGCTCGATGGCTCCAACCATGGACCCAAGAGCGCCCCAGGAGCGCCCCCAAAGGGGCTCCAAGAGACGATGCTTCTGGCTCCGACGTGGGGACCCTGACTTGCACCGCCTTCCTATTGGCTTGATGGCCTCCAGGTTGGAGGCAAAAAGGCCCCCACAAGAGGGCCCAAAGAGGGCCCCAGGAGCGTTTGCAACGCCCCCACAAGGGGCTCAAGTGATCTACGCTTTTGCTCCAAGAGATCTACAAGAGGCTCCCAGGGGTCTGTTTACCCTTGTTGGTCTAGCTGCATCACAGTAAGCTGATACACGTTTCTGGATGAGCTTCTGGGGATATGCTGAGCGTCAACCAACAATGCAATCACGACTGTTAAAGTACAGCGATGGAGTGCGGTTCCTTTTCAAACCAGGGCTAGTGCTGGATTATTCCCTGAACTTTACGATCATACCGACTCGCATTCCGATAGCTCGAAGAATGCGAGGGGGTACATGTTGGTTTCAAAAACAGGGGACGCTTCGCGTAGTGAGAAGGAATGCTAGTCGGGAATATGGAAAAGGGAACTTAAGACGGAAGGGCGTAATGCAGCATCGCTGATGCATCCTGGCCTTCCTCCAGTACTCCTCCTCCTCATCATCCTCCTCCTCGTCCTCGTCCTCCTCCTCCTCATCATCCTCCTCCTCGTCCTCCTCCTCGTCCTCCTCCTCCTCCTCCTCCTCCTCCTCCTCCTCCTCCTCCTCCTCCTCCTCCTCCTCCTCCTCCTGTCGACAACGACGACCACCGCCGCCACGACCACGACCGAAGTCGACGACGACGACGACGACGACGACGACGACCACCACCGCCGCGACGGCGACGACGACCACGGCGCGCCACGGCGACGGCGGCCCCCGACGGCGGACGGCGAGGACGCGAAGGCGCAGGCCCGGAGAGGCGCGCGGCGCCTGCCACAGGGCCTCCACCTTCAGGTCGGCCATGCCGTGCTCGCGGAGCTGAGGAGGCGCACGGGCACCATCGGGAGCAGACAAGCACGCTCCACGACCCGCAAGGCAGAACTACTCGCAAGTGGCCTGGATGCGCCGCTGGGGATCTACGACCCATGACAGAGAGGAAGGCACGTGCTTCTCGCACGTTTGCGAGCAGGCACTCTGCGAGCGGTGGAACGCGCTCGGCGGTGGAGGGAGAAGGGCAGAGGGGGCAGGAGGCTGGCCCGAGGGGGCAGCTGGCGGGATCTCACGGTCTCGCGGCCGCCGCGCAAGTCACGAGACGAGGCGCGAAGACGATCCCGGGACCGGGGCGAAAGCGAACCGATATGAATCTGGGATCTCTGAGATCTGGCGGTGCCAGCAGATGTATCGGGCGTGGCGGCCGATCCAGAGTCCAGAGCGCTCCAGAGCGCTCTGAGAGCGCTCGAGAGCGCGCGCGCGGCAAGAGGCGACGGATCTCGCCGCCCAGCAAGCGCGGCCCACGGCCGCGCGACCGCGGGGACCTGGCCACCAAGTGAGGTGTCGGGTCCCCGACCGTGACGCCCGCCTTCAACATGCCGACGAGCACCACCACCAGGGACGGCGGGCCCGCACGAAAACCAGCGGGCCCCCACCGTCTCATACGCAACCGTGACCCCCCCCCGCCTGCGGCCGCCGAGCCGCAGCGGCCGCCGCAGCAGCGCCGAAGACGCAGAAGGTGAACGCCTCCACACGGCACAGCTCGTCGTCGGGCATGGCCACGGCGACGCTCCGCAAAGCCCCGGCGCACTCCACGAGCATGCCGACGCGGCGCCCCCGCGGGGGCTCGCGCGGGGCCGCATCCGCAGCGGGCTGGTGCCCCCGCGGGCGCCGTAAGCGCGGCGCCACCATCGCCTCGTCAGCCCACTCGACGTCGGTGTCCGAGGCGGCCGTGGCGTCGACCGCGAGCAACGCGAGGCCAGGCCAGGCACCAGCAGAAGCCCAGGAGAGCTCAGAATCGAATCGACAAGTCGGCCTGGCGATCGACACGAATCGGATCGGCGGTGATCGGCAGCCAAGTCGGAAAACGAAATCGAATCGAATCGGAATCGGGCCATGCAGCCGCATCCCGCCACCTCAGGGCGTCCTCGACGGCGGGCACTGCCACCTCGAGCAGCCGCAGGCGCCACAGGCGCCGCGCCGCGAGGCGCTGGCGGCGAAGGCGGTGGCGCGCCGCCTTGACAACCGAAGCGGCCCGAGCAGGAGACGAATCAGGAGGAGGAGGAGGAGGAGGTGGAGGTGGAGGAGGAGAAGGAGGAGGAGGAGGAGGAGGAGGAGGAGGAGGAGGAGGAGGAGGATGGGGGGGAAGGAGGAGGAGGAGGAGGCGGAGGAGGAGGGGAGGAGGAGGCAGAAGGAGGAGGAGGAGGCAATAGGGAAGAGAAGGCAGGAGGCGGCACGAGGAAACACAGAGGACGCGTGGCGCCCGAGGCCTGGTGACCCCTCACTAGGGCAGGGTGCCTCTCGCCCTCGCGCGGCCTCGCATCGCCCGCACGCTTGTCACGCACGACACGATACGAGATCGAGACCGATCTACCGGTGGGGGGCGCCTCGTCTCACCTCGATCGCACCCCCCAGCCTGCAACCACTCCAGGTCACTGCAGGCCCAAACAGATCGCCAGCGCAAAAACGGGCCCCCACAAGGAAACGCAACACATAGCACCAAGCGAAGAGAGGACGGATGCACTGCGCAAAAATCTGGAACGCGAGGACGGTGCCCTTCGAGACAGGGGGCAGTGGACCCGTTTTGGCACGATTCGGGAGGCACCGCACCGAAGCAGTGGCCCTACGGAGCATCACCAGGAGGCGCCCTGGGCTCCACGCAAAAGACCCTAGTTGCCAGCTGGGCGGAGCCTGCATCATCTCGAGCGTCCTGCAGGCCTCCAGGAAAGCCACCCTGGCGTAGCTCTGCTTCTCGCAGCAGGCCAGCGCCACCTTCACCCCCTGAGGGCGACGAGCCCGCGGCGGGCCGCGGGCGGCGGCCTGCTCCTGCTCCTATTCCTGCTCCTGCTCCTGCTCCTGCTCCTGCTCCTCCTCCTCCTCCTCCTCCTCCTCCTCCTCCTCCTCCTCCTCCTCCTCCTCCCTCCTCCTCCTCCTCCTCCTCCTCCTCCTCCTCCTCCTCTCTCTCCTCCTCCTCCTCCTCCTCCTCCTCCTGATCCTCCTAATCCTCCTCCTCCTCCTCCTCCTCCTCCTCCTCCTCCTCCGCCTCCTCCTCCTCCTTTTCCTCCTCTTCTTAGTATTATTACTGCTATGTTAATCCCATTATTAATACTCGTTGTAATAGTATTGCAAGTAGTGTTATAAATACTCGTATGGTTGGTATTAGTATTAGTAGTAATAGTAATAGTACTTAATACTCGAACTATGACTCGTGATTGTCTTGTTTATTGCTAGTAGTATTAGTAGTGTTCGTATTTGCTTTATTCGTATGAGTAGTCTTATTAGTAGTGTGATTTTCATTCTTAGTACGATACAATTCTTGTTATTACGATTCGTAGTTTTAGTAGTATGCTCATGATTCGTCTTATTATCCAAAATCGAGTGATCGCTACTATTCTTATTAGCAGTATGGTTCGTCTCCTTCGTCATCGTATGAGTATTCGGTTTCATCGTCCTGGTATTCTTATAATGTTGGGTATTACGGTTATCATTATTGATCAGATTCCTATTCCTCTTCATGTTCATCTTAATATTTTTCTTCCTGCTTCTGCTCATCCTCCGCCTCCTCCTCCTCCTCCTCCTCCTCCTCCTCCTCCGCCTCCTCCCCCTTGTCCCTCCACCCTCTCCACATCATCCTCCTCCTCCTCCTCCTCCTCCTCAGCACCATCATTATCATCAGCAGCAGCATCATCGTCATCATCACCATCATCATCATCATCAGCATCATCATCATCATCATCATCATCAGCATCATCATCATCATCATCATCAGCATCATCATCATCATCATCATCATCATCATCATCATCATCATCATCATCATCATCATCATCATCATCGGCATCGGCATCGGCATCATCATCATCATCATCATCATCATCATCAGCAGCACAATCATTATCATCAGCATCATCAGCAGCCTCATCATCAGCATATCATCATCAGCATCGTCAGCATCAATCATCATAAGTATCCTCATCAGCATCATCATCATCATCATCATCATCATCCTCATCCTCATCCTCATCCTCATCCTCATCCTCGTCATCATCAGCATCATCATCAGCAGCAGCATCTTCATCATCATCAGCATCATCATCAACATCAGTATCATCGTCGTCATCATCACCGTCATCAGCATCAACATCATCATCATCAACAACAGCATCATCATCACCACCAACATCAACGTCGTCATCATCAGCAGCAGCAGCAGCCGCATCGTAATCGTCATCATTCTCCTCATCCTCCTTCTCCTCCTCCGTCCCCGCTTCATCGTCGCCGTCAACATCACAATCATCATCATCGTCACCATCATCATCAGCAGCATAATCATCATCCGCAGCATCATCCTCATGAGCACCATCAGCATCATAATCATCATCAGCATCATCATCATCATCATCATCATCAGTATCATCACCATCATCATCATCACCATCATCATCATCATCATCATCAGCATCAGCATCAGCATCATTATCATCGTCGTCATCATCGGCATCAGCATCAGCATCATCATAAGCATCGCCATCAGCATCAGCATCAGCATCGTCATCATCATCAGCATCATCACTACCATCACAAGCCGCACCAGCACCCGCATCATCATCAGTATCAGCATCAGCATCGTCATAATCGTCAGCGTCACCATCGTCATCGGCATCATCAACCTCGCCATCATCACCATCATCATCATCATCATCATCATCATTATCATCATCAGCATCAGCATCATCATCAGCATCATCATCGTCAGAATCATAGGACTCATGATCCGCAGCAGCAACATCAACGACATCGTCATCACCATGAGCATCATCAACATCACCATCAGCCGCATCAGCATCATCATCGGCATCATCATCCTCATCAATAGCACCATCGTCATCATCATCAGCATCAGCATCAGCGCCCGCATCATCATTGACAGCATCATCGTACTGACGATCTTCTTCATCATCAGCATCCTCATCCTCAGCATCATCATCAGCACCATCATCAGCAGCAGCATCACTGTCCTCATCCTCATCACCATTAGCACTCACATAATCATCAGCAGCAGCAGCATCATCGGCAACAACATCATCATCGCCAGCAGCGTCATCATCACCATCTGCATCACCATCTGCATCATCGGCACCATCTAGGTCATCATCATCATCATCATCAACCGTATTGTCATCGGCATCGTCATCGGCATCGTCATCAGTATCAATACCACCGTTACCACCATCCGCATCACAGCCACCATCATCATCCTCATACACCTCCTGATCATCAGCTCACGCCTCCTCATCCCCCTCCTTTTCATCATCCTTATCATCATAATATTCATCATCATGATCGTCATCATCATCCTCATCATACTAATCAGAATCATCATCATCATGATCATCATCATCATCATCACCACCATCATCATCATCAGCATCATCATCATCATCATCATCATCATCATCATCATCATCATCAGCTTATTCCGACCCCCCGCCCATCCTCATCACCCCCACTCACCTCAACCCCCCGCTACATCCCGCCCAGCCTGTCACATTTCCCAGCTCCCCCCCCCCCCCCCTCCCCTCCCCGCCTCCCCCAGTGTCGCCTCATACCCCGCGTCGTCTCATGGGTCTCCAAATGGCCTGGGCCTCTGCCTCCCAACCCCCGCTGAGACAGGCCCCCAGCTCCCTTGAGCTCGGTCCGACCACGGGCGACCTTGATCTACTTCGCCCACCTTGAACATGTCGTGCCGTGACCGCCAGCATTCTCCTTCTCTTCCTCCTCCTCCTCCTCCTCCTCCTCCTCCTGCTACTCCACCTCCTCCTCATCCTCCTCCTCCTCCTCCTCCTCCTCTCTGCCTCCCGCCCTCCCTCCCTCACTGATTCCCTCCCTCCCTCCCTCCTCCTTCCCCTCCCATGCTCAAACTCCATCGCCTACAAGTACGCCCTAGTTATGATCCTCCTCCTCCTCCTCCTCCTCCTCATCATCATCAGCTGCATCATCATCATCATCCTCCTCCTCCTCCTCCTCCTCCTCCTCCTCCTCATCATCATCATCATCATCATCATCATCATCAGCATCATCAGCATCATCATCATCATCATCATCAGCATCATCATCATCATCATCATCAGCATCATCATCATCATCATCATTATCATCATCGTCATCAACATCATCATCATCAGCATCATCATCAGCATCAGCATCATCATCATCATCATCATCATCATCAGCATCAGCATCAGCATCATCATCAGCAGCAGTGTCATCAGCATCATCAGCATATCATCATCGTCGTCATCATCATCAGCATCATCATCATCAGTCGCAGCAGCAGCAGCATCATCATCATCAGCATCAGCCTCATCAGCATCGTCATCAACATCATCATCATCAGCATCATCATCAGCATCAGCATCATCATCATCATCATCATCATCAGCATCAGCATCATCATCAGCAGCAGTGTCATCAGCATCATCAGCATATCATCATCGTCGTCATCATCATCAGCATCATCATCATCATCAGTCGCAGCAGCAGCAGCATCATCATCATCATCAGCATCAGCATCATCATCATCATCATCAACATCCTCAACGTCCATGTTCATCAGCATCATCAGCATCCTCATCATCATCATCAGCATTATCATCAAGGGCATCAGCATCAGCATCACCACCATCAGCACCATCATCATCATCATAGCCAACAGCATCAGCTTCATCAGCATCATCAGCATCATCAGCATCATCATAAGCATCATCATCATCATCAGCATCATCATCGCCATTACCACCACCATCATCATCATCAGATCATTAGCAGCAGCATCGTCGTCATCATCATCATCCTACGCATCATCGTCATCAGCATCAGTATCATCCTCGCTATCACCATCATCAGCATCAGCAACATCATCAGCATCATAATCATCCTGAGCATCCTGATCATACACGTAAAACTCATCATCCGCAGCAGCAGCTTCACCGTCATCAAAGTCATCCTCAGTATCAGCATCATCATAAGCATCATCGTCAGCAGCAGCATGATCAACATCGTCACCATCATCATCGACATAATCATGATCATCACCAGCGTCATCGTCGCCAGCATCATCAGCATCATCATCAGCACCGTCATAATCAGCATCATCAGTATCATCAGCATCATCATTATCATCAGCATATCATCATCAGCATCATCATCATCATCATCATCATCATCATCTTCACCATCATCATCCTCATCCTCATCCTCGTCATCATCATCACTACCACCACAACAGTCATCATCACCATCACCTTCATCAGCATCAGCATCAGAATCAGCAGCATTATCATCAGCATCATAATCAGCATCATCTGCATCATCATCAGCATCCATCAGCATCATCAGCGTCATCATCATCGTCATCATCGTCATCATCAGTGTTCGCATCATCATCATTATCATCATCGCCAGCAGCATCATCGTCATCGTCACCACCACCACCGTCATCATCAGAATCCGCATCATCATCATCGTCATCATCATCAGTATCATCATCACAGACAACCTCCGTATCATCAGCAACATCAGCAGCAACACCATCATCATCGTGAACAACAGCAACATCATCAACATCATCAGCATCATTAGCAGCAGCACCGTCATCGTCATCATAATCAACATCATACACATCAGTAGTATCATACTCGTCATCATCAGCATCATCGGTATGATCGCCATCATGATTAACCGCATCAACATCATCACCGTCGTCAAAATCATAAGCATCACCATCATCATCAGCAGCATCATCAGCTTCGTTAGTATCATCATGCTCACCATCAGCATCAGCATCTTCATCATCTTCATACTCATCATCAGCAGCATCATCAAGATCATCATCGTCATCATCAGCAGTCGGATCATCATCATCATCAGCATAATCACCATCACCATAACCATCATCATCATCATCACCATCATCGTCATCAGCAGCATCATCGTCATCGTCATCAGCATCATCATCATCAACGCCATGTTTAGCAACAAACATGTTGTTAAGACTGCTCGTTCTTATCTGCTCGCGTAAACTCCACATGCATATCCCAAACCCTCGATACAGCCCTCTTGGTCTTCGGTCATGCACCCTCTGGGGGTACATCTTGCTTACCTGCCACGTGTAGTTGGCGCAGCCCCTAAGGCAGGGGAGGAGAGGGGATAAGGGACAACGGAGAGAGAGAAAGATGGAGAACGACGGAGATTAGCAGGAGAAGCTCTAGGAGAAAAACACTTCTTCCGTCGGCAACGAGGCGGGATGATCCGCTCCAGCGTGGCAGCGATGCAGGGGCATAGAGCAGCCGGAGCGGCCCGCATGAGGATAAAAACACATGGCAGAGCAGAACGGGCATCGGGCGGGGCGGGGCGGGCGGGCGGGCGGGCGGGCGCAGGCAACCAGGTCGAGCAGGCGGGTCGCTGAAGCGTCAGTCCTGCATGAATCGCAGGAGGTCTCGAGCACAGCGCGATTCTCACGCAAAGCGTGAGGAAGTCCAATGCGAGAGCGTGATTCCTGAGTGTCCAAGGCGCTGCAATTCAGTACATTGTGAGGAAGTCCGACGCGAGAGCGCGATTCCTGCATAGATTGTCAGGAAATGTATACCAAGCTGTGGGGAAATATCGGGCGGGAGCCATTGCTGTTGTAGTTCAGGAGCCAACAATGCAGTTTGAAAAGCAATCAGTTCCCTTGGAGAAAGACCAGGTGCGAGCCCCGGGAGAACCACTTGCATTGTAAAGCACAGGTGCACAGGGGGGTAAACAGCAACTGTTCTTTAGAAATGAAAAACTTCGCATCGACAAAACAAGTATCTTAAGAGTGTTCGCTCTTAACTGCTCGCGTGCTTTTCAACTCGTATATTCTCAACCCTCGATACCCGCCCTCTGCGTCTTCGATCGTACCACCCTTGGGGGTCTATCTTCCTTACCTGTCACGTGTAGTTGGCGCAGCCACTAAAACAGGGGAATGAAGGGAGGAGGGAAGAGACAAGGGGGAGGGAGAAGGATGGAGCACGAGAGATATTAGCACGAGGGCTAGGAGCAGAAAACACGCGGCAGAACCACACGGGCCGATCGGGCGGGTAGACCCTGACGGGCGGGTCGGGAAGGTGGGGCAAGGCGGCCAGGTCGAGCGGGCGGGTCGCTGAAGCGTGAGTCCTGCATGAATCGCGAACAAGTCTCTAGCGATGGCGCGATTCCCAAGTCAATCGTGAGACAAGCCAAAGCGAGAGCGCGACTCCTGAGCGTCTCTGCTCGCGTGCCATTCCACACGTATATCCCAAACCTTGGATGCCCGCCCTCTTCGTCTTCAATCGTACCCCCCTTGGGGGTCTATCTTCTTTACATGTCACGTGTAGTTGGCGCAGCCACTAAAACAGGGGAATGAAGGGAGGACGGAAGAGACAAGGGTGAGGGAGAAGGATGGAGCACGAGAGAGAGTAATACGGGGGAGCTAGGAGCAGGAGCACAAGTGGCAGAACCAAATGGGCAGATCGGGCGGGTAGACCCTAACGGGCGGGTCGGGAAGGCTCGGAAGTTGGCGTGACTGGGTTTAGTGGAACCTGGTTTAGTGATGTGTACTGTGGGGCGCCCCCCCTGTCCCATTTCACTAACCGGAATTGCCGTAACCCGCAAAGCATCAGATACGGCAGACCTGGTTTAGTGATTCCAATCAAATGTTGGGCTTCGGGAGCCAATCACTCCTTAACCGGGTTCCTGGCTATACCCGAAAGGCGGACCCAGGCGACTGGGTCGAGCGGGCGGTTCGCTGAAGCGTCAATTCAACATCGATCGCAAGGAAGCGTCGAGCGATAGCGCAATTCCCAAGTAAATCGCCAGGAAATCCAAAGCGAGAGCATGATTCCTGAGATCAACTATCATTTCAAAACTGCTCGCTCTGATCTGCTCACGTACCATTCCACACGTATATCGCAAACCCTCGATGCCTGCCCTCTTCGTCTTCGATCGTACCCCCCTGGGGGGTCATCTTCCTAACCCGCAAGGTATATTTCGTGTAGCCCCAAAGACAGGGGAAGAGAGGACGGATAGAAGGTGAGCGTTTTCTTATCCGGCGTTTCGACATTGGGCGGAAAGGGGGAGAGGGGAGGGGGGGGTCTGGCTCGGGACCTCTGCTTAGTGCAACTGTTCGCAGCTGTGCGTCCGATCGAGAATGCCCCACCTGCCTGAAACAGGCGCCGGAAACAGCCAAGATCTACTCCAGGGGAGAGGGGGGATGCGAGGGCCCGCGCCGATCGGCAAAACAGTGAATAAGAAAACGACGACAAGGAAGGGACAGGGGGGAAGGATGAGGATGGAGCACGCGAGAGAATAAAGCAGGTAGGGGGCTAGGAGCAGAAAAACCACGCGGCAGAACCAGACGGGCAGATTGGGCGGGCAGACCCTGCCACGGGAGGGTCGGGCGGGCCCAGGCGGTCAGGTCAAGCAGGCGGGTTGCTGAGAAGCGTGCGTCCCGCATGAATCGCGGGGAAGTCCTGGGCGATGGCGCGATTCCCAAGCAAATTGCGAGGAAAGCCAAAGCGAGAACGCGATTCCTGAGCGTCGAGGGCGCGGCGTCTGAGCAAGTTGCGAGGAGACGCCCAGAAGGCAACACGCTTTCTGCACAACTTGTGGGGAAATCCCGCGAGAGCGCGATCATGGAATATCGGGCGCGAGCCGTTGTTGTTGTTGTAGTTCGGGAGCCAACAACCCAATCTGAGCCAGAAGTCTTCGGCTTGCGAAAAAATACAGGGTGCGAGCCCCGCGGGGGATACTGCATTTGAAGAACACAAGGTGCACCGAGGCGATCAACCATGATTATCCTTTAGACATAAGAATACAAAAGCAGCAACAGCAACATCAATAGCAACAATAGCAGCAACAACAACACTGAACAACATCTGCAACAGCAACAGCAACAGCCACAACAAAAACAACAATTAGCCTGGCGGAGGACCCAACCATATGCAGTTGTGAATGCCGCAATTGTGCTGGGTGGTGGCGGACGCATGCGGGCGGTGCCACTGGGACCTTCGGTGGAGCTCCCTATGGGGCCACGAAACGCTGTAATGGGTGGGTGAGACGCGGTCAGCAAGGGCTGTGCTGCGTGGTGGCGGACGCATGCGAGCGGTGCCACTGGGACCTTCGGTGGAGCTCCCTATGGGGCCACGAAACGCTGTACTGGGTGGGTGAAACGCAGGCAGGGAGCAAGGGCTGCGCAGGGTGGTGGCGGACGCATGCGGGCGGTGCCGCTGGGACCTTTGGTGGAGCTCCCTATAGGGCTACGAAGCGCTGTTCTGGGTGGGTGAAGCGCAGGGAACAAGGGCTGTGCTGGGTGGTGGCGGACGCAAGCGGGCAGTGCCACTGGGACCTTTGGTGGAGCCCCCTATGGGGCCACGAAACGTGCGAGGGGTGTGCCAGAATGGGGTGTGGAACCGCATGCCAGCGCAGCCACTGGGGCCTTCGGTGGAGCTCCCTATGGAGCCACGAAACGTGTGAGGGGTGTGCCGAAATGGGGGGTGGAACCGCATGCGAGCGCAGCCACTGCGGCGTTCGGTGGAGCTCCCTATGGGGCCACGAGACGTGTGAAGGGCGTGCCGAAAAAAGGTGGTGGAACCGCATGCGAGCGCAGCCACTGGGGCCTTCGGTGGAGCTCTCTATGGGGCCACGAACCGTGTGAGGGGTGTGCCGAAATGGTGGGGGAACCACATGCGAGCGCAGCCACTGGGGCGTTCGGTGGAGCTCCCCATGGAGCCACCCACGAAGCGTGTGA
>CAUYUJ010015613.1:231832-277658 GCA_963575745.1 Prorocentrum cordatum
GCCCTTATATGCTCGAGTGTCCAATAACTCGTATTTCCCAAACCCTCGATACCCGCCCTCTTCGTCTTCGATCGAACCCCTTTTGGGGGGTATACCTTTGTTCCCTGCAGGCCAGGCCCCAGCAAGCGGCAAGGCGGCCGCGGACCGTCGGCCTGGCCAGCGGCAGCGCTGATCGGCGGGGCGGCCGCGGACCGTCGACCCGACCCCAAGAGGGACGGACAGGGGACCGACCACGACGACGACGACGACGACGACGACGACGACGACGACGTCGAAGACGACGGCGACGACGACGACGACGGCGACGACGAGCGAAAGCGAGAGCGAGAGAGAACGACAGCAGGGCCACGAAGGGCACGAAGTAGGCCACGAAGGGCGACAGCGGGGACACGAAGGGAATGCGTATGGGGCCACGAAGAGCGCGAACAAGAGGGGGCCACGAAGTGCAGATAATGTGGGGCCACAGAAAGCAACTATGGGGCCACTGAGGGTAGCAACTGGGCCACGTAGGACAGTGAGGGGGACACAGATGGCGACAGCGGGGCCACGAAGGGCATGCACATGGGGCCACAACGGGCGCGACTCCTGGGTGCCTGGGTGTCGTAGCGCGGCGCTTGGGCAAATTGCAAGATATTCCCACGCAAGGCCATTCTTCAGTACGTTGCAAGCAAATCTCCAGCGAGAGCGCGACTCCAGAGCTCCGGGAGAGCGATTCCTGAATAAATTGTAAGGAAGTCCCAAGCGAGAGCGCGATGCCTGAATAAAATGCGAGGAAGTCTCGGGCGGGAGCGGGGGTCCTGGCTAAATTGTATGGAAGTCTCAGGCGGAAGCCGTTGTTGTTGTAACCCGGGGGCCAGGGGCCCAGTTTGAGCATCAAGACTTCCCCTGTCAAAAAACAGGGTGCGAGCGTCGAGGGGCACACTTTGATTGAGACAAATCCGTATGCACCGGTGGGGGCATCAACAATAATCATCTTCAGAAATGAGAATTCAACAACAACAACAACAACAACAACAACAACAACAACAACAACAACAACAACAACAATAGCAACAACAACAACAACAACAATAATAACAACAACAACAACAACAACAACAACAACAACAACAACAACAACAACAGCAACAACAACAACAACTACAACAACTACAACAACAACAACAACAACAACAACAACAACAACAATCACAACAGCAGCAGTTACAACAACAGCAACCACAGCAACAGCAACAGCAGCAGAAACAACACAACAACAACAACAACAACAACAACAACAACAACAACAACAACGACAACCACCACAACAACAACAACAACAAGAACGACAACAATCATGTTAAGACTGCTCGCTCTTATCTGCTCGCGTGCCATTCCACACGTATATCCCAAACCCTGGATGCCCGCCGCCTTCGTCTTCGGTCGTACCCCCTTGGGGGTCTATCTTCTTGAGCCGCAACGTGTATTTCGTGCAGACCCCGAGGCAGGGGAGAAGAGAACGGATGGAAGGAAGGGACAGGGGGGGAGGATGGAGCACAAGAGCGAGTAGCAGGAGGGAGGCTAGGAGCAGAAAATACGTGGCAGAACCAGACGGGCAAATCGGGCGGGTAGACCCTAACGGGCGGGTCGGAAAGGCGGGCCTGGGTGGTCAGGTCGAGCAGGCAGGTTTCTAAAGCGTGCGTCCTGCATGAATCGCGAGGACGTCTTGAGCGATAGCGTGATTCTCAAGTAAATTGTGAAAACCCACAGCGAGAGCGTGATTCCTCAGTGTCGAGGGCGCGGCGTCTGAGTAATTTGCGAGGAATTCCCACGCGAGAGCACGATTCCTGCAAACATTGTGAGGATGTCCCCGCGCGAGAGCGCGATTTGGGAATACATAGTGAGCCGTTGTTGTTGTAAACTGGAGGCCAGGGGCCCCATCTGAGCCTCAAGACTTTCCCTTGTAAAAATATCAGCCAGCGTTGACTCCAAATAGATAGAAGAGCAGGAGGAGGACGAGAGGAGCATGGGATGAGGACGAAAGGAGGACGGGAGCATCACGGGAGGAGGACAGGAGGAGCAACATCAAGCAAGCGCAAGCAAGCAAGCGGAAGCAAGCAAGCGCAAGCGAGCATTAACAAGCAAGCAAGAGCCAGCGATCAAGTGCAAGCAAGCAAGGGCAAGCAAGAGCAAGCGAGAGCAAGCACGAAAGAGCAAGCAAGCAAGTGTCATTGGAAGAAAGGGGGAGCATTGGAAAAACGGGAGGTGTTAGGAGCGCTCAGAGGTGGTGCATAGGCATAGACATAGGAATAGGCATAGGCATAGGCGCAGGCATAGGAGTTAGGGGGAGGTATAGACATAGGCATAGACATAGGCATAGGAATTCGGGGGGCAGAGGAATTTGGGGGGCAACGGACCAATCAGTAGAGAATCCGAACTCCTATAGGGCAAGCCTATTTGGAGAACAAAGTGCGAGCCCCAGGAGCAGCACTTGAATTGAAAAACACCATGGTCGCCAGAGAGGAGGGGATCAACAACAGTTATTCTTTAGAACTGAGAATCCGATAGCAGCAACAACAGCAGCAACGTCATCCTCATCATCAGCAGCATCAGCATCATCATCACCACCACCACCACCATCCTCCTTATCATCATCAACCTCGTCGTCGTCGTCGTCAGCAGCAGCACATTCCCATCACCATCATCATCACCATCATCATCATCATCAGCAGCAGCAGCAGCAGCATCATCACCATCTCCATCACCATCGCCATCGCCATCACCGTCATCATCATCATCACCACCATCGGCATCATCCAAATCGTGGGCCGTTTCGTGGTGGAGTAATGCATGGGGTGAACAGTTGCTGAGCGTGGTGGCTCGTTTCTCTGAGCGGTTTCAAAGTCTGCTACGTCGTTTCTTTGGCGCTCCCAGGCCTGCTCGCCCATCATTGAACCTCTGCGGAGCGACTCATTCTGCAGACTCAACAGATCTCTCATCCTCCGACTTCAGCTTTTCCCCCGCCCCCATCGTCCTCCGCCTCGCCGTCCTCCTCGGTCCTCAATCCTCCCCCTCCTCCTCGAGCGGAGCATAAACTTTCGGAGGTCGGCGCAAATCTCTTGGATCGACGCTGGGATCCCCTGGCGCCGCCTCTGGCGCCGCCCCTGGCACGCACCGCGCGCCAGGGGCTGGCACGCCTGCAAGTTATACGGACAAAGATAGGTACGATGGACAGCAGCAAGTGTTGCCCCAATCCGACAGCCGCCGTTGTCGAGCACCCGACATTTTCGTCTCAAGCGGATGACCTCCGCGGAGACGTCAGCAACGAAGCCTCCAAAGAATGGGCAGGAACTGCTGTCGGCGTTCGTCCATGAAGCAACGTACCCAATCCGATCTCGGCTACACGCAAGAGTGACCCTGAGTAAGAGTGACCTTTGGTGCGCGGCTTTTTAGGGGCCGCGAGGTGACCAAACACGGGCGGGCAAGACGCTACTGATTCCTGCATCGCGCTCGGCGATCGGGAGACCCCACTGGGCCCGCACCAAAGGTCACTCCGGCGAAAGGTCACTTACGTGTAGTCGACGATCGTACCAAAGGGAGGGGGTCCCAGCGCCGATCCGGGAAATCCGAGCGGACCCCCGAAAGTCTACGCCCCTCGCCATCGCTCGGACGTCCATTCCCTGTGCTTTTTTCGGTCTCGTGCGCGGTTTTTTCGCCAAATGATCAAGGATGCTCCTCGATGGTCCTCGCCGAAAGAAAAATGCACACGTCCGTCCGGGCGACGCCAAGCGCCCATGCAGCTCGACACTGCTCCGAGCTGTGCCAACAGGCCTCCGCCCGCCACGAAGCGGGCTCGGAGGCGGGGGCCCCGGGCACCAGCGCGCGGGGCCGCTTCGGACCCGAAGCAGCAAGCGGGTGAGCCTCGCGCGCCGTGCCCGGAGGTGCAGATGCGCCCTTGCCGCCGCCCCCTGGCTGAGGAGGAAGAGGGGAAGGGGAGGAGGAGGAGGAGGAGGAGGAGGAGGAGGAGGAGGAGGAGGAGGAGGAGGAGGAGGAGGAAGAGGAGGAGGAGCAGGAGGAGCAGGAGGAAGAGCAGGAGGAAGAGCAGGAGGAGGAGGAGGTGGAGGTGCGCCCTTTCAACCGCTCCCTCTCGCAGGCCAGCCGCCGCGCGCGCGCTCGCGCCTGGGCCACGCCCTGCGCGCAGCGGAGCCGGCAGCGCCTCTGCAGCCTTCTCTCCCACGCCTCTCTCGCGCACCTGCTCGTGCCGGCGCTGCTGCGGCGGGCCCCGCCGGCGCTCGCGGCGCGCCCGCACGCGCTCCGCAGCGCCAGGGGCGAGGGCCGCTCGGCCCACGCCCCCTGCCGGCGGGGCGAGCGCCGAGGAGTTCTACCCCCGCTCGAGCGGGCCTCGGGGAGCCCGCGCTCCGCGCTCGGTCGGGTCGCCGCCGCGTCAGCGCGGCGGCGACCTGCCGCATCGTTCTGGCCGAGCCCAAGGGCAGGGTTCCGTCCTCACGTCGCCCTTGTGGCCACAGCATGGGTACGCCCGAGGACGCCCTGCCAAGGTGACAAGTCCCTTTTGACAATACGTAGTACTGCTCGCAATCCTGCTGCATGTCTTCCACATCATCCCCATCCCCCTCTTCCTCCTCCTCCTCCTCCTCCTCAACTTCTGCCTTTGCCTCTGCCTCAGTATTCGTATGTTCTCTCTTGTCCGTTCCTGCTCATCCCAAGCCTGTTCCTCACCATCCGTAACTGCTGCTGCTGCCATCTCAGCCTTCTCCTTCTCCTCCCCATCATCCTCGTGCTCCCCGTGGTCCTCCGCCTCCTCCTCCAAATCCTCCTTCACTTCCTCCTCATCCGCCTCATCCAACATGTCGATCAGCATCAGCATCATCAGCATCATCCAGCATCATCATCACCAGCAGCGCCATTGCCATCGTCATCAACATCGGCACAACCATCGCAGCAGCCATGATACCAGTACTATCCTTACGATCACATCACATCCTATTCGTAGTCGTAGTCGTCATAATTGCTGCCACTGTCGTTATCATCATCATCGTTGGGGAGCCACATGCGAACCCTACCCCTACCCCCCACGATTTCTGAGGGGGAGGGTGGGGTTCACTTCGCTCGCGAGGTTCACTTCGCTCGGGGTGGGGTTCGCATATGGCCCCTTAATCGTCGCCATCAGTCGTCCAGCTCGCTCGGCGATGTGGTGTTCGCCAGATATTACGCTTTGACGAGCACCAACGAGGGGGGAAGCAGATCCGCGCCCTGTTGCCAAGGAATGCGAGTAAAGAGCGCGGGGCATCCCCCCGAACTGTGTTTGGGCAACGTCGCCCCTGCCAAAAGCCTGACCCTGATTTCTCAGCCTGTCGCTTACATATGCTTCATCCTCATCGTCGTACTTCACATTCACCTTCCTTCCGCCCCATCTACTCCTCTACTCCTCCCACTCCTCCTCGCAGTCTGCCCAGCTTGTCACAAGTAATGGAGATGGCACGGGAACGAAATATTCTGACTTCAAAGCCAATCAGAAAAATTTCGTGGCAGTGGCACCCTACCTCCAACAACTCAACAAACATGAATCATCCACCTGGTACGCCGCCTGTTTGATCCTCACACATCCCCCATTATCCTCATCCTCTTCAGCCTCCTCCTCGCTCTCCTCGATTTGTATCATGGTTGCCGCCACCACCACCACTATGGACTTCATCCCCCCTATCCAGCAATCCGCATCCTCCCTCATCATCCCCCCCGCACCCCACCATCATCACCACCATCACCACTAGCCTCTCGCCCACCGAGCCCCCGTGCCACACCCACACACACACACACACACACACACACAAACACACACACACACACACACACAAACACACACACACACACTCACGCGAGCGCACACACATACATACTTATACACACACACACACTCACACACCTATACACATGCGCACACACACATTCACACACACACACATCATGCCCACATCAGATTCTCCTGCGGTCAACGACATCACCAGCATCATCGTAATCATTCAACTCATCACCATCGCCATCACCGCCACCATCAGCACCATCGTCATCAACATTATCGTTATCGTCATCGTCGTCGGTGTCGTCATCGTCCCCATCGTCGTCTTTGCCATTGCGACCATCGTGGCAGCCGCCGTCGTCAACAACAACATCAGCATCATGATCATAATCAGCAGCAGCATCACCAGCATCAGCATCATCATCATCTTCATCATCATCAGCATCATCAACAGCATCAGCATCAGCATCATCATCAGCAGCAGCAGCAGCATCGTCATCAGCAGCAGCATCACCATCAAGATCATCATCAAGATCAGCATCGTCCCACGCCGCCTTCTCGGGGTGGTCACCCTGGCTCTGCGCGCACTGCCCTCATCCCCCCTTTCCCAGGCCTACTCCCGAGGTTCCTCCTGGTCACCATCATGGTTTCAACATCCTCCTCAGTATCCGCGTCAGCATCCGCGTGTCCCTCCCCAGTATCGTCATCATCATCAGCAGCATCATCAGCAGCATCAGCAGCATCATCAGCAGCAGCATCAGCATCATCACCATCATCAGCATCATCAGCAGCAGCAGAATCAGCACCATCATCATCATTAGCATCCTCATCATCCTCATGATCATGATTATCATCATAATCATCATCGGGAGCATCATCATCCTCAAGATCATCACCACCATCATCATCAGCATCCGCAGAATCATCATCATCGTCGTCGTCATTACCATCACTATCATCGTCATCAAGATCATCATCCTCAGCATCAGCATCCTCATCAAAATCATCATCACCATCATCATTACCACCACAATGGCCGTCACCATCATCATCATCAGAAGCAGCAGCAGCAGCATCAGCATCGTCATCGTCGTCATTATCAGCATCAGTATCATCAACATCATCATCAACAGCAGCATAATCCTCGGCATCATCATCATCATCATCATCATCATCATCATCATCATCATCGTCATCGTCATCGTCATCGTCATCGTCATCGTCATCAGCATCTTCATCATCATAATCAGTATCATCATCTTCATCATAAGCATCATCGTCGTGATTGTCGTCGTCATCGTCATCGTCATCATCATCATCATCATCGTCATCGTCATCGTCGTCTTCATCATCATCAGCAGCATCATCATCGTCGTCATCATCATCAGCATCAGCATCATCATTAGCAACAGCAGAAACAGCAACAGCAACATCATCGTCAACAGCAGCATCCTCACCGTCGCCCACCCGACTCTCATTACCAAAAGAACCATCATCATCACCACGCTCGCCGTCACCACCATCATCGTAACAAGCAACCTCTTCATCATCAGCAGCAGAATCATCATCAGCATCATCAGCATCATCGTCCTCATCAGCATCATCTGCATCCTTATCTTCAGCAGCATCATCATAAACATACTTCACGGCAGCTTCCTTATCGTTGTCCTACTCGTTCTCGTCCACTTGTACCATTCGATGCAGAGAGGGGCAATCGGAGAAAGCTGTTTGCGCCTCTTGGAACTTCTGCACAGTTTCGCGACCCGCATGCTCCTCGAGCAGATTCACGCTCTCCTTGATGACCATCAGGTGCTGCCACGGAGGGGATTACAATGATCATCCAACTGCTTCACCCCTTATTCCTCTTCCTCCTCCTCCTCCGCCTCCTCCTCCTCCTCCTCCTCCTCCTCCTCCTCCTCCCCTCCCCTCACCTCCCCCTCCTCCACTCACTAAATCCTCCTCATCCTCCTCATCCTCCCCATCTCCCTTGCCCCCCTCCTCATCATCCTCACCATCATCACCTTGTGCGCCCACCTCCGGTTCTCCCCCCTTCCTTTCATTGTCTGGTCCGCGATAATACATGTTTTGGTTAGCTCAATGGTTGAGGCGTAAGAACCAAGTAACGCAACAACGCCATGCAAATGTTTACGATTGTGTCTTCACTTGGGCAACCAGCGCCTGGGGCGTGCTGGAAGTAGTCCCATGGCCTGTATCATGATAATACTCAAAATTAAATTGCGGCGGAAAGGATGAGATAAGAGAGGAGCCGAAGTTTGACGCTGCTGGGGCGCAAAAAAAATGCATTCGGAACGAAGAACAAACGACACACACACACACACACACGGGACGGCCCATCTGCTACGCTGTGAGGCATGTCCTGCGTTAAGCTTTTCCCGCTTGTGATTGCCTGACACTGCTCAGCTCTCCGCCTTAGGCGCTCTTATACACGCCTGACAAGAATGCTGGGAATGAAACATGCTCGTAAAGTAAATACGGCGGTGGCCCAGCCGCCAGTACAGGATGTAGATGCGCTGTGCACCAACAACCAACACTGTGACACTGAGAAGTCATGCCAACGCTTCTGCCCGTGGTCACGCGTCAAATCCTCTCAGTCCAACAAGTTCTTTTCTTAGTGGCACCCCTCCCCTTCGCTGTCCCAAAATATGATTGTCGATGTTCTCTGTTCTAGCTTAGCTGCTGTACTGGTTGAAGTCCGCACGAGGGGGGGCGAGGGGGGGTGGGGGGGGGGGGGGAAATCAGCCGATCCCCCTTCCAAGAATCACGATGCCCGCCGAATTCCTGGGGGCCTTGGACAAGTAAAGTACGACAGACTCGCGATCTCCAGCAATCCATATGCAAATGCACCATGCTCGCGCTTTCCGAGGCCACAATCCCTCATGTAAGGTAAGGCACGCTCGCGCCCCCGAGGCCACAATCCTGCGCACGCTACGACGCCCTCGCGCTCCCGAGACCGCAACCCCTTCCAGCTGTACGACATGCTTGCGTCCCCGGGGCCACGAACCCGCCCGACAGCACAACCGAAGGCCGACCGAACCGGCAGTGAAGCCGAAACCGACCGAAGCCAAGAGGCCGCAGGCAGCCTGGAAGGGCGCAGCGGCGCAGCGAAGGCACGACCACCGACCGAAGCGAACCGACCGAACGCAGCCGAAAGCGACGCAACCAAACCGACCAAATCGTGGACACCCTGGAGGCCTCTCGACTCGACCTCCAAGATCCTTTCCGAGGGCGCCTAACTTCGCCCTTCGCGCTGCGCGAAGCGCGAGAGAGCGAATAACTTCGCGCTGTCGCGCCGCCCCCCAGGGGAGAAGAGGAGGACGAGGAGGCATCGGAGGCCCTCGAGGGCGCCCTCGTGCAGGATCGTCGGTGGGTAATCGGTTGAACTGCTTGCGAGCTCATCAGCCAGCTCATCTTGCGGGGGGCATCTGGAGCTCCTGTGGCCTCAAAATCCTGGAGGCCCCCGAGTTGCCGATGCCAGTGAAAACCGGAAAACAAGCACAGGACCGTTGCGCTGTTGGCCGCGGATCGTTTCAGGAGAGAGGCCCAGCAGCAGCCCCAACAGCGGCCCGAGAGGCAGCGACCAGGACGCCTGGGCGGCCCCGTGCCTCGAAGCCTCCTAGATGGGATCCGAGTAGATGGGGGCGGAGGATCGCGCCGCATCGCCGTTACAACGGTGATACATCGCCGATGCATCGGTGATGCATCGGCGACATCGGAGATGCATCGGAGATGCATCGGCGACGTCGGCGTGGAGAAACCTGGCCTCCAAAGCGAGCTGCATCGGCGATGCATCGACGACGCGGCGCGATCCTCCGACCCCATCTGCTCCGACCCCATCTGGGAGGCCTAGAGTGCCAGTGGCTTCCCCCCGCCCACGAAGAGAGGAGGATGAGGCGGCATCGGAGGCCGAACCGCGAAGCGCGAACGCCCTCGCGCCTGCGAGGGCGCCCCTGCCTGCATGCATGCCGCGGATCGCTCCGGGACGGCCCCAGAGAGGCCCCGGCAGCGGCCCCCAGCAGCGGCTGGGAAGCCCGGGCGGCCAGCGTTTAGCGGCGCGCCTGGGGGGGGGAAGCGAGAAGGGGCGGCCCTCCTCGGGAGGCTCGGAAGTGCCCCTGGGCCTTCTGAGGAGCCGTCCGGGCCACCCCCGAAGACACAAAGAGCTTCGCAGGGGGCGCGAGGGCTTCTGAGAAGCTCCCGCCGCCTTCTGAGAAGGCCGTCTCCTTCTCCCTCCCCCCCCTCGCTCGCCGCCGACCAGCGGCTTCCACCCCCCCCCGCAACCCACGGCGCCCAGAGGTCGAGAGCGCGCCCCCAGGCCAGAGCGTCGAGGGAAACTCCAGCCGTGGCGACGAGGGGCGCCCTCGTGGACAGGAGGACGAGAACTGTGCAGAGTACAGGGCGGTTTTTAATACATTGGATTTGAATTATCCCAGTGAGACCCCACCTAGGAGTTGGAGCCTCTAGGAAAGCTATGCTCTGCTATGCTATGCTATGCTATGCTATGCTATGCTATGCTATGCTATGCTATGCTATGCTATGCTATGCTATGCTATGCTATGCTATGCTATGCATTGCTGCGCAATGCTATGCTGGGCTAGGCTAGGCTAGGCTAGGCTATGCTAGGCTATGCTAGGCTATGCTATGCTGCACTATGCTATGCTGCGCTATGCTATGCTATGCTATGCTTTGATTTGCTTTGCTTTTGCTTTGCCGTCGCTTTTGCCTTCACTTTTGCCTTTGCTTTTGCTTTCGCTGGGCACCCAAAGAACACCATTGGGGGAACCGCGCGTTTGCTTCTACCTTTGCTGTTGCTTTTGCTTGCTCCCAGGGGACGGGGGGGGGACCGCCCGGGGCGGCTAGTAGCACTGCCCTGCCCTGTAAGCCAAGAAAGGAAGAATCCTTCTAGGCAGAGCCTAGGTAGGGAAAAATATGGAATTTGAAATACATGATCAAGTTATGGATAAATTTATGCATGAACGCATCGTTGTTTTTAATACTAAGTCCCTGCATTTTTACTGCATGATCCGCACGCTGAGCATGTATCAAAAAAAACGGCACTGTACACCGCTCCTGGCCAGGACATTGTTTCTGGCCACGCACATCACTTTTACGTCGGCGGCCAGGCAGGGGTCGTCTGCGCTGGCGGAAGGAGCTATAAAGAACTTGCCACGCACATGGCGCTTGAAGAAAACGCGCAACCGCTTGAAGGGTGGAGGCTGGCTCGCCTCCAGCACGGGGCTCTCGCCTCAGAGCCGCGCACGTACGTCTCGACAGCTTGCAACAGGTACCAAGGTACAGGGCCGATTGCTCTCAAAATGCGGCCCGCGCATGAGACTCTTGATAATTGGGAGGGAGCAGGTGGGAGCGGGCAAGATGCTTCCACTGCTGGTGCCAACATGCGGACGCCACCACTGGGGGCGAGTTTAAAGACATCGTGATGGGGCCGAGGAGGCAGGATGAAGAGCAGGGAGGAAGGGAGATTGCCGTGCACGCAGACGATCGGCCACCTGGCCAGGACAATCCTGGGCCCAGGATGGGCCTGGAAACTCCTGGGCCCAGGACAACTGTAAGCCCCAAGAAGCCCCCAAGAGGCCCAGAAGAGCCCCAAGACGGGCACCAAGACGCCTCAAACTCCCTCTAGGAGGCTCCACCAGGCCCCCAAGCAGCTCACAAGACGCCCAAATAATGCCCACGAAGCCCACGACGCCTCAACCGTGGATCCCCCCGACAAATACCGTTTTTTATTTCTGGCGGATAACGCATGTTACCCGGGAAGGGGGGGGGGGCGTGGGGGGGGGGGGATAACGGTAACTGGGGCCGTGGCGCGCACCCGCGGAGGCGCGCCGCCTACGTCGTCGTCGTCGTCGTCGTCGTCGTCGTCGTCGTCGTCGTCGTCGTCGTCGTCGTCGTCGTCGTCGTCGTTGCCGCCCAAGCCCACAGCGCCTGTGCACACAGCACGCACTCTGCAACGGCCTTTTCTGGGGGTCGGCGGAATGGCGTAAGCTTAGGTCGGGCATGTCCTCCTACAGGTAGATTACGAAAAATAAAAAATATCCAAACAAAATCCCAAAAATAATCAAACATACTCCAAATATCGTCCCCAAACAATTTGTTTTGACTATTTCTGAATATTCTTCCTGTAGAGGACCAGGCCCAACTTAAGCGTAAGCCTCTTGAATAGAGGAAGAGAAGTGTGGACACACATCGATCCTGGCCGGGACAAATCCTGAGCCCAGGATGAGCCTGGACAGGACTGGTGCATGCGTAACTATAATTCTCTTCGCGCGATGGGAGGGTCCAAAACAGGCGATCTCTATCCGCCTTTGATGGGCCGATGTCCCACCACTACTACCATAGGTAGTAGGAAGAGGACGAGGAGGAGGAGGAGGAGGAGGAGGACCTCCCAATCCTCCTTTCTACCCCGTCCTACATATGGTAGTGGTGGAGGAAAATTGGCCCATCAGCCTTCTCTCCTGAGACCTCCGACCGCCCGATTTCGTTCGAGGCGCCAGCAAAGCTTGTGGATCCCTTCTGCGCCAAAAGCTCTCATCCCGGGCCGGGCCACTTTCTGACTGCGCCGGGGCCCGAAAACGGCGTGACGCCGAACACCGGAAAGATCCCCGCGCAAGCTGTTCGAGCCGCCAAGAGGATGGCAGCGCGTGTGAGAGGGTGTCGCGAAAGGGGCGGCCTTCGAAGAAGGCACGAGGCTTCTTAGAAGGCAGGGGGCTTCCCAGAAGTGCCTGGGAGCTTCGAAGAAGAGTTCTTAGGAGCCGCGGGGGCTTCTGGGAAGGCCTCTGCCTTCTCGTGCCCTCTTAGAGACACCCCACAGTCGACAGTGGGCGCAATGCACAGCAGCAGATGCTGCCCAACGCCGACAGTGGCCGCGGTTGGGCGGGCGACTCCTTGCCCCAAGTGGACAGCGCCGCCCGCTGGGACACCGACAGCGATCCCTGCCCAGAGTGGGCAGGAACTGCAGCTGGCCGTCGTCCCCATTCTCTCCGCCCCCGCTTCGATCGCAGCGGTGCGCGGACGAGAGGTGGCCAGGGAGCGCATTGAAAGTTGAGCGGGCCATGAGATCCTAGAATGCGATGGCCGCAACCACGACAGATGCGCCTACTGCGAGTCCTCTTCGCGGACGGTGCTGTAGACTTCCTGGCTCCGGTGGCCTGCCAGCAGCTTTGTCTTCAGAGGGCTGCAAAAACTGCCTCCGCGCGAGACTGGACCTGACCCGACCTATACCCCCCTCTTGGACACCCCCGCCGGCCTCCTCCTTCCCCCACCCCCCTCCGGCCTGCTTGAACCGGTCCCACTCGTGGGCCCTGACGGCCTCCTGAGGGGAGAAGGAGCCGGGGGGAGAGGGAGAAGGACGCCCAGCACGCGCGACTGCGATGGGGCATGCTGCCGCAGAGACGGGGAGGAGAGAGGGACAAGCAGAGGGAGAGGGCTCGCTCGCTCAACGTCAGCATGCGAATGATCCGCCCCCGTCCACGCATGAAAAGGAGAAGATGGCATGGGAATGATTGGGAGGGGGAGAGGGGGAGGAGGAGGAGGAGGAGGAGGAGGAGGAGGAGGAGGAGGAGGAGGAGGAGGAGAGGAGGAGGAGGAGGAGGAGGAGGAGGAGGGAAACAGCGTGCACAGGAGGAGGAGGAGGAGGAGGAGGAGGAGGTGGGCGAGCAGGAAGATGAGCGGGAGGGAAGGGCGAGGACGGACAGCGGCTGCAGGGGCACGAGCGGAAGGATCGGGAGGAAAAGGAGAGCCAGGGGAAAGCGGAGGAGGGGAAATGAGGGTGGGCGACAACGATGAAGAGAGACTCGGATTCAAAAGAGTGGCCCGCGCTGGGGAGACGAACAGTAGCAGCAGAAACGGGATTGGAGGGAGCGGGAGGAACAGGAGGACCAGGGGAAGGCGAAGGAGGGGAAATGAGGGGGGCACAATGAAGCAAAACTCGGATCCAGAAAAGTGGCCCGCGCTGGGGCGACAGTGCCATTATAAACGACGGGAGCACAGCGCCGATTCGAACAGAAGGCCCACCCTGCAGCGGGAGCACAGTTTTGAAGCACCGTGATCTTCTTACAAAAATCATACGAGAAAAAACCGTAAGCAGAGAGGGCGGGAGATCTTCCGGACAATTTCAGGGGATTCGTATTGTTTGATCGTGGCGGAAGGGGAGGGAGGGGGGGAGGGGGAAACAGGGCATCCGACATCTGCTGGGTCCATGGGGGAGCGGTATCCAATGAACGGTGGGGTGGCAGCATCAAATGGCCTGAAGCGGGGGGCGATGGATAGCTACGGTGTCGAGGCGCCTGGTGCAGAGGACCTGGCGTTGCTCCAGGTTCGAGTGACCGCATTGGCTGGTCATCACCCCCCTCCTGGCCCCAATGCCTATGAATCGGAGAGGGGGAAAGGAAAGGGAGAGGGGAACGGAGAACGAGGACCTGGGAAGGAGAGGCTCCTTAGCCTCCTCTTCCTCCTCCGTCTGCTCCTCCTCCTGCTCCTCCTCCTGATCCTCCTCCTCCTCCTCCTCCTCCTCTTCCTCCTCCTCCTCCTCCTACTCCTCCTCTTCTTCTTCATAGTACTATCATTGGTAGTGTATATTACTAGGTTTAGCATTCGTACGAGTGTTAGTATGATTCGTCTTGTCCTTGTTATTACTTTAACTCGTACTATATTCGTAGTGTTGGTATAATTAATATTATTGCTAGTATTCCTAGTCCCAACCATCATGTGGAGTTGGGTCCTCGTTTCGAAGAGACGGTCCCCGCGTTCCTCTCCTCTCCTCTCCTCCTCCCCCTCCTCCCTCCTCCCTCCTCCGTCGCAATCATCATCATCATCACCCGTTCAGCACACCCCTCACACGTTTCGTGGCCCCATAGGAAGCTCCACCGAAGGCCCCAATTGGACCGCCCGCATGCGCCACGCACCACCCAGTACAGCGCTTCGTGGCCCCATAAGGAGCTCCACCGAAGGCCCCAACGGGACCGCCCGCATGCGTCACGCACCACCCACTATAGCGTTTCGTAGCCCCATAGGGAGCTACACCGAAGGCCCCAACGGGACCGCCCGCATGCGTCACGCACCACCCAGTACATCGTTTCGTGACCCCGTAAGGAGCTCCACCGAAGGTCCACCTGGGACCGCCCCGCACACCCAGTACAGCGCTTCGCGGCCCCATAGGGAGCCCCACCGAAGGTCCCAATGGGACCGCACGCATGCGTCCCGCACACCCAGTACAGCGTTTCGTAGCCCATAGGTAGCCCCACCGATCCGTGGCCCCATAGAGAGCTCCTCCGAAGGCCCCACTGGCAAAGTCCACATGCGTTTCCCCCCCCAGCACAACGTTTCGTGGCTCATATGGAGCTACACCGAAGGCCCCAGTGGCAAAGTCCGCATGCGTCTCCACCACCCAGCACAACGCTTCGTGGCCCCATAAGGAGCTCCACCGAAGGCCCTAGTGGCAAAGTCGGCATGCGTCTCCCCCACCCAGCACAATGTTTCGTGGCCCATGGGGAGATCCACCGAAGGACCCAGTGGCCAAGTCCGCATGCGTCTCCCCCACCAGGCACAACGTTTCGTGGCTCATATGGAGCTCCACCGGAGGGCCCAGTGGCAAAGTCCGCATGCGTCTCCCTCACCCAGTGCAGCGTCTCGTGGCCCCATAAGGAGCTCCACCGAATACGATACCCTTAATTGCAGTACCTATACGACCACCCTTCGGGTGATAAGGAGGTTCGGGGGGGGAGGAACAAACGTCTCACTCGATCGGTCTCACTATCGATCTCACTATCGATCTCACGATCGGTCTCGCTCGATCGATCTAACTCGATGGATCTCACAATCGATCTCACTCGATCTGTTTCATTCGATCGATCTCACAATCGATCTGACTATCGATCTCACAATCGACCACATTATCGATCTCAATATCGGTCTCACAATCGATCTCACATTCGGTCTCACTATCGATCCCCCTGTCGATATCACAATCGATCCCACAATCTACGTCGTCATCATCATCATCAACATCATCGTCATCAACGTCATCAACATCATCATCATCATCACCATCACCATGGGGGCACCACCATCATCATCATCTCCTCATCACAATCATCATCAACATCATCATCATCATCATCATCACCATCATCATCATCATCGTCATCATCATCATCATCATCATCACCATCATCATCGGGACACCATCATCGGGACACCATCATCATCGTCACCATCATCATCATCATCATCATCATCATCGGGACACCATCATCATTAGCGGGACACCACCACCACCACCACCACCATCATCATCATCATCATCATCATCATCATCATCATCGTCATCATCATCATCTCATCATCACCATCATGAACAGCATCATCAACATCATCATCGTCGGGACACCATCGTCATGAGCAACATCAGCATCAAAATCATCATCGTCGGGACACCATCATCATCGTCACCATCAGCATCACCATCATCATCATCATCATCAGCACCATCATCATCATCATCATCATCATCATCATCATCATCATCATCATCGGGGCACCATCATCATCATCATCATCATCATCACCATCATCATCATCATCATCGCCTCATCACAATCATCATCAACATCATCATCATCATCACCATCATCATCATCATCATCATCGTCATCGGGACACCATCATCGTCACCATCATCATCATCGCCATCATCATCATCAGCATCGGGACACCATCATCATCAGCGGGACACCACCATCATCATCATCATCATCATCATCATCATCTTCATCATCATCGTCATCGTCATCATCATGATCATCATCATCATCATCATCATCTCCTCATCACCATCATGCAAAACATCACCAACATCATCATCGTCGGGACACCATCGTCATGAGCAACATCATCATCATCATCATCATCATCATCGGGACACCATCATCATCGTCACCATCAGCATCAGCATCACCATCATCATCATCATCATCATCATCATCATCAGCACCATCATCATCATCATCATCATCATCATCACCGGGGCACCATCATCATCATCAACAACATCAGCATCATCATCATCACCATCGTCGGGCCACCATCATCAAAATCATCATCATCACCTCATCATCCTCATCATCAACATCATCATCGGGACATCATCATCGTCACCACCACCACCACCATCATCATCATCATCATCATCATCATCATCATCATCGGGACACCATCATCATCATCACCATCATCATCAACAGCATCATCATCAACCTCATCGTCATCTCATCATCATCTCATCATCATCAACATCATCAGGATCATCAACATCATCATCATCATCATCAGCAACATCATCATCATCAACATCATCATCATCGGTACACCATCATCGTCACCACCATCACCATCATCATCATCCTCAACATCATCAACAGCATCATCATCATCATCATCATCATCATCATCATCATCATCATCATCATCATCGGGACACCACCATCATCACCACCATCATCATCGCCATCATCATCATCAACATCATCGACATCATTCATCATCATCATCATCATCATCATCATCATCATCATCATCATCATCATCATCATCATCGGGACACCGACGGGACACCGGCGGGACACCGGCGGGACACCGCGCGGCACGGGCCCCCGGAAAGGAAACATTTCGTCCGGCCGCGCCTCAGCCAGAGGCGGGACACCGGCGGGACACCGCGCGGCACCGGTCCCTGGAAAGGAAACATTTGGTCCGGCCGCGCCGCAGCCGGAGGAGACTTTCTTCTCCCCCGCCCACGTAGCTTCGCCTCGCCCGCACGCACGGCACGCACGAACACGAAACCGAAACCGATTTCCCGGTAGGGGGGCTCTCCGTTCCACTTCGATCTAACCCACTCACCTCCGATTCACACCTACACATGGTTGGGTCCCTCGCCAGGCTAATTATTTTTCTTTTTCTGATTTTCTTATCCTCCTCATCCTCCTCCTCCCTCCTTCTCCTCCTCCTCCTCCTCCTCCGCCTCCGCGTCAGCGTGCGCCTCCGTTTCCTCCTCCTCCTCCTTCTCCTCCTCCATTTCCTCCTCCCCCCCTCCTCCTCTTCTTCCTCCATTCCTTTTCTTATCAAGAACTTCTCCCTGTCGCACCCCGAGGCCACTTTCTAGGGCGGGCCGGACGTTTCACTTGAGACTTCCTCACCACTTATGACCCTAAACCTTAATAAGTGAGAACAGTTTCACAGATGGAGGGCGGGTGGTTTCAAAATGTAACTCTCGCTTTAGCGCCGCACACGTTCCTGTAAAAGACGCAAGAGACTCACGGATTGAGGGCAAATCGTTTTCAAAATGTGACTCTCGCCTACGCGCCGCGTACGTTCGTCTTCAAAATTTGCAAGAGCTTCACGGAATAAGGGCGGCTCCTATTCAAAATGTGAATCTCGCATTAGCGCCGCGCGAGCATTCGTTTTTGAATGTACAAGAGTTGCACGGATTCCCATGATCAACGTACCAGCAATGGCTTTTGGAAGAATTTACGATTGTGAGCTACGCTGGTTCGCGGTGTTGAATTCCGAAGAATGGCGTTCTGGCACGTTTCAAGATTGTCAATACGCAACAGTCGAATTATTCCGTGGCGTTGGAACCCCAACAACAATGATTTGGCATGTTTCAAGATATTGAAACGGCTGGCTTCCAACGAGGCAGTTCCCTCAGCGGAACTGCACCGTTACAGGTGTCTATGAAGAGGGAGCTTGGTGAGAGGGTTAATTTCAACATCGTTGATGACTCTTTGGTTTACACTGGTCGTCCTCCTACTCCTCCTCCTCTTCCTCCTCCTCCTCGTGTTGTTCCTCTTCTTTCCTTACTACTATTCATTTTCGTTTCCATCTGATTATTCCTCCTCCTCCTCCTCCTCGTCCTCCTCCTCCTCCTTCTCCTCCTGTTCCTTTTCCTCTTCCTCCTCCTCTTCCCTCCTCCTCCTTCCTCCTCCTCTTGCTCCTCCTCCTCCTCCTCCTCCTGCTCCTCCTCCTCCTCCTCTTCCTCCTCTTCCTCCTCCCCATCCTCTTCCTACTCCTTCTCCTCCTCCTCCTCCTCCTTTTGCTCTTCCTTTTCCTCTTCCCCTCCTCCTCCTTCTCCTCCTCCTCCTCCTCCTCCTCCTCCCCCCCTCCTCCTCCTGTTCCTCCTCCTCCTCTTCTTTGTCTCCTCCTCGCCCCTCACTATCTTAATCTAAATATTGTTATTGCTTTACGACTACTACGACTACTACGACTACGACTACGACTACTACTACTACTACTACTACTACTACTACTACTACTACTACTACTACCACTACCACTACCACTACCACTACCACTACCACTACCTACTACTACTACTACTACTACCTACCACTACTACTACTACTACTACTACTACTACTACTATTATACTACGAACTACTACTAACTACTACTTACTACTCTACTTCTACGTCTACTACTACTACTACTACGACTACTACGACTACTACTACTACTACTACTACTACTACTACTACGACTGCTACTGCTACTGCTACTATTACTATTACTACTACTATACTACTACTACTACTACTACTACTACTACTACTACTACTACTACTACTACTACTACTACTACTACTACTACTACTACTACTACTACTACTACTACTACTACTACTACTACTACTACTACTACTACTACTACGACTACTACTACTACTACTACTACTACTACTACTACTACTACTACTACTACTACTACTACTACTACTACTACTACTACTACTACTACTACTACTACTACTACTACTAACTACTACTACTACTACTACTACTACTACTACTACTACTACTACTACTACTACTACTACTACTACTACTACTACTACTACTACTACTACTACTACTACTACTACTACTACTACTACTACTACTACTACCACTACCACTACTACTACTACTACTACTACTACTACTGCTGCTGCTGCTGCTGCTGCTGCTGCTGCTGCGACTACTACTATCACTACTACTACTACTACTACTACGACTACTACTACTACTACTACAACTATTACTACTACGACTACGACTACTACTACTACTACTACTACTACTACTACTACTACTACTACTTTCTAATACGATTAATAGTATGATGGCGTTTGCTCGTATTATTGTTTTTATTCGTAGCAGTATTAGCAATGATAACATCATTGCCAGTATCGTCAGCATCGTCATCATCAACATCGTCATCCTCATCATCAGCAGCAGCATCATCATCATCAGCATCAGGATTCTCAATATGTTGAATTACTATTGTTAGCATCATCAGAATTGGTAGAGTTAGTATCATCATTACTAATATGATTAGTATAATTGTCCTACTCCTAGTCTCAGCCATATGAGTAGTATTATTAGCCTTCCCCTTCTCACTGTAATTGGTAGTGTGGTTATTCTTCCTGGTAAGAGTAGTAGTGTTCTTATGGTTAGTGTGATTGTTATTAGTACCCGTAGTATGCGTATCATTGTTATGCGTAGTATGCTTAGTACGCTTGTAAGTTTCATGATTATTACTATGACTAGTATTAGTATGCTTCACCAGAAGATCCGTCTTAGTATGTGTAACGGCGGTGTTCACTTCCGTCGTATTAGTCTTACTGGTATTCGCGATAGTGTTACTAGCAGTATTACTACTGTCAGTCGCATTATTAGTTTTACCCGTATAAGTATTACTACGAATAGTAATTTAAGTAGTATTATTATGCTCATTCTCGTTGATAGCCTTAATAGTCGTAATATTACTATCATTCGAATTCTTATTATTGTTCCTAGCATTTCTATTCTCACGATTCGTATTACGAATATTGTTGGTTTTCGTCTTCGTATTCGCGTTCGCATTAAAATGTTCCTTCGTCGTCTGATTAGCCGCCGTCTTCTTATTAGCATTCCTGTGTTATTATTATTAATCGTAGTCGCATCGTTGCTCCTAGTATTAATACTGTTTTTCATTATCGTCTTCGTATTCGTTTTACTATTACTCGCCTTATGAATATGATCTAACTAGTATTCGTCTTGTTTCGTGCCCTTCTTATTAATACTAAGATCATTCGTCATGATCGTATCACTCTGATTCGTCGTCTTGGTAGTCTTATTATGTCTTATCATTCGTCACATTATTCTGTGTGTAATATAATTAGTTAACTTAGTATTGTTATTCCTTTTCTTCATCATCTTCCTCTTCTTCCTCCTCCTCCTCCTAAGCGTTTCGAGTTCGGGCAACTGGGGCCACCCGTTTCCCGCGAAACTCCAGCAGTTCGCCCGTGCTCAGCGGGCGGCGGTGCACTTTCTACTCTTCCTCCAACGGTGGGCGCGCACCGCGAGCGCTCGCCATCCCCCGCCTGGCACAGGCGGCTGCTCAGCCCAGGCCCGATCGGTGCTTGCCGTGGCTCCTCGGCCACCATGGAGACCGTCACCTCGTCTTGGCTGGTGTTGCTGGTCGCGAGGGCTGTGCGCGCGCTGACCGTCACGTTCAGCGTCCAGGCAGCCTGGGGAAGACGGTTGGCGACGTGGCCATGCCGACTGTTGCTGCGCAGAGAACCTGCTGCATTGGAAGTGGTGCAAGCACTGCGGGAGAGCGAAATCAGGGGGCGGCGAGAAGCTACCTTGGGCTAAGGATCGTCCTCATCGTGCCTCTGGCAGCGGCGCAGAGTGTTGCGAAAGAATTGGGCATCGACGCTACGCAGGCTCTTGTGGTCTTCGCTGGGTCCCAAGGAGGTAAAGGCATGGCGGCAAAGCACAAGTCGGCCATCATGGCCAAGTCTCAGACCAAGCCCCAGGCAGCAGCTCTGTGGCAATAGGAAAAGGCAGGCGATGCGGCCACGGCAAGGAAGTATCGCCGGCACTTGGAGTCCTTGGTCAAGCCAAAGTTGTCAAAGAAGCCTGCTCAAACCCGATCCAACCAGGCCCACGCTAAAGGTACGGAAAATCACGGGAAGGCTCGGGTCGGAAAGCGTGGCGCTCGACGACCTCCTGCAGCAGGTGGACACCAAGAGGGAGCTGGTGGCGGAGCTGGTGGTCGAGCTCGAGGCAGCTGGTGAGTGCAAGAGTGTAGTGGCAGAGGTCGCTGCTGGTGTCGGGGCTCCAGCTGCATCGGCTGCGGAGTCCAAGACTGCCAGGGGCAGCGGGCTTGTCAAGCTCTCGCCGGCACGGCTCACGGACAGTAAACTCGATGACATTGATCTGGACGACGACGAGCTCTTCGGTTTCGCCGAGATCGACGGTATGGGCGGGTCAACCCTGATAGAGGCCAAAGGACGCAAAAGGCACATGCCCGTGGCGCGCAAAAAATATGGCGGGTATTTATTCGGCGACGCACGCAAGGGGTGGAAGTCCTGCAGGCCGAACACAAGGCCCAGCAGGAGCGCCGCTCGACCAAGGAAAGGCGTACTCGGGAGGATGAAGATGCTGCAGGTGCAGGTGCTGCTGCGGAAACAGCTGCCGAGGAGGGCGGGAGAGTACAGCCGACGGGGCAGCCGGCTGAAGCCGACAGCCATCCCGAAGTGTCTTAGTCCTCCGCTCCATCAGCCGAGACGGGCAGAGGGAGGAGGCGTGGGCAAAGGATGAGGAGGCGGAGGAGGAGGAGGGGGAGGCAGATGGAGGAAGCGGAGAAAGAAATGGAGGAGGGCAGCAATCTATTCTGGAAAGGGGGCTGGAACATGTTTCCCGAGAGTCTCGTGGTATCGTGGGCCGCTGAGCGCACAGAAGGGTCTCTCAGTAAGCACTCGGGTTCGGGTGCGTGCCGCTCGCCGGGGGCCTCAGTTCCTTGGAGTACTTCGCGTGTTCGGGCGGCGTGGCGAAGGGCATTCAGTCCACCGACATGGTACCCGAGCTGGGCAGTGGTTTGCGTTCTCCCTGTGGCTTCGTTATGCACTCGCTACGTATTCATTGCGGACGTGCTGCGAGACGAGATCAAAACGCAAACGGCTCACGAAATCGCCAAAAACACCGTTTAGCCCGAGCCCTGCCACCCACATAACGCAGGATTGAAGGGGAACTGGGACACACAAATAAATAGACACCAATAACCAGATTCCAAATATTTTCCCATATTTTCTGGATTCCTGTCTTCCCCCCACTTCCCATATTTCCAATAATTTCTGGGAAGTCGACGATTAATTGTGTCTGGCTGTTTTTTTCCCTCCTGAAGGATGCGCAGCTCGCCGTGCACAGGCCAGTCCGTCTCCGGCTGCGCCCCAGGCAAACGCGGCCCTGCGCCCTGACCTCCCGCGAGCCGCCCCCGAACCCGAAGGCCTGGCCGGCTGGTGCCGCGCGAAGGCCACCCGACTCGTCCAGTGCAACCGGTGCTGCGAAGGGCTGTCTGGGATGCTCGATTATCGCGCGTTGGTAGAACTGGGTTTAGTGGAACCTGGTTTAGTGATCTGTAACGGGGGCGCCCCCCCCGTCCCATGTCCACTAACCGGAACTGCCGTCACCCGAAAAACACCAGCTACGGCAAACCTGGTTTAATGAATCTGGCCAATTGAGGGGCCCCAGGGCCCTACCACTAATCAGGCCCCCTTACCCGGGGCCCTGGCTATACCCGAGATTGGGTTTACGGGGCGCGGGCTTATCAGGCTGAGCATGTTCTTCCGCCTGGCGCAATGCGAGCTGCCCTGCGATGACACCCGCAGCAAGTCACCGCAGCTGCGCTGGCGTCGATCATCAAGTATAAATCCCCGCCACGTCGGCAAACGAAGACGTCTGCGACAACCGACCGAACCACCCCAACCCAACCCGAAAACCCAAATTCCGGGTCGGGGGGGCACGGGTTCACGCGCGCGCCCCCGGCGTTCCCCAACGCCCCCCCACCCCGCCACCACCGCCACCACCACCACCGCCACCACCACTGGGGATGAAGGGTAAATTGGGGCTTTCAGGCTAGGTTTGGGTTGGCATGGTGGATGGCGAAGCGTTGGGGAAGTGGCCTCTGCGTCGCTTTCAGGGTCTGGCCCCCGAGGTTCGCGAAGCCTCGAAGGGGGCCCCAGGCGCTCAGGCGCCCCCCCTCCCCCACCCACCCCCCTCCCCATGCTAGCAACGTTTTGGCCAGCGACCTCCACGAGCTCCCGACTCCTGTCCAGGCCCTGGCCCGCGGGGCCCCGAGGCAGGAGACCCGGCAGAGCGCGCGCAGTTTCAGCGGGGCCAAGAAGCCGGAGGCCGCTCAGGACACGGCCATCTCGCCGCAGCCGCTACTTAGCGCCCCCCAATCGGAAGCGCGCAGGGAAGGCGAGGCGGGGTGGAAAGAGCGGCTCCAATCAAGCATCAGGGAAGGGGGGGGAATCACACACCTTCGAGGACGCCCCTGGATTTATCCCCGCGACCACGCAGGCGGCCTCTGGGCCGATCCTGTCGGGCCCTTTGAGTTCGCTGAAGAGCGAGGCCTCTGAGCGGGCCACGCCTTCGGGGGGCGCCCTCGACGGCGCCCCGAAACACGCGCGATGGGCCGTGGCAATCCGTTCCTCGCGCGCCGCGCGATCGCGCCCGAGCGGCGGCCGCGGCGGCGAGGGCGTCCACGGCGCAGGCCGCGGCAGGGCCCACATGCGGCGCCGCGCGCGGCTGTCCGACTCAGCCCCTCAAGAGGCCCCCGCCCCCCCCCGCCATCTTCGAAGCGATGCCCGGCCCCCCGCGCCGGCCCTGGGCAATCCAGGCGGCCCTTCGCCCGAGACCTTCGGGCGGCCACAGACAGCCAGGGTCGCTCGTTTCCGCGCGCAGATCGCGGGGAAGGAGACGCAGGACAGATTCGGCGACGGAGCGGGAGGCCAAAAATAAGCGCGTCGCGTTGTTTTCCATTTTTCTCCCCCGCAGTTCCCTTGCATCTGCGACGGGCGCGGCCTGGCGCCAGGCGGCCAGAGCGGAGCTCAGCGCGAGTCGCGGCGAAGCCCCTGCTCTCCTCCCGTGGGGCATGACTATATTCTGAAAGAGCCCCCCGGAGCGATTCGCGGTGTAATTCCAGAAGTTTGGTTTCCCACGCCCATTACCCAGCTCTGCACTTTCGCCTACAAGTGCGGCCGCTTCATCAGCATGGGCCCAGCGGTAGCTGGCCCCTTTCCCCCCACCCACCCCAAGGAGTGGCGGCGGGCGCATCGCGGCTACGCCCTTGGCCCGCGTGCACCTCCTGGGCCCACTCTCTAACATCAGGCGTCCTGGGGCGTTGCCCAGGCCCATCCCATCGACGACTCGGGTCTGGACTCCGCGAGATCAGCCCCTCGAGCGGTTTCGAGTCTCAGGAATGGTTCTAGGCAACTTGAGCGCGCCTTAGTTGAGGGCGCGGTCGATCGATCTCCCTGCCCCACGCCAGTCGAGGCAACTTGCTCTGCTCGGACGCCCAGGCGACTACCCAGTGGCACGTTCTCCATGCAGACCGCGCTGGACCCTCGGCCGCCATCGCGGCGGCCAATGCGCCAGCGACGCCTGTCCCCGACCCGATACGACCAGAAAGGTGTCTGGCAATAGGCGGAGGCGGTAGAATCGGATGGGCAGGTGGTTTCGGGGGTTCTTGGATGGCAGAGCGTCGCATCACGCGCCGTCCGGATTGAAACAGGCGGCCTGGGGCATGACCAATTTCAGCCAGGCCAATCGCCCCCTCGGACGTGTTTTTGGCATCGCATGCTGGGGGCCCCCCAGACCTCGTAGGCCAAAGAGTTCGCGGCTTTCGGGTGCGCGGGTCAGCTCATTGAAGGCCCGCGCGATCCGTGCACTGGCCGCGCCAATGTGCACGCGCAGGGACGCGGGCCCCTGGGCGAACAGTTAAACTACCGAAGGCCCTACGGGTGGCTCTTTTTGCACGGGCAGCGCGTCGACCACCATATTCTCTCGATTCGGAAGGCAAAGGCACACCTTTCGCTTCACGAGGACCCCGGGGAAGAGATGGCTCGCAGAAGTGGCGATTTTCAAGCCGACGACTTTCAAGCAGACGAAGCGGCGAAAGCTGAGAACCGTCTACACCCCAGAGCCAGCGACGATCCAGAGGAGGCATTGGGAAAACTTCTCTGGGTCGCCAGCACGCACTGTTTGCAAGCTCGCTGCTGCTTGTCCACTTAAATGGCCGGGACTCAATCTTTCGGACGTCCCGTTCGTTGCGGCAACACGTTTGGGAATCCCTTGCGGGCCGATGGTGCTGGGGTTCCTGCTGCAAGGCCTCTCGGACTCAGCTCCGCCCGCCCCTCCCTGGTTGCCCTGGAAACTCGCGTGGCTGGGCCCAGCCAATGTGGTGCATCTTCTCCCTCTTATCCTTGTGCATGATATGCCCCTCCGTGTTGATCGACGCCATTGCTGCGGCGCCAGCGAAGCCAGCACCTTCTTTTCCCCCGACGGCCGGGGCGCACCGCGCGCTCCGAAGTGTATTTCGCACACCAAAGTGTTTCCAGGCGCAACAGTTCTTGAGCAAAACGCCCGCAGCGGCCCACGGATGGGTGATAACATGACGCAGGCAGGAGCGAACGTCCTCGTCTGATGGAACGTCTCCGGCACTTCGTGATCGGTCTTCCGTGCAGCGATGGCAACCTGTCACAGATGCACCCACAGTGTCTATCACTGCGGGTTCGGCTCACTCAAGAAACCGAACCTCTCAAGCCAGTGCTCCTTTTACGTAAGTGAAGCCCTCACAGCAAATCCATGTGGAACACAAGGATTCTGAAGGGCTTGCACCCGGAGCACAGTTGCACCATTCGGGTGGACCCAGACGGGGTCATCGGTCTCGAGTGAGACTGTTTCAGAGCAGGCGTTTGGCCCGACAGTCCAGTCTTGCTGGTGTCTGTCGTTGATGCTGAAGAGCTCTCCTCCTCCTCCTCCTCCTCCTCCTCGTCCTCCCTCCTCCTCCTCCTCGTCCTCCTCCTCCTCCTTTTCCTCCTCCTCCTCCTCCCTCCTCCTCCTCCTCCTCCTCCTCCTCCTCCTCCTCCTCCTCCTCCACCTCCTTCATCTGGTGCATCGCTGGCCCTCCTGGGTGGAGACGCCCAGCTTGTGCCTTATGCCCCTGAGGAGCCTCTTGGCCTTCCTGTGGGAGACGACGGCCTCGGGAGCGCAGCCCGCTGCAGCCCGCCGTCGTCATGAGTGTCGGTGTCGGTGTCGGCGTCGGAGGGAGGAGGAGGAGGAGGAGGAGGAGGAGGAGGAGGAGATGGAGGAGGAGGAGGAGGAGAAGCAAAGCTTCCAAGGTTCCAGCATGATGACTATGACCTCGAAAAGGACGGGGCAGGAAGCCAGTACGGAAAGGACCGAGGCGACCGCAGGCTTGCCTCGGAGCTCAGAGAGGGAGGGACAAACGCAGCAGTCGAGGAAAAGAAAGAGACTACACTTGGGGGGGGGGCGAGCGCCCTGTCGCCGGCACTCGGGTAGCCTGTCGCCCACAACTCGGGCGCTGAGAAGCGCGGGGCGTGCCCGAATGGGGGCGGGGAACGCATGTGGACGGTGGCACTGGGGCCTTCGGTGGAGCTCCCTATGGGGCCACGAAACGTATGAGGGTTGCGCCGACATGGGTGTGGGGGACGCATGTGGACGGTGGCACTGGGGCCTTCGGTGGAGCTCCCTATGGGGCCACGAAGCGCATGAGGCTTGCGCCGACATGGGTGTGGGGGACGCATGTGGACGGTGGCACTGGGGCCTTCGGTAGAGCTCCCTATGGAGCCACAAAACGTGCGGGGGGCGTGCCGGAATGGGGGTGGGGGACGCATGTGGACGGTGGCACTGGGGCCTTCGGTGGAGCTCCCTATGGGGCCACGAAACGTATGAGGGTTGCGCCGACATGGGTGTGGGGGACGCGTGTGGATGGTGGCACTGGGGCCTTCGGTGGAGCTCCCTATGGGGCCTCGAAACGTATGAGGGGTGTGCCGAAATGGGTGTGGGGGACGCATGTGGATGGTGGCACTGGGGCCTTCGGTAGAGCTCCCTATGGGGCCACGAAACGTGTGAGGGGTGTGTCGAAACGGGTGGGGGGGGCGCATGTGGACGGTAGCGCTAGGGCCTTCGGTGGAGCTCCCTATGGGGCCGCGAAACGCTGTAAGGGGTGAAACGCAGGGAGGAGGGAGGAGGGGAAGGAGGGAGGAGGGAGGAGGAAGGAGAACGCGGGGACAGTCTCTTCAAAACGAGGACCCAACACCTCAGGATGGCTGGGAAAAACAAGCTGCATGTCTGAAGGCCCCCAGGTGCCTCTGGAGGTCTTTAGAAGCTTCGAAACGCCAAGGGGAAGTCCCAAACCGAACTCAAAAACCTCCATCCTCGAACCAAGGAACCAACCAAGGAGGGCTGAGGAAGAAGTCAGGGAACAAGAAGATACTGATACCCCGACTCGCCAGACATCTCCTGGGATGCGTTCCGACCAGGAACCCAAGATGAGTCGACACGCGGGGAGGGCATCCGAATCGGAACGTTTTCCCCATCTGGAAGAATCGCCATGAAGGAAAGCGGTCTTGAGGGATGCGGGCCCTGGAAGCTTTTCCTTGCTCTCAGGCCCTCCCCGGGCCTCGGGACCGGAAGAAAAGCGGGTCCTGGGGGAAAGTCCCCAGGGGGTCCAGGGTCCGCGTTTGCAAAGGCCCGTTGCCTTCAGAGGAGGGGAGAGACTGGAGCACCAGGGCCGGTGCAGCAGCGTCTCTGGTGAAACACTGCGCGGCCAAGTCGGCAAGCGCCGCCACAGACTTCAGAGGACGTCGGTGGAATTGCAGGCGCGTAAGGAGAGGAGGCCCATGTCAAAGCAGTCGGGAAGGAGGGAGGACGAGGAGAGGGGTCTGAGTGTTAAACGTGCTTGACCCTTCATGGGCCTCCAAAGAGCCTCCGCTTCGGGGATCCGCTGACCCAGGCCACTGCAACCCGGGCCAGTCATGATTTTACAGGATCCTGCAGGATCCTGCGCCCTAACCCAGGTCAGTGCGGCCCTGGCTTTGCAGGATCCTTTGGCGGAGCGCACAAGGGGGTTCAGGGGGAGGGGGGAGGGCTTCTTCGAACAAGGCTGCTTCTTAAAAGGCTCTGGCCCTATCTACAGATGAGGCCCGCGCCTCCCAAGGAGCCAGGGTGCTTCTAAGAAGCCCTCCCCCCTGCCCCCTAGATCTGGCGCCTTGGCTGACTCCTGCAAGATCTGGCGCCCTGGCTGACCCCCGTTTGCACTGGCCCCCGTCTCGAGGCTCCCGAGGTCGGGGGATCTCCGGAGGCCCTGGGGGAGGAGGGAGGCGGCCAAAGGCCCCCAGCAGGCCTCCCCAGGAGCGCCTCACGAGGACCCCCAGCAGCAGGTCCTTCAGCCTCCTGGGGGGGGGGGGGGGAGAGAGTAGGGGGGCAATCGTTTTCAAACCCGTGAGCTCAGAGGTGGCCCCGAGAGGGCCCCAGGACACCCCCAAGGAGCCCCAAGAGAGCCCGAGGATCCCCCCAGAAGAACCCCAGGAGGCCTCCCGGATGGGGTCCAAGTAGGTCGCAGGATCGCGCCGCATCGCCGATACATCGCCAGAGCATCGCCGATGCATCGCCGATGCATCGGCGACGTCGGCGACGCATCGGCGACGTCGGAGTGGAGAAAGTCGGACTCAAGATGGAACCACATCGCCGATACGTCGACGATGCGGCAGGAGCCTCCGATCCCATCCACTCCATCAACATCTGGGATCGGCGACACCGAAGGGTATGGTTTGCAAAGGGAGTGGTTTGCAACACGCACCCTGGGGGGCACCCTTGGGGGCGGGCGAGGACCTCGACAGAGCTCCGCCGCGCCCGACCAGGACAGCGTCGTGCCCCCTGGGCCCCAACGGCGCCGATCGCAAACCACACCCCCACGTAACTTCACCCTTTGTAGACGCCGATGGGATGCCTGTGGCAGAGGCCCTCCTAGAGGAAAAAGAACTGTGCACATACACCGATTCTGGCCAGGCCCATCCTGAGCCCAGGATCGGTGCATACGCCCTCCTACACTGGCCAGGAAGGCACATGCACCGATCCTGGGTCGAGGATGGGCCCTGCCAGGATCGGTGCATGTGCACAATTCTCTTCGCCCGACCTCCAGCAAAATCTGGGCCACGAAGCGAGACCGGGCTCACGCAAGATGGCACAGCGACGCGGAGCACCCGCGTGGTACGCCACGCTGGAAGCGAGGGCGCTCGCGCGCGCCCTGACGCGGGCGACTTGCGCGCGAATGTCGGCGCAGTCGAACCCAATTGTTTTCGTCGCCCATCAGGGAGGCCTGGGGCAGAGGTCAGGTCGGGCACGTCCTCCGACAGGCGGATTTGACTACCTACCAGACCACCCCAACCCAACCCGAAGACCCGAATTTGACCCGAATTTCGGGTTGGGGGAGGGGTACGGGTTCCATGTGTTTTTCTATGTTCCCCGACCCCCCCGCACTGGAAATGGAGGGCAAATTGAGGCCTTCGGGTTGGGTTGGGGGTGGTTTGGTGGGTGGTGAGGGTTGTGGACGAACAAAAAAAAACTCAAAAACAGCCAAAACTGGTTGTGAAACATCGCCCCCGACCATGTCTTGACTGTGTTTCCCTATTCTTACCAGCCTGGAACATATCCCTATCCATATGCTGGGCACCTCCTCATCACGATGCCAATCTTAGAGATGTCCTTATTGTTTGAGGGCGAATCCCTAAGATTGTAGTCGCCTTTTGGCGTGTCAAATCTTGGGGACAGGGATACGTTCGAGGCTGGTAGTATTCCTCCTGGCGAGGGACGCGCCCGACGTCAGCGAAGAGGAGGAGGAGGAGGAGCGCTGCGGAGGCGCGGCCGACCCCGGCGGAGCCCCGGGGGGAGCGGCGACGGGCCGAGGCGCTCGGCCGAGGGGCCCGCTGCCCGCACGCCGAGGGGCGAGGGGGAGCGCTCGGGGCCGACGAGCGCCCGCCGGGGAGCGCAGGGCAGAGGCGCCGAGTGTCATTGAAGGGGCCCTGGGACACACAAAGAAGTGCACACAGAAATAACCAGATTCCCCATATATATGTACATATATATATATATGTATTTGCCCATATGTTCTGGGGTTCGGTCTTCCCCCTTACTTCCTGGGGATCGACGATGAACGACGATGAATTGTGTCTGTGTGTTTTTTCCCCTCCCGAAAGTGTGCGTGCAGGAGCGCGGGAGCGCTGGCACGCCAAGCACGCGCCGAGGAGAGCACCGTTTGCGTCGCGGCGCGGCGGGAGCGAGCCGCACGCGCGCGCTCTGGCAGCACGGGGCGCGCGGCGCACGGGCTGACACCGGCAGCAAGAGAAGAACGCAGGCGGGAGACGGAGGGCACTAGCCGGGGGGAAGGAGCCAAGGAACACCAGAGGCCTCCCAGATGGGGTCCGAGTAGTTGGGATCGAAGGATCGCGCCGCATCGCCAACGCATCGCCGATGCGTCGGCGATGCATCGGCGATGCATCGGCGACGTCGGCGATGCCTCGGCGGCGTCGGCGTGGGAAAACACGGGCTCCACATCGAGCCGCATAGTCGATGCATCGGCGATACGGCGCGATCCTCCGACCCCATCTACTCGGACCCCGTCTAGGAAGCCTAGAAACACACGAGGCACGCAAAGAGCGTGCTGGCACAGGAGGGAGGGCAGCGGAGGAGGAACGTCAACGGGGCCGACCCGCCCTCAGGGGGGAGATGCGTCGCCGAGGGACTGGCGGCGGGCCCCCAATCCCAGACCCCCTCGAGTCGTGCCGAAACCACGGCGGGAGGGAGGGAGGGAGGGAGGGAGGAGGGAGGGAGAGAGGGAGGGAGGGAGGGAGTGCTCAGAAGTAGAGACACATAAAAACTCCAGGGGGTCTCACCGGGCCTCGGGACCCTCCAGAAACGACTCGGAGTGAAGTGCCGGCCCCAGGGAGTGGGTGCAGACCTCTGGGGGGGTCGACGTCAGGAGAAAATCATGACGCTGGAGGTCTGGGGTGGCAGAACCCCCACGCTCCTTGGCGGGGTGGGCTGCCAGGCAGTGGGCGATTGACGCGTCGACGCGTCCCCCCCGTAGCTCAGGTCGAGCATGTCCTCCTACAGGCGGATATTAGAAGAAAAAGAAAAAACCCAAAAATGAACAAGATTTGCCAAAAGAGCACGAAAAATCGTCGCCAGACCATTTCTTTATTATTTGTCTTGAATGTTCCCGGGTGACCCAAAAGGGGATCCAGCTGAAAAGGGGTGGTGCAATGGATTTGGAGCAATTGTATTGCAAATGCATTGCGCCAGAGAATTGCCTTGCATTGTATTGCAACTAACGTACTGCACGCGAAAGCCCAGCAATGCAATTTGCGCCCCCCGGAATGCACTGCACACCTCAAATGTATCGCAGCCCCACAAAAAACTATTGCACCAAATCTATTGCACCACCCCCTTGTCGCTGGACCCCCTTTCTGGGTAAACCCGAATACAGTGCGGGCGCGGCCGCAAAAACCCTCGCAAGAAACCCAACCCTGAGAACCCGTGCGCGAGGTGCACCAGAGGGAAAACCTGGAGGACCCCGAGCGCAGCAGCTCTTCCAACGGCTGCGGGAAGCCACCGCGCAGCGCGGGGAGCGAAGAAACCCAGGATACCCTGACGAAGAGCATACGGCTTCTTGATGCGCTCCCCCACTGCAGGGGGGGGGGGGGGGGCGTCTCGGGGGGGGGGGGTCGCACCGCGCTGGAATCGGTGACGCATGGCCGATGGGTCGGCGATGCGCCTCCGGCTGCGAAGCCGCATATCCCTGGATGGGGCAGGTTATCGGGCCGGTGTCGGTAACGAGTGGGCGAGTCGGCGTCGACGCAGCCCCTCATGGGCCCTTCCTCCTCCTGATGCCGCCCCTGGCCTCAGTGCGCGCCCCCACTCTGTAACCCCATGCTCACGATAATAAACAATAGGGGATAATAAAGTTCGGGGTTCAAGGGGAGATAATCAAAGTAGCCCACCAGACCTCAGCATAATCTCGAAGTAAGAGATGATCAAGAGGAGACCAAACCGAGCACGTTTTGAGACATCCTTGGCGTTTAGTCTTCATTAAAATATCCTCAGCAATGGCTTATCTCGCTGGAGACATCCTCGACAAATCCCTTGTTTCGCTTGAGACATCCACAAACGATTGCTTATTTCGCTTGAGACACCGTCAAACTATTTCTTATTTCGCTTGAGACATCCTCGAAATAATTGTGTTTTTCGCTTGAAACATCATCAAACTATTGCTGATTTCGCCTGAACATCCTGAAACTATTGCGTATTTCGCTCGAGACATCCTGAAACTATTGCTTATTTCGCTTGAGACACCGTCAAACTATTGCTTATTTCGCTTGAGACATCCTCGAGATAATCGTGTTTTTTATTCTCGAAGGTCTCATTGTCTGGTTCTGCTCTCTGAGCAGCCATCTGCTTGAGCAGCTCTGCTTCAGCAGCTGACCTTGAGCAGAGAGAGATAGTGAGAGAAAAAGGAGAGAGGGAGGGGGAGAGAGAGAGAGAGGTGAGACTCTCTCTCTCTCTCCCGCCGTGCGCTCCTCTGAGGTTTATTATCGTCGGCAATTTTTCTATCATCGGCTGAGGTTTATTATCGTCGGCAGTTTTTTATCATCGGCAGTGGTCAATCGCAACTCCTGAGCTCTCCTGGAAGACAGCGGCACGCAAATGATGCGCATTTCTTGAAAATCTTCATTTTGTTTTATATATATATATATATATATGTATATATATATGTATATATATATATGTGTTTTTTGTTGTTTAATAATAAAAATAATATTATAAACAAAAAAAAATTAAATTGCGAATTCCATGGTAATCCTTTCAAAATTGCGAAATCGAGCCGTCAGGCGCTTGAATGCCACATTGCTTTCGAGATTTATGCACGCGACGCATTTATGAGAAATTTGCGTCGCACGCGCTTTTGCCCGAATATCGAACGCAGTGTGGCATTCAGGCGCGTGCGGGCTCGAATTCGCAATTTCGAAAGGATTTCAATGGAATTCGCAACCAAATATAGTATTTTTTGTCAAAATAAGGTTTTTCAAAAAAAAAATGCGTGTCATGAGAAAATTGCGTCGCACACGCTTTCGCCTAAATCTCGAACGCGGTGCGGCATTCAAGCGCCTGACGGCTCGATTTCGCAAATTCGAAAAGATTTCAATGGAATTCGCAATTACATAATATATATATATATATATATATATTCAAAATGAAGTTTTTCAAAAACATGCGTATCATTTGCGTGCCGCCGTGTTCCCGGAGAGCCCAGGAGTTGCAATCGACCACTGCCGATGATAAAAAACTGCCGACGATAATAAACCTCAAGAGGTTGTGCTGAGGGGTTGTGCTGCAGGGTTGTGCTGGAGGTAATAAAGAAGAAGAATAATAAGAAGAAGAATAAGAAGAAGAGAAGATATATATATATATAAATAAATAAATAAAGACAGATAGAGGAGGAGGAGGAAAAGCAAAAAAAACAAGTTTCAAATCCATCAGAATTTATTTAGAAACGCTTTATGAAAATTGAGAAAAAGAGAGAGAGAGAGAGAAGAAGAGGAGATAATGAAAAGCAAGAGAGGAAGGAGAGGAGGAGAGGAAAGGAGAAGACAGGAGAGGAGCAAGAGGAGAGAGAGATAGAGAAACAGAGAGAGAAAAAAGACAGAGAGGAAATAATAAAAAAAACCTATCAGATTTTCCATGGATAATCAACCCCAGGGATAAACAAGTTCAGGGGGGCATGGGGGGGAGAGAGACAGAGAGATAGAAAGAGAGAGAGAGAGAAGAAATAATGAAAATGAAGAGGAGAAGAAAAATTCAAGAGGAGAAGTAGAAGAGGAGAGGAAGAGGAAAAGGAAAAAAAAATCAAGTTCCAAATCTATTATAGTTTATTTACAAGCGCTTTATGACAATCGTTTTTTAAGTGCTCGTGTAGGAGCTCATGTGCCTCACTTTCCGTGGATAATCAACCCCAGGGATAAACAAGTTCAGGGGCGCATGGGGAGAGAGAAAGATATAAAGAGAGAAATAAAGAAAACAAAGAGAGAGTTGAGGGAAATACATAAAAAGAAATATTAAAAGGAAAAGGGCAAGAAGAAATGAGGAGGAGAAGTAGAAAAGGAGAGGAAAGGAGGATAAAACAAAAAATCTGAAGATTCAAATTATTAAGTTTTTATTTACAAACGCTTTATGAAAATTAAAAAATTTTAAGTGCTCGTGTAGGGTAGCTCATGTGTCTCACTTTCCGTGGATAATCAACCCCAGGGATAAACAAGTTCAGGGGCGCATGGGGAGAGAGAGGAAAAAAAGAAAGAAATAAAGAAATATATAAAGAAATAAGAATATAAATTAAGAAAAAGAAGGAGAAGAGAAGAGGATGAAAAAGAGCAAAAAAAAATCAAGTTCCAAATCTATTAGATTTAATTTACAAACGCTTTCTGAAAATTGATTTTTTTGAGTGCTCGTGTAGGGTAGCTCATGTGCCTCACTTGCCATGGATAATCAACACCAGGGATAAACAAGTTCAGGGGGGCATGGGGAGAGAGAGGAAAAAAGAAAGAAATAAAGAAATATATAAAGAAATAAAAAAAACTTAAGAAAAAAGAAGGAGAAGAGAAGAGGAAGAAAAAAGCAATCCTCGAGTATATGCTTGTTTCGCTTGAGACATCCTCGACAAGCTTCTCGAATCGCTGGAGACATCCTCGCAGAATTGCTGGTGTCGCTTGAGACATCCTTGAAACATTGCTCGTTTCGTTTTGAGCCTGCCTCCCAAAATTCTTGGTTTCGCTTGAGACATCCTCACAGAGTTGTTGTTTTCGCTTGAGACATCCTTAAGAAACGTATCGTTTCGCTTGAGACATCATTCAGTATATGCTTGTTTCGCTTGAGACATCCTCGAGTATATGCTTGTTTCGCTTGAGACATCCTCGACAAGCTTCTCGATTCGCTCGAGACATCCTCGAGTATATGCTTGTTTCGCTTGAGACATCCTCGACAAGCTTCTCGAATCGCTTGAGACATCCTCACAGAATTACTGGTTTCGCTTGAGACATCCTTGAAACATTGCTCGTTTCGTTTGAGCCTGCCTCCCAAAATTCTTGGTTTCGCTTGAGACATCCTGAAAAAAGTGTGATCGCTTCGCTTGATGTTGCTATTTCAACATAACTTGATCTTGCTATCTCAACATAACGTTCCGAGGTGATAATGAAGTTTGGCCTCCGCGCCCCGCGCCCCCGACCAAACTCTTATTGGTCGACGATAAAAAACTCTAACGACTTAAGGGGGGGGGGGTACATTATTATCGTGGGCATGGGGTTATACTCCTCCCGTCGAGGGACATGCCCGACGCAACATGACGGGACCCCAGGACACACAAATAAATACAGACAAATAAAATGATTCCCCCTATTTTCCCATATTTTCCGGGTTTTCTGTCTTCCACCCCACTTCCCATATTTTCCCATCTTTTCTGGGGAATCGAAGATGAATTGTGTCTGCGTGTTTTTTTCCCTCCTGAGCAACCCTTCTCCAGCCTGCCCCGACGCCCAGGCGCTCGGGCCACGCACCTCTCGGGCGTTCCGCGGCCGCTCGGGAGGGCCCCCGGGCCCACCCACCCCCCGGGGAGCGCACCCCGAGGCCGGGAGACCGCCGCGAGGACCGACGAGGACCGAAGCCTGGGCCTGAGGAGGTCCAGGGCAAAGTCTGGGGCTGAGAGGCTCTAATCAAGGGGCCCAAAGACACACAAATAAATACACACAGATAACGAGATCCCCCATATTTTCGCACATTTTCTGGGTTTTTGTCTTGCCCCCCACTGCCCATATTTTCCCATATTTTCCGGGGGATGGACGATTAATTGTGTCTGTGTGTTTTTTCCCCTCCTGACCTAAGGCAGCCTCGGAAAGTCCAGGGGAAAACCTCGAGCCCCTCAGCGGCTCGGAAGATGCTCGGGCCCCCCTCGAGGCGAGGCGCGGGGCTCGCCGCCGGCCGCCGCGGGGTACCTCTCTTGCCCTCCCTGGCGAAGGCTTAGCACGACCCGACGAACACGCCCGTGGCCCCTGACAGGAGAGGATGTGCGGCCGTCGGACGCGCACGCCTTGAAGCCAGCGGTGATCTTCTGCTCCATGATGACCCTGCGGGCGCTCGACCTCACGGCCTCGGGCGCCCCACTCGTCCGCCCCCCCGCGCTGTGAAGTGCCCGCCGGGCCGGCCCCGGCCCCCTCCCGGCGCGGTGCTGTCCGGCTAAGCTCCTCTGCGTGCCCACTGATCCGCCGCCTCGCCCCATCCTCGCCCTCCTCCTCCTCCTCCTCCTCCTCCTCCTCCTCCTCCTGAGCATCATCATCATCATCATCATCATCATCATCATCATCATCATCATCATCATCATCATCATCATCATCATCATCATCATCATCATGAGCATCATCATCATCATCATCAGCAGCAGCATCAGCATCGGAATCATGATCATCCGCATCATCATCATCATCATCATCATCAGCAGCAGCAGCATCAGCATCAGCATAATAATCATCATGATCGCCGGAATCATCATCAGCATCAGCAGCATCAGCATCAGCATCAGCGTCATCATCCTCATCAGCATCAGCAGCAGAAGCATGTCATCATCATGGTCATCAGCATCGTGATCATCATCATCATCATCATCATCATAATCATCGATATCATCATGAATGTCATCGTCGTCGTCATCATCACCATCACCATCACCATCACCATCAGCATCGTCATCATCAACATCAACATCACCATCACCATCAACATCGTCATCATGATCAGTATCGTCATCATCAGCAGCATCATCATTACCATCACCATCACAATCACCGTCACAATCAACATCGTAATCATCATCTCACCATCATCATCAACAACATCATCAGCATCATCATCCTCATCATCATCATCCACATCCGCATCCTTATCCCTCTCATCTCCAACGTCGTCATGCCCCTCTTCCTCCTCCTCCTCTTCCTCATCCTCCTCCTCTTTCTCCTCATCATCATCATCATCATCATCATCATCATCATCATCATCATCATCATCCCATTCCTACTCCTGCTCCTACTCCTACTCCTCCCAGGTGCTCGTCCTCACCAGTAAAATAAAGATAACAACAATAATGGGATGGGTATACACGATAAGAATGCAAGGTAAGAGTAGCAGTGGCAGCAACGACAATGATAGGTATTGCAATTGCATCACTATGCCTACTAATAATGCTGCTGACAATCAGTCATGGCGATCATCACCACCCGCCGTCATCCTCCATCACCATCACACTTCGTCATCATCACCACCACCATCATCACAAGTAATCATCCTCATCAAAATCATCACCATCATCATCACAGTCGAACTCGTCGGCGGAGGCGTCATTGTCGTCGCTGTCATCGTCGTCCTCGTCGCGTTGATCAATACAACAAACCTCAACAACCCTCACAACCTCCTCCGACGCCTCCTCCTCCTCATCATTATCATCAGCATCATCATCGTCGTCGCCGTCATTATCATGGTCGTCGTCGTCATCGTCATCGTCATCGTCATCACTGTCGGCGCCGTCGTCGTCGTCGCCGTCATCGTCGTCGTCGTCGACGTCGTCAGCGCCGTCGGCGTCGTAGCCTTAATCATCGTCATCAGCGTGTTCATCAATACCAGCCTCAACAACCTTCATGTCGTCAGCATCCTGCTTCGAGTCCTCCTCCTCCTCATCCTCCTCGACATCATCATCATCATCATCATCATCATCATCAGCAGCAGCAGCAGCATCAGCATCATCATCATCATCATCATCATCATCAGCATCAGCATCATCATCATCATCATCATCATCATCATCATCATCATCATCATCATCATCATCATCATCATCATCATCATATTCTTCACCATCATCATCATCATCATCATCAGCAACATCATCATCAATACAAACATCCTCATCGTCGTCGTCATTGACATCATCACCACCATCACCAACAACAACACGATCATCATCAGCATCATCATCATAATCGGCATCATCATCCGCATCATCATCGCCAACTCCAGCGTCACCTCCACCCCCCACATCCTCGCCCGCCTCCTCCTCCTCCTCCTACTCCTGAACATCATCAGCAGCAGCAGCAGCATCATCATCACCATCGTCATCATCATCAGCAGTATCGTCATCATGATCGTCTGCATCATGATCAGCATCATCATCATCATCAGCAGCAGCAACAGCAGGATCAGCGTATTAATCATCATGATCGTCGGTATCATCATCAGCATCAGCAGCATCATCATTAGTACCAGCACTAGCATGCAGCATGTCATCATCATCTTCATCATCATCAACATCATCATCATCATCATCGTCATCGTCATCGTCGACGTCATTATTACCATCACCACCTTCATCATCGTCATCAACGTCGTCATCATCATGAGCATCATCATCGTCATCATCATCAGCATATTCCTCGTCGTCGTCATTATCATCGTCATCATCGTCATCGTCGATGTCAGAATCCTCGCAGCAGTCAGTATCCCCCTCATCATGTTCCGCACCATCATACCCATCATGACCATGACCATCACCATCACCAACAGCATCGTCAACACCATCAGTAACGGAACCGTCAGCGTCATAATCATCATCAACAGCATCAAAATCATCCCCAACACCATCACCACCACCACCACCATCATCAGCATCATCAGCATAATTTTTATCATCATCCTAACCATCAACACCATCATCAGCATTATCATCAGCATCAGTACCATCATCATCATCAGATTCAGCATCATAATCATCATCATCGTCATCATCATCATCAGCATAAGCATCGTCATCATAATCATCATCATCATCATCATCATCATCATCATCATCATCATCATCATCATCATCACTAGCCCCGCCTGGAAACCTTCGGAAACCTCGGATAATTAGCAACCGAGAAACATGCGAAAGTGTCCTCCAGGCTGCGAGGCTCAGGCATTATTATTCGAACTGCGTGCAATTGATCGTGTATTGCAAAATGATCACCGTGAAGCTTTGTCACACTTATGTGCTCTGCACTCTTGTCTGGATGGAGCTCTGCGAAGAGCTAAATCCAGCAGGCCAGCAAGAACTAAGAACGCTGTGAGCGCTTGCTGCTGAACGTAAAACCCCTCCGACTCGAAAGCATGCGTATACGGCACACACGGAAGGTGTGCCTGGTCCCAAGTGACATACAAATACGATGGCATGTTCTTGTTCAGCGCAAGATGTCCGCGAAAGGGAGAAAAGAAAAGGAAGAGGGGCACAAGCAGCCGATGAACAACGACTGACCTGTCTCGACTCAGTGCAACGGCCTAACTGTAAATCAGACGAGCAGTGTACGGATCAAAACAAAATCGTGGCTCCGAGTGCACAAGACGCCGAAAAAACCTAGATGGACTGCAGATTCCCGCGCCCATCCGGCACGCCTCGACGACTCGGGTGAAGCGACAGAAGCACATCGCCACGCAGTTTAGTAGCTGCAAGAGCAGACAGGTAAACATGATGTACTTGACGCCTCAGAGGATCCGAAGACACGCTCAGGACTCAGAGCTTCGCGCCCTGGAAGCTTCCAAAGCACGTGGTGCATATTGGTTGGCGCTCTGAGGACGCAAAGATGTACCACGCGGCTGGTGCACTGCAGGTTCACCGCCTCCTAATGCTCCTCACCCTCCTCCTCGAAGCTCGATGCTCGCAAGGTCTGCTGTGCTCCAGGAAGTGGTGTCTCGTTACTCCTCCACCTCATCATCATCATCATCATCATCATCATCATCATCATCATCATCATCATCACTCATCACCATCATCATCATCATCATCATCATCATCATCATCACCATCATCATCATCATCATCCTTCTCCTCCTCCTCCTCCTGCTTCTGCTGCTGTTGAGGGCTGTATTGATCTGAAGACCTGAAGCCCAGCTAGACCTCCGGGCACGTTAAACAAACATGAGCGACGTGGCTGTTGTTTTCCTCTCTGCCCCCTCCAGAGAAGAGTGCGCGGCACTCAGCAAAATCACCGTGGTGCAGACTAAGCGGCGCAGGGAATAGAAAGAGACACAGGAAAGTGGAGGAGGCCCCCGAGGAGATCGGCAAGCGTCAGCTAGGCCTCTTCCCACTCCTCCTCCCCCTGCTCCCTCCCTCCCCTCCCCCCCGCGGCGCGCGCAGGGAGCGCGTGAACAGGGGGGAGGGGAGGCAAGAGAGAAGGAGGGAGGGACCCACAAACCCATGGACCGAGCGACCGAGGAACGGGAAGAGGGGAAGGGCGAGGGAGGAGGGCGCAGGAGGAGGAGGGAGGAGGGAGGAGGGGCGGGAAGGCAGGGTGCGAAAAATCCTACCTCTCGTGGGTGCCCTCCACAGACAGGTCGGAGGTAAGAGGAAGACATGAAGGAGGAGCAGGAGGAGGGAGGAGTAGGAAGAGGGAGGAGCAGCAACAGGAGAGAGGGGAGGAAGGGCGGAGCAGGAGGAGAGGGGGGGGAGGAGAAGGAGGAGCGAGCACCGCGACGAGCAGCCCAACCGAACCGAACGCAGCGGGAGGGTGCCGATTAGAGGAAGACGAAGCGGAGCTCGCCGAATGCGAACTCCATGTGCGGATGCGGAGATGCGGGGGGGCAAGGGCGGCGGCCCCCCTGCGGCAGCGGCCAGGCACCATCGCCACCAACCACCCCCCCTTGCCTCCCCTTCCCCGGCGCCAGCGCTCGCCTGGCATGCCGCGACCTGGAGGAGCGAGCCGAGCGGCAGGGCAGAGAGTCCGACGGCGCCGCGCCAGCAGCAGGCCTCCGCGGGCTCCGCGGGGGGGCGCCACGAACCAAACTGCCGCAGCCTCGCGGGGGGTCGCCTCGCCGCGGCCGCAGGCAGCACCAGAGGGGCCGTCGCGGCGGGCGTCAGCCCACACCATCGCCCAGCGACACCACGTCGTCGTCGTCGTCGTCGTCGTCGTCGTCGTCGTCGTCGGCGGCGGCGGCGGCGGCGGCGGCGGCGTCGGCGTCGGCGTCGGCGTCGGCGTCGGCGTCGGCGTCGGCGTCGGCGGCGGCAGCGGCAGCGGCGGCGGCGTCGTCGGCGTCGTGGTCGTCGGCGTCGTCGTCGGGGCCAGCAGCCGCCAGCGCGACCAGCAGCAGGCCCACGGCCGCAGCCGCAAGCACACCTCCGCCGACCGCAGGGCGTGCGCCAGCACCGCCTGGCCGCCGCGCCGCGAGGCGCAGGCGGCGGCGCCGCCGCCGCGCCGCCTTCGCCCCAGGGGCAGCTGCGCGGGCAGCAGCGGGGTCGGGGGCAGCTGGGGGTGGGAGCCGGGGGGAGAGGAGGGCGAAGGGAAGAGGGAGGGAGGATCCCGGGAGGGGCGACAAACCCTACGGCAGGTTCGTGTTGTGTCGACCCCGGGGTTGGTTTTTGACACCGCAGGGATCGTTCAACCTTGAACGATCGGCCATTTCCGCAACGTCCAATCGTTCAACATCGACCGATTCTGGGCCGCCGCCGGCGTTCAACCTTGAACGCCCGCGCTGGGGTCGCCGCTGGTCGACACGACGCAAACCTACCGTAGCTCACTCTGAAAGGGGGGGGAGCCCGCGGCCGGTGCCTGCTCTTCCAGGCCGTGGGGTCTCTGGCGGGTGCCCGCGGCGCCGCCGCCCACGGCACGCGGGCAAGGCCGCACGGCCTCCAGCTCCGCCACCGCCGCGCGGCAGAGCCCCGTGCGCACCGGGCGGCACAACGCCGCCGCGGCCGCCAGCCCGCTGCAGCTGAGCCATCCGCTCCAGGGAACGGCGGCGGGCGGCGCGGACGCGGCCCTGCGGCGAACGGTTTGAGAGTGGTCCGATGGCTTGGGCCAGAATGGCCACTGGGAAGGAGGAGTGAGGGAGGAGGAGGAGGAGGAAGAGGAGGAGGAGGAGAAGGAGGAGGCTTAGGAGGAGAAGGGGGAGGAGGAGGAGGAGGAGGAGGAGGAGGAGGAGGAGGAGGAGAAGGAGGAGGAGGAGGAGGAGGAGGAGGAGGAAGAGGACAAGCGTAAAACCAAGACTCGACAACGATGTTGGAATAAACCCTCCTTCCAAGCTCGCACGTTGCAGGCCCCGTTCATTTCCACTCAGGGAACTGCCCCATTGGGAGATCACCGTTTGAAGACCCTGGAGCGTGCCAAAACACCATTTTCGGGACAGCAACGCCACGAATCAACCTGACTGCTACGTCTTGACGATCCTGAATCGCGCCAGAACACCATTCCCGGGACTTCAACACCGCGAATCAACGTTTTGCTTGCGCTTTCACAAGCCTGAGCCCTTCCAAAACACAGTTTCTGGTACGCTGGCCATGGGAATATGTGAAACTCTTGCAAGTGTAAAATAGAAATGCACGGCACTAAGGCGAGAGCCAAATCTTGAAAAAGAACCACCCTCCATCCGCGAAACTCTTACAAATTATTTGAACGAGTGTGCGCAGCGCGGAGGCGAGAGCCACATTTTGAAAACAAGCCGCCCTCCACCAGTGAAACTCACGCAATGTTATAAACCGAATGTGCGCGGCACTACGACGAGAACCACATTTGAAAACCACCCGGCCTCAATATGTGGAACTCTTGAAATGTTCAAACGAATGTGCGCGGCGCTGAGGCGAGAACCACAATTTGCAAACGGCCCGCCCTCAATCCTCAAACTAATGCGCACGGCATTAAAGTGAAAGCCACATGTTGAAAACAACCCGCCCTCCATCTGTGGAACCGTTGCCAATTTCTAAGCTTCAGGGCCATAATTGGTGAGGAAGTCTCAGGCGAAACGCCTGGCAGGAAGCGGAGGAGGAGGAGGACGAGGAGGAGAGAGACAGAGGACAAAGGAAGGAGGAGAAGAGAATGAGCAGAAGGAGGGGGCAAGAGGAGCAGCAGGAGGGAGGAGGTCCGGAGGAGGAGGGAGGAGGGCAAGGAGGAGCCAGAGGAGGAGACAGGGCAGGAGGAGGAGGAGGAGGAGGAGCAGCAGCGGAGAGAGGGGAGGAGAGAGAGTAGGAGGACGAGGAGGAGGGGGGGAGCGAGAGGAGCGAGGGAGAGGAGCAGGAGACGAGGGGGCCGCCCCACTGCGAGGCTGCCTGTAAGGCGACCATGAGGTGCTGCACCCTGCCAGCCTTGGCGGGCCTCTCCGGCTGGACCTCGCCCTCGCCCTCGCCACGGGCGCGGGGGTGCGAGGCCACGGCAGGGAGCGCTCATCGACATCATCGTCGACATGATCGACGTCAACGTCACCAGAAATCATAGTAGCTATCATCACCACCACTACCCATCATCACCATCCTTGATTAGCATCATCATCATCATCATCATCATCATCATCATCATCATCATCATCATCATCATCATCATCATCATCATCATCATCATCATCATCATCATCATCATCATCATCATCATCATCATCATCATCATCATCATCATCATCATCATCATCATCATCATCATCATCATCATCATCGTCATCATCATCATCATCATCATCATCATCATCATCATCAGCATCAGCATAATCATCATCATAATCATCATCATCAACATCATCATCATCACCACCATCATCAGCATCATCACCATCATCATCATCATCATCATCATCATCATCATCATCATCATCCTTCTCCTCCTCTTCCTCCTGCTCCTGCTGCTGTTGAGGGCTGTCTTGATCTGAAGACCTGAAGCCTCATCATCAGCATCATCAGCATCATCATCATCAGGGCTGTCATCATCATCATCATCATCAGCATCATCGTCATCGTCATCGTCATCATCATCATCATCGTCAGCAGCAGCAGCATCAGCATCAGCATCATCATCATCAGCATCATCGTCATCGTCATCGTCATCATCATCATCATCATCATCAGCAGCAGCAGCAGCATCAGCATCAGCATCAGCATCATCATCACCATCAGCATCAGCATCAGCATCATCATCATCATCAGCAGCAGCATCAGCAGCAGCATCATGTGAGGCCAAGGCCCCAGAGGCCCCAGAGGCCAACATATAGGTTGCATCACATAGATTGCTCCACAAACATTGCACAACACATACCGCTAGAAACGCAATGTTTGGGTCCACGCTGGCTAACATAGCATATCGATTCCTCCTTCGTTTTCCTCCTCTTTCCACCTCCCCAGACCCTCCGCATTTTCAGAGCAACGCTGGGAACGGTCCCAGGACAGTTGCGGGCTCTGCGAAGAAGCTCAGCTTGCGTACTTTGCATTGCGCCCCGCCCCCGTGCCGCGAAGTCCAAGAAAGTTCCTGCTTGCTATCTTCCTTGCTCTTCTGGTGCATGCTCCTTCTAACTGCTCTTATAGTCAGTACAACTCATGATTACATATCCTGCTCATCATCTTCCTGCTCCTCCTCCTCCTCCTCCTCCTCCTCGTCCTCCTTCTCCTCCTCCTCCTGCTCCTGCTCCTTCTCCTCATTCTCCTCCTCCTCCTCCTGCTCCTTCTCCTCCTCCATTTTCTCCACCTCCTCCTTCTCCTCCTCATGCTCCTCCTCTTCCTCCTCCTCCGCCCTCCTTCTCCTCATCCTGCTCCTCCTCCTCCTCCTCCTCCTCCTCCTCCTCCTCCTCCTGCTCCTCCTCCTCCCCGCCCTCCTCCTTCTCCTCCTCCTCCTCATCGCCCTTCCCCTCCTCCCCCTCCCCCTCCCCCCCCCCGCCTCCACCTCCCCACCATTCCCCCTTCTTGGCGGCGGGCGGAGGCGCGGGAGCGCGAACCAGGACGACGGACGCGGCCGGGCGGCGGTCGGCGGCGGATGCGGCTCTTCCTAGGACGACGACGGCGACGACGACGGCGGCGACGACGACGACGACGACGACGGCGGCGGCGGCGGCGGTGACGGCGGCGGCGGCGGCGACGGCGACGGCGACGGCGGCGGCGACGGAGGCGGCGGCGACAGCGGATGCATCGGCCGCTACCGCCTCCTGGGCCTCCGCGGGCGCCGCGTCGGCGTGGGCGTTGGCGTCCTTGGTGGGCATCCTCTGCCTGGCCAGGGAGTAGATCCTCGCGGGGCGACGGGGGTGGTCCCGCCC
>CAUYUJ010015613.1:277758-321948 GCA_963575745.1 Prorocentrum cordatum
CATCATCCGCATCATCATCCTCATCCTCATTCTCATCACCATCAGCATCATCATCATCATCATCATCATCGTCGTCATCATCCTCATCATCATCCTCATCCTCATCCTCATCCTCCTCATCATCATCATCATCATCATCATCATCATCAGCATGCTCTCTCCTCCTCGTTCTCCTCCTACTCCTCCTCCTCCCCCTGTTCCCTCCTCCTCCTCCTCCTCCTCCTCCTGCTCCTCATCCTCCTCTCTCTTCTCCTCCCTGACGCAATCGGCAAAGTGTAAGGCTGGACTGGGAATTACGATCAGAAGAGAAACAGGAGCCACCGCCACCGAGAGCCCATCTGAGCATCGATTAACTGATACCCATCCCCACTGGCTTGGCCTTTGCCCCACTGGCCGAATCATCCCCCGAAGTGGGGATAGATGCTATTCCCGTCAGGTGTCGCGGGGCCTATCCCCCCCTGGGGGATGTCCAGGTTGGACTGAGATACCCGGGATGGAGATCGATTTGACGATGCTGACCATCGAGGAGGGGTCGGCGCCCCCGATTGCCCATCGTCCACCTCCTCATCCTCCTCCTCCTCCTCCTCCGCCTCCTCCTCCTCCTCCTCCTCCTCCTCCTCCTCCTCTTCCTCCTCCTCCTCGTTCTCCTCATCCTCTTCATCCCCCTCCTCCTCATCAACCCCCTCATCCTGCTCCTCCTCGACCCCCTCCTCCTCCTCATCACCACTACCACCACCACCACCACCATCAGCATCAGCATCCGCATCAGCATCATCATCATCATCATCATCATCATCATCATCATCATCGTCATCATCATCATCATCATCATCATCGTCATCATCATCATCATCATCATCATCATCATCATCATCATCATCATCATCATCATCATCATCACAGCTCTCCACCTCCCGCTTCTCCATATCCCGCTCCTCCACCTCCACAGCTCTCCAGATCCCGCTTCTGCAGATCCTCTTGTACCTCCTCCTCCTCCACATCCTGCTTCTCCTCCTCCTCCTCATCCTCCTCATCCTCATCATCATCATCAGCATCATCGGAATCATCCTCCTCCTCATCCGCATCCTCATCATCATCATCATCATCATCATCATCATCATCATCATCAGCATCATCAGAATCATCATCATCATCATCAGCAGCATCAGCATCAGCACCATCATCACCATCATCATCATCATCATCATCGTCATCACCATCAACAACGGTCTCATCATCATCGTCATCATCGTCATCATCATCATCATCAGCTTCGTAATCATCATCATCATCATCATCATCATCATCATCAGCATCATCATCAGCATCATCGTCATCATCCTCATCATCAGCATCATCATCAGCATCAGCAGGCAGCATCATGGGCATCAGTACCAGCATCATCACCAACCTCAGCATCATCATCAGCAGCAGCATCATCATCACCACCAGCACCATCATCATCATCACCACCACCATCATCCTCATCATCAGCATCATCATCATCAGTGTCAGCATCAGCATCATCAGCATCATCATCATCGTCATCATCGTTACTAGTATATTTACAATTGGTATCATTATCATCCCAACCGCCACCAGCACCATCACCATCACCATCATCATGATCAGCGGCAGCGGCAGCGGCAGCAGCAACATCAGCATCATCATCAACAGCAGCATCAGCATCATCATCAGAATCATCATCCTCCTCATCACCACAATAATCCACGTCATCATCAGCATTATCAACATCATCAGCATCATCATCAGCATCGACAACATCAACAGCACCATCATCATCATCAGCATCATCATCATCATCATCAGCCAGCATCTCATTACCAGCATCATTATCATCAGCAGCAGCAGTATCAGCATCATCATCAGCATCATCAGCAGCATCATCACAACCATCATCATCATCATCATCATCATCATCATCATCATCATCATCATCGTCGTCATCATCATCGTCATCATCATCAGAATCGTCATCATCAGCATCATCATCCTCGTCGTCGTCGTCGCCATCATCATCCTTTTCGTCGTCATCATAATTATGATCATCCTCATCATCATCATCATCATCATCATCATCATCAACATCATCATCAACATCATCATTAGCATCATCATCATCATCATCATCATCATCATCATCATCATCATCGTCAACATCAGCAGCATCAGTGTCATCACCATCATCATCATCATCATCATCATCATCATCATCATCATCATCATCATCAGTATCATCATCAGCATCATCGTCAATATCAGCAGCATCATCATCATCATCACCACCCCACCACAACAAACATCATGTTCCTATGCCTTCGAGCACCGGGTCATGGATGGCAGCCGAGACACGCGTGTTGTGAAAGATCTCTCTACACAGCGGGGTGGCTCGCCCACCGCACAAAAGCCTGAAGACACTCGATGGCACGCCTCAGGGTCAACCGTTCACTGCTCCTCCGTGTTCTCCTCCTCCGCCCCCTCCTCCTCGGCTCTCATCAGCATCAGCATCATCAGCATCATCATCGTCATCATCATCATCATCATCATCACCACCATCATCATCATCATCATCATCATCATCATCATCATCATCAGCCTCAGCATCATCCTCGTCATCGTCAACATCTCCATGCTTAGCTTCATATTTATATTCGTACTCATCTTCACAATCATCATCATCGCCAGCATCATCATCATCATCATCATCATCATCATCATCATCATCATCATCATCATCATCATCATCATCATCATCAACCACGTCGTCGTCATCATCAGCATCATCATCAACATCGTCACCAGCAGCAACAGCAGCATAAGCATCAGCATCAGCACCAGCATCATCAAAACCATGGCCATCCTCGACAAAACCATCAGCACCACAACCACTACAATGATCATCAGAATCGTCATCGTCATCATCATCATCATCATCATCATCATCATCATCATCATCATCATCATCATCATGAGCATCAGCAGCATCATCATCATCATCATCATCATCGTCATCGTCACCGTCGTCGTCGGCGGCGTCATCGTCACCGTCATCGTCATCGTCCTCGTCATCGTCGTCGTCATCATCATCAGCATCATCATCTGCAGCAGCGTCATCATTATCATCATCGTCATCAGCATCAACATCAGCAGCATCAGCATCATCCTTACCATGTTCACCATCATCTTTATCAACCACATCAACAACCACCAAATCATCAGCACCATCATCGTCGTCATAACCATCATCATCATCAGCAGCAGCAGCATCATCAGCAGCAGTATCATCATCATCATCCTCATCATCATCATCAGAATCAACAACAGCAACAACAACAACAACATCAACATAATCACCATCAGCATCAGCATCATCATCAGCATCATCATCCTGCTCCATCTCCTCCTCCGCCTCCTCTTCTTCCTCATCATCATTATCAGAATCATCATCATCATCATCATCAGCAGCAGCAGCAGCAGCCTCCTCCTCCTTCTCCTCCTCATCCTCCTCGTCCTGGTGTCGTCGTCACCATCCTCGTCATCATCGTCATCATCGTCCTCCTCATTACCTTCGCACCCCTCCTCCTCGTCATCCTCCTCATCCTCGTCCTCGTCCTCATCATCATCGTCGTCCCCACCCTCCTTGAATGGGGAGGCAGCGAATCATGCGCGAATCCTGCGCCCAACCGCAATCTTGTTCAGCGCGGCCTTCTGGTGGACCTGTTCCTGCCGCAAGGCCTCCTGCGCCCGCTGACGAAGGGAATGCGGACGAGCGCGTGCCGAAGACCAGCGCGCGAGGAACTCCTGCTGAGCGTGTCGCGGCGGCGGCCCCCGCGGCGCGCCATGCCTGGCAAGCTGACAGCGTGTCGCGCTGCCTCGAGGGGACGGGAGGAAAAGCCGAACGTTGATGCCTGAGGGCTGGAGCGTGATCGGCATGTCGCGGCAGAGCGCTGTGGGCAAGAGCCGGCGGCGCGACACGCTGAGCAGAAGCTTCTGACCGCACGGAGGTGTTTGCACACGCTTTCCACCCCCCCCCCCTTCGTCCAGGAGGCGTCTCGTCGCCGCGGCTGGATCCGCCCCGAAGTTCTGATCGAAGCGCGCCCCTGGGCGGGTCCGAATGGGGCCTTTTGAGGGAGGGAGGAGGGGGAGGAGGAGGAGGAGGAGGAGGAGGAGGAGGAGGAGGAGGAGGAGGAGGAGAGAGCCACCAATGCGGAGCATCTTCCGGGCCAATTTAAGGCTAGGCGGGCTAGACCGTGGCCTCAATCTTATTTATAAGATACACGCGTTTATAGATTCTAGCAAACACCCGCACTTGACAAGCTTACGATTGCACGCATGTACGCACATACCCAAACGTGCCATGAGCGGAAGAAGTAACACGAAGGCGGACCGAGCATCTACACATCACCGACAAAGGTACGCCCCCGCAAATCCGACGCCACGCAAGGCAAAACAATACAAAACCGCGAAATGATGAATGATTAGCACGGGCAATGAAATTCAATAAGCATGGTGAATGCTATGTTAACTGGATGCACAGACAACCCATCACAAAGTAAAGAACCACAAATCAACGCAAGGAAAAGCTAACATAGCAACGGCAATGCAGTGCAACGCAGGGAACCCACACACACATCAGAACAACGTAAAGACACGCTGCGAAGCATCATCAAGCAGCACAAGGGCAATGCAAAGCAACGCATAGCGACACACTGCAAGAAATCCGACAACCTCGACACCCCAGGGAACACGGAGTTCGGATGGCGCCGGGACGGGGAATCCGATGAAGCCCTGGGAACTTGGGCTGGAAGTCGTAGGTGACACCAGGTCCCCTGCATCGAGGAACGGCTAGAGAGGAAAGGGGAGAACGAGGAGGGAACCGGGAGGAAGAAGCGATAATACAGGTCGCAGCAGCGATGCAAGAAAAAATCAGCAAAGGGACGGCGAAAGAGAAGCAGAGGAGGGGGAAAAAGGAAGACGGGATGGGGGAGCAAGGAGGAAATGAAGAGGAGGGAGGAGAAAAAAGGTACGATCGAAGCGGGCGGGAATAAAGAGGAGAGACAGAGAAGCTAAGAGGCCGTCGTGGGGGTCTTGTGGACCCGTGGGGCACAATCTAAAGAAAATAACGGAACCGAATTATTTGTGTCTGTGTTTGATTCCGGCGAACTGGGACACTTGTACTGACTCTCAAGAGACCCGATGGGTGGCACCTTGGAAACTGGGACCTTGGGCGGGCAGGGAGTCACGGTCGCCGCCTGTCCGACACCGCGTTAAGAACAAAATTCGATGGACAAACTGCGAACCCCAAAATTAAGTCTTGCAACATCTGTTTTGAAACAAATGCCTGCGCTCGCGCTACCGCGAGTTCTTGTTTATGTGTTTCAACAACAAACCCAACACAGTCGTCAATTTAAGCCATACGGGCCCCTCGCACCGCACGTCGAAATCACTCGAACGCCCTCGCGCGCGTGCTGGGGGGGGGGGGGGGGGGCACGATCCGTTCAAATAACACCATGCGGGCCACTCTCGGGCGTCGGCCGCGCGCATGTCCAACTCCCTCCGAAACCTTCATCACCAACGCGAGGGCGCCATCATCGCCGCCAGCGTGATCAGCATCGGCGCCGTCATTGGCCGCGCAGTCACCGTTGCCATCATCGTCACCAGTACCGCTACCATCATCATCGCGTCTCCCGTTGCCCACGTTGCCATGATACCGCACCCGCTCAACTCGCCGATTGGCACTGAAGTGCTCGCGGGGAAGTGCCCAGCGGTCAACGCCGCCACGGCCGCGTCGGTAGTGCCAACCATCTGGCCGCTGAAGGCCGCAAAGATGCATGAGCCAACTTCAGGCACTCATCGCAATCGACGCCGCATGGGTTTTGCAAACGAAGTTGCGGGCGAATGGGTGGGATGATTGCGCGAGCAGTGGAGTGGCCAACTCACTGCAAACAGAAATAAGCTGCATCTCATAGATTGCACCATACATTCTCCTTTCTACAAAATAGGGTCTACCACCCTCCCCCCCGGGTTTGAAAACCCCCCCGGAACAAATGGAAAACACATAGGATTCTGACCCAATGTCCATCCTAGCTGCGAAGTCATACTATCCCAGACACACCAGGATCGGTTCCCCCCGCCATCCTCTACAAAAAATTCTTTGCGCGCACACTCGTGTATCAAAAACCGCAAGTTTTCAAGAATACTTGGCAGAAGCTGGGGCGAAATGCACAAGCGCGCGTCGTCGTGCGCGCACGCCGGAATCCTTCAAAAACCTACAGCTTCGCAAAAAAACAAAATCGAGTTCCCAAAAAAAATCACAAAACAGGGGGTTTCGCAACACTGTTTCTTTACAAAACCACTTGCGCGCGCTCTTGCGAAATCTTTTGAAAACCATTGGCTTTTGAACACTTTCAAAACAATACTACCAAACGGGCTTCGCGCGCGCATGTCGAAATCTTTCGAACGCCCTTGCGCGCGTGCCGTCGCGAGAATCCTCTGCAAAAAACAGAGCGGAAATCGCACGCATGCGTCGTCGCGCGCGCATGCCGAAACCCTTCAAAAACCTTCGGCTTCGGAAAGATTTCAAAATCGAGTGTCCAAAAAAAATACAAAAAAACACACACGGCTTCGCGCCACGGATTTTCAACAAAAGCGTGCGCGCGCGCTCTTGCGTCGTCGTCGTCGTCGCCGTCCTCCCTCCTCCCTCGTCGTCGTCGTCGCCGTCGCCGTCCTCTGTCTTTCCTCGTCGTCGTCGTCGTCTTGACGTCGTCGTCGTTTCCGTCGTCGTCGCCGTGGTCGTCCTTCCTCCCTCGTCGTCTGAGTCGGCGTTTCGTCGTTGACCTTCCTATTTCGTCGCCGTCGTCGTCGTCGTCGACGTCGACATCCCTCCTCCCCCGTCGTTGTCGTCGTCGGCGTCGCAGTCCTCCCTCCTTTTTCGTCGCTCCCGTCGTCGCCGTCCTCCCTCCTTCCTCGTCGTTGTCGTCGCTGCCGCCGTCATCGTCCTCCCTCCTCCCCCGTCGTCGTCGTCGTCTTCGTTGGCGACGTCGTCGTCGTCGTCGTCGGCGCGGTCGTCGTCGTCGTCGTCGGCGTCGTCGTCGTCGTCGTGGTCGTCGTCGGCGTCGTCGTCGTCGGCGTTGTCATCGTTGTCGTCGTCGTCGGCGTCGTCGTCTTCGTCGGCGTTTCGTCGTTGACCCTCCTACTTCGTCGCCGTCGTCGTCGTCGTCGTCGTTTTCCCTCCTCCCCCGTCGTTGTCGTCGTCGGCGTCGCAGTCCTCCCTCCTTTTTCGTCGCTCCCGTCGTCGCCGTCCTCCCTCCTTCCTCGTCGCTGTCGTCGTTTGCCCCGTTTCGTCCTCCCTCTTCCCTCGTCGTCATCTTCGCCTTCGTTGGCGACGTCGTCATCATCGACGTCGTCGGCGTCGTCGTCATCATCGGCGTCGGCGTCGCCGTCGTCGGCGTTGTCATCGTTGTCGTCGTCGTCGTCGGCGTCGGCGTCGTCGCCGTCTTCGTCGTCGTCGTCGTTGTCGGCGTCGTCGAAGTCGTTGGAGACGTCGTCGGTGTCGTCGTAGTCGTTGTCGACGGCGTCGTCGTCATTGTTGCTGTCGTCGTCGGCGTCGGCGCCGTTGCCAAGTGCCACTTGGCACCCACCGTCACGGTCTTAAGAGGTCTTGCGGCCAAGTTGCGGGTGAGAGGGTGGGATGTTTGCACGAGCAGTGGAGAGGACCGCTTCAAGTTGAACAAGTGACTGATTGCACCACATAGGTTGCACCACATATGTTGCACAACATACGTTGTACCACATACATAACCGATATTGATCCACATGAGTTGCCCAACACATATTGCGCCACACCGATCGCACAACAGAGGTTGCACCATATAGATTGCGCAAGAGAGATTGCACAACATGGATTGCACAACCTAGATTGCAACACGCAGATTGGGCCGCACATGGTGATGTGTAGATATGGACATCCCACACACACACACACAACAGCACGCATTCCTGATTTTTTTTCTGTTGACGATGTTATACGTTCCTCTTCCTTCCCTTACCCCGCCTTGTTACACTCCCTTTCCTTTCCCTCCCCCTCCTCGCTTACATCCTCCCCTGACGCCAGCGGGTACGTTTTTCGACTCCACTCGCGCGCGCGCGCTCTGGCCGCTAGGCTGGCCAACGCGAAGCGGCAGCGCAGTGTAGAAGATGTACGCGGCGCATTCCCCCGAAGAGGGAACCCAGAGTTTGTGGCGACATTTCTGCACGCACGATGGGCCGCCAAAGAGGCACCGAACCCTGCGCTGTCACTAGGACGCTTGGGATTTTTGGAGATTAATCCCACAAACCGCATGATTTCACAGGGATGCCTGGGATTCCTGGGACTTCCGACCCCGACAAAATCAACCCAGAGACCCTCCCCCCTCGGGCGCGAATCCTAAGCACCCCAATGGCTTCACAGGGTTCGCGACGGCCGGGGGGGCCCAAACCCTGCGATGTCATTCAGGTGCTTTGGATTTCTGGAGCGTACATCCCAGGAAGCCCTATGATTCCACTGGGATGCTTGGGATTGCTGGAATTTCTGGGGCTCCGAATTCTGGAGGCACCAGGGTAGATTCTGGTCGGAGGGCGGGGGATCCCAGGAACCCCAAGCATCCCAGTGAAATCAGAAGGTGCCTGGGATGCACACACCCCAAAAATCCCAAGCATCCCAATCAAATCATAAGGTTTGGGCCCCCCTGACGTCGCGAACCCTGTGAATTCACGGGGATGCTTGGGATTCGCGGCCCTGGGGGGGGGCCGTGGGGATTTGTTTTTCGGTGGTCGGAAACCCCAGGAACCCCAAGCATCCCCAGAAACCCCAAGCATCCCAATGAAGTCACAGGTTTCGGTGCCTCTTGGGCCCCAGAAGAGGCGGACGGGGAGGAGAAGGAAGACGAAAAGGAGGAGAAGGGGGAGGCGGAGACGGCGGAGGAAAACTCAGAGGAGGAATCGGGGCATGCTGCGGCGTGCCATGCAGGGAAACCCAAGCGCTCTACACACGGTGACGCGGAAACGAACTGAGCGGCTGCATGAGAGATGCTGCTCGCTGATGCTCCCTGCTGCTCCCTGCTGTTCCCTCGTAGTATATGCTGCTCCCTGCTGGTCTCTGTTTGCCGTTCCTGATCTCTGCTGCTCTCTGCTCCTCTCTGCTCCTCTCTGCTGCCCTCTGCTGCTCTCTGCTGTTCTCTGCTGCTCTCAGCGGCTCTCTGCTGCTCTCTGCTGCTCTCTGCTGCTCCGTGCTGCCTTCGGCTGCTCTCTGCTGCTCCCTGCTGCTCTCTGTTGGCCCCTGCTGCTTTCTGCTGCTCTCTGCGGCTTTCTGCTGCTCTCTGCTGGTCGCTGAGGCTTCCTGCTGCTCTCGGCTGCTCTCTGCTGCTCTCTGCTGCGCTCTGCTGCCCTCTGCTGGTGGTTTCTGGTCTCTGCTGCTCTCAGCGGCTCTCTGCTGCTCTCTGCTGCTCGCTGCTGCTCTCTGCTGCTCTCTGCTGCTCTCGGCTGCTCCCTGCTGCTCTCTGCTGCTCTCTGCCGGTTTCTGCTGCTCTCTGCGGCTCTCTGTTGCTCCCTGCTGGTTTCTGCGGCTCGATGCTGCTCTCTGCTGGTCTCTGCTGGTTCCTGCTGCTCTCGGCTGCTCTCTGCTGGTACATGCTGCGCTCTGCTGCTGTCTGCTGGTCTCCGTTGCTCCCTGCGGCTCCTTGCTGCTCTCTGCGGCTGCTGCTCTCTGCTGGTCTCCGATGGTCCCTGCTGCTCTCTGATGGCCTCTGCTGATCTCTGCTGCTCTGGGGGAAGAAGCATGCAGGATAACCAGAAGTGAACGGAGGAACAAACATCGGAGAAAGGATGCAGAGGAAGGGCGAAGGAGCGGGGACGGATGAAGAGAGGGAGGACGACCAGTGAGAGCAGGAATGGCCGCCTCAACGACTGATGCAAAATCAGTACGTACTGGGGGGCTGCGCTTTTATATTTGTATATATATACACATACACCTACACATAAATACATACAGACATACATACATACATACATTCATACATACATACATACATACATACATACATACATACATATATACATACATACATACATACATACATACATACATACATACATACATACATACATACATACATACATACATACATACATACAGACACACACATACATACATACATACATACATACATACATACATGCATGCATGCATGCATGCATGCATGCATACATACATACATACATACATACATACATGCATACATACATACATACATACATGCATGCATACATACATACATACATACAAACATCCATACATGCATGCATACATACATACATGCATGCATGCATGCATGCATGCATACATATATACATATATGTACATATACCAATTCATATATATATGTATATATGAATATATGTATATATATGTGTGTGACATGCATACAAATATACCTATACATATATATATAGAGAGAGAGAGATTGCACAACTGGAGCTGCTAGAAACACAATGTCTGGGGCCCACGCTGGCTGACGTCTGAGCTCACTCAGAACCACAAAGGGGGCCCGAAGGCCAACCAAACCGTTACCCCGACGCGCCCCCCTCGGATCCCGGGCGGCGGCGGGGGGGAGCGGGGCGGGGCACGCCCGCAGCTCGAGCATGGAGTGGATCACCTGCGCGGGACCGCGCGGAGACCGCGCGCGCTCTCCGCGAGGAGACCGACGGGCGCCCTCGCCCCGGAGAGCACCTCGGGGGCCCAAGGCCCGGGAGCCCCCAAAGGACGCGCGCGCCCAACCGCGTCCGGCGGCGCGCGCCGGGGGGGCAGCGCGAGAGGAGGGGAACCAAAAGTGGCATAAACATAAAAACTCGGAGGTCCGCGCGGATTTCTCGGATCGGCGCTGGACCCCCCTCCCTGGCGCGCGGAGCGCGCCAGGGGCGGCGCCGGAGGCGCCGCCGGGGGGCCCCAGCGCCGATCCGGGAAATCCGCGCGGACCTCCGAGTTTTTATGTTTATGCCACTTTTTGTTCCCCTAGAGGGGGGGGCGGCCTCCTCAGAAGGCGGAGAGCTGCTCGTATGGGCGCCTCCTCGGAAGCCCTCCCCGGCCTCGAAGGGCCTTCCTGGGAGGCCTCCGGGCCGCTCCGGGAAGGCCCCCCCTGGCTTCCCAGACGCCCCCTGGCTTTCTTCGAAGGCCGCCCCCCTCGCGCCGCCCACCGTGTGCGGGCCGCCGACGCGCACGTGCATAATTATACGGCCCCCCCGTCAGCGAGACCAGCCTCGTGAGACGGCCGCTCGCGCAGCGCATACTTTCGACACCAGCGTGGGATCGTGTGGTGGCGCCGTGCTGCCGGGCAAGGACTGCGCTTCGCCCCAGCTGCTCGGAGCGCGCGAGCGGATTGCCTCTGCCGCGCCGCGACGGAGAAACATGGTGGCGGCGGAACAGCACAGTGTCCAGAGCCCCCCACACCTCGAGTGCTGTGATGATGTCAACGACGTGGGGCCGAGCGCATGAGATAAGGATGCGCGGTGAGGATGCAGGGGCCTCGGAAGGCCATGTTGACGTAAAAGGTTGGCCAGCAGAAGTCGCCAAGGATGAACCGAAGGGGCAAGGATGCAAGAATAACCTTGCAAAATTGTTCATCCTTCCTATACGCTTTACCCATCGGTCGGAAGAAGTAGGTAGAAACATGAAGTAGGAAGGCGTTGAAAATAGAGAGTGTCCGCCCACCCCCGAAGGAGGGCGGAAGAGGTGAAGCCACTCGATCCTTGAAGCAGGAAGGCTTTTAAAGTACACCGGGATCTGGGAATCCAAAAATACCTACTTTCAGCGACCGATGGGTACCCTTGGAAAGTTGTTCAGACTTCGGTGCCACGCTCCAAGTGGGCACCTGATGGAGCTCTGGACACCCGTCGCGGGCCGCCGCTTTCGACAGCCCCCCCAAGGGGGGGCCTCCACGACGGGGCCTCCCAGCACGGGCCCGACAAAAACCAAGCTAGCCGCCTGGAGGTCTGGGAGCCCTGGGCCCCTGGACAGGTGAACAGACAACGACGGCAACATCAAAACTCAGAGGTCCGCGCGGATTCCTCGGATCGGCGCTGGGGCCCCATGGGGGGCAGAGAGGGGGGTTCAGCGCCGATCCCAGAAATCCGCGCGGACCTTCGAGCTGTTATGCTTATTTCAACGTTTTGTTCCCCGATGGAGGCCTGGGCCCCAGGACGTGTTTCGCGGCGCCTGGAAGTTCAAGCACCTCTCGCCGAGAATCTACCGACCCAAGACCGCCTCCTGGGGCGCGCGTTCCGGCCAGATTTGCCTGGGAGGATCCAGCCGTGGCCACGTGGGAGACCCGAGAGGCCCAGGAAGGGAGCAGACAAAAGAACCCCCCACCCCTCGCCCAAAAATTATTCACTGCAGGGAGCTCCCCATATGTGCATCTCATGTTTTATGCCATAGCGAGCGTCTGTTCATGAGCGCTTGACTATAATAGCGCGTCCACGTGGGCGACAGGGCCGACGAAGACGAGTGAATCCTAATGCGACTGAGTGAGTATGAGTCAGAGTGAGCTTTGAATATGATTGAATATGAGACTCCCATTCATTCCCCCTCCTCAAACTGGCCGCGAACGGGCCCGTGAAAACACCCCTGGTGGCTCCCCTCAGGGGTGCTGAAACCAGCGCCCCGCCTGAGACTTCCTGAAAATCTGATCTGAAAGCCAAAGATGTTGGGCATGAAAACGAGCAAACCGCCTGAGACATCCCCACAAACTGGCCGCGAACGGGCCGGTGAAAACACCCTTGGCGGCTCCCCTTAGGGGTGCCGCGAACGGGCCCGTGAAAACACCCCTGGCGGCTCCCCTTAGGGGTGCTGAAACCAGTGCCCCGCTTGAGACATCCTCAAAATCTGCTCTGAATGCCAAGGATGTTGGGCATGAAAACGAGCAAACCGCCTGAGACATCCCCACGAAATGGCCGCGAACGGACCCGTGAAAACACCCGTGCGGCTCCCCTTAGGGGTGATGAAACCAGCGCCCCGCCTGAGACTTCCTGAAAATCTGATCTGAAAGCAAATGATGTTGGGCATGAAAACGAGCAAACCGCCTGAGACATCCCCACAAACTGGCCGCGAACGGGCCAATGAAAACACCCCTGAGGCCTCCCCTCAAGGGTGCTGAAACAAGCGCCCCGCCTGAGACATCCTCACAAACTGCTTTGAAAGCCAGGGATGTCGGGCATGAAAACGAACAAACCGCCTGAGATATCCCCACAAACTGGCCGCGAACGGGCCCGTGAAAACACCCCTGGCGGCTCCCCTTAGGGGTGCTGAAACCAGCGCCCCGCCTGAGACATCCTCAAAATCTGACCTGAAAGCCAAGGATGTTGGGCATGAAAACGGGCAAACCGCCTGAGACAGCCCCACAAACTGGCCGCGAACGGGCCAATGAAAACACCCCTGAGGCCTCCCCTCAAGGGTGCTGAAACAAGCGCCCCGCCTGAGACATCCTCACAAACTGCGCTAAACGCAGACGGGTCTGCCCACAAGAACAGCCCAACCGCTCGAAACATCCCCACAAACTGGCCGCGAACAGGCTCGTGAAAACACCCCTGGCGGCTCCCTGTAGTGGTGCTGAAACCAGCGCCCCGCCTGAGACATCCTCACAATCTGCTTTGAACGCAAACGAGTCTGCCCACCAAAACAGCCAAACCGCCTGAGACATCCCCACAAACTGGCCGCGAACGGGCCAATGAAAACACCCCTGGCGGCGCCCCTTAGGGGTGCTGAAACAAGCGCCCCGCCTGAGACATCCTCACAAACTGCGCTAAACGCAGACGAGTCTATCCACCAGAACAGCCAAACCGCCTGAGACATCCCCACAAACTGGCCGCGAACGGGCCCGTGAAAACACCCCTGGCGGCTCCCCTCAGGGGTGCTGAAACCAGCGCCACGCCTGAGACATACTCCGAATCTTCTGTGTGTTGAATAAGTCTGCGTATGAGTAAGTCTGACTATGAAAAAGTCTGAGTATGAGTCAGTCTGTGTTTGAGTAAGTCGGTGTATGAGTACGTCTGGGTATGAGTAAGTATGGGTATGAGTAAGTATGTGTATGAGTAAGTCTGTGGATGTGTACGTCTGGGTATGAGTAAGTCTGAGTATGAGTAGGTCTGAGTATGAGTATGTCTGGGTATGAGTAAGTCTGTGTCTGAGTAAGTCTGGGTATGAGTAAGTCTGAGTAATGTCTAAAAACGGTTAAAAAAAGAATCTGGGGGGGACAGTTTAAAAAATAATTATTCGCGGCGCTGCAGTGCGCATATAGAAAACAAAAGGAAGGCCGGGCAAACCGGACCGCCGGGGACGTCCCCGCGACCGCCCTGGCACTCCGCGTCCAGGGGCAGATTCCTGCGTTGGGTTTGCGCGGGGGGGCATGTCTTTGGAGACCCCCCACGTCAACGACAATCGGCACCGACACCCGGCGCGTCAACGACGATCGACGCCGACACTTGGCACCGACGCTCGGCACCGACACTCGGCGCCGACACTCGGCAGTCACACTCGGCGCCGACATTCGGCACCGATACTCGGCGCGCGCACTCACCATGCGTGCACTCTCAACCCCATCGCCTCACCAGAGTGCACTCTGGGCATCCAAAGGGGGATGCCCAGAGCGCACTGACCCACGCATGGCGACTTTCCCATCGCAAACAATACACAAACCGCCACACGCCCGCGTCGGCACATTGTAGGCTGCACCGATAAACGAATACGTGAAGACCGCATTCCAACTTGGAAACCCAATCGGCAACCGCTGGAAAAGGTTCGCTTCAGTTCGCAGGCCAGCACGGCGACATTCGTATTGCGGGCAAAACAGGAACCGCCACGCGAACACGCGCGTCGGCGCATTGTAGGTTGCACCAATGGATGAAAACAAAACGGAGAATCCCATCGGCGACCGCTAAGGGTTCATTTCTAGTTCCCAGACCAGCATGGCGACGTTCCTATTGCGGGCAACACAGAAACCGCCACGTGCGCTCGAGCGCGTCGTCGCACTGTAGGCTGCACCAAAACGTTACGACCGCATGTTAAGTTTGGAACTCCTATCAGCAAGCGCTGAGAGATCACTTTAGCTCCCAAGCCAGCATGGCGACTTGTCCAATTTCTGCCAATACAGAAACCGCCACGCGCGCGTGTCGGCGCATTGTAGGCTGCACCAATAGACGAAAGCGTAAAAACAGCATGTGAAGTTGGAAATCAAATCGGCAAGCGCTAAGGGTTCAAGCTAGTTCCAAGGCCAGCAAGGCGACTATCCTATTGCGGGCAAAACAGGAACCGCCACGCGAACGCGCGCGTCGGCGCATTGCAGGCTGCACCAAAGGACGAAAACAAAACGGAAAGACCGCATGTCAAGTGGGAAATTCAATCGGCAACGACAGCAAGTTCACGCCGCACGCGCGCGCGGGCGCGTCGGCGCATTGTAGGCTGCACCGATAGACGAAGACGTAAAGACCGCATGGTAAGTCGGAACACAAATCGGCAAACGCTGCAGGTTCACTTGAGCTCGCAGGCAGGCATGGCGACTTTCCGATTGAGGGCCGCCGCGCGCGCGCGCGGCGGGCCACGCGCATCTTGTATGGAGAAAACACCATGCGCGAGACGCCAGAGACGCAGCGCGCGCCGCGGCCAACGCGCATCTTGTATGGGAAAACACAATGCGCGAGGAGCCATGGGCCGCCGCGCGCGCCGCGGACCACGCGCATCTTGTGTGGGTACACACAATGCGCGAGGGGCAATGGGCCGCCGCGCGCGCGGCGGCCCACGCGCATCTTGTGTGGAAAACACACCGCGCGAGGGACCAGGGCCGCCGCGTGCGCGGCGGCCCACGCGCACCTTGTATGGAAAAACACCGTGCGCGAGGGGCCATGGGCCGCCGCGCGCGCGGCGGCCTACGCGCATCTTGTATGCAACAACACAACACAATGCGCGAGGGGCCAGGGCCGCCGCGCGCGCGGCGGCGCCCAGGCGCATCGTGAATGGAAGAACGCAATGCGCGAGGGGCCAGGGCCGCCGCGCGCGCGGCGGCCCAGGCGCATCGTGTATGGAAATACACAATGCACGAGGGGCCATGAGCCGCCGCGGGAGCGATGGCCCACATGCACCTTGTATGGAAAAACTCAATGCGCGAGGGGCACAGGGCCGCCGCGCGCGCGGCGGCCCTGGCCCACGCGCACCTTGTATCCAAACACACCATGCGCGATGGGCCATGGGCCACCGCGCGCTCGGCGGCCCAGGCGCATCTTGTATGGAACAACACAATGCGCGAAGGGCCGGGGCCGCCGCGCGCGCGGCGGCCCAGGCGCATCTTGGATGGAAAAAACACAATGCGCGAGCGGGCAGGGCCGCGGCGCGCGCGGCGCCCCAGGCGCATCATGTATGGAAGAACACAATGCGCCAGGGCGGCCCAGGCACATCTTGTATGGAAAAACACAATGCGCGAGGGGCAAGGGCCGCCGCGCGCGCGGCGGCCCAAATGCATCTTGTATTGAAAAACACTGTGCGCGAGGGGCCAGGGCCGCCACGCGCGCGGCGGCACAGGCGAATCTTGCAAGGAAAAACACAATGCGCGAGGGGCAAGGGCCACGGCGCGCGCAGCGGCCCAGGCGCATCTTGTATGGAAATACATAATGCGCGAGGGGCCAGGGCCGCCGCGCGCGAGGCGGCCCAGGCGCATCTTGCATGGAGAAGCACAATGCGCGAGGGGCAAGGGCCGCCGCGCGCGCGGCGCCCCAGGCGCATCTTGCAAGGAAAACGCAATGCGCGAGGGGCAAGGGCCCGCGGCGCGCGCGGCGGCCCAGGCGCATCTTGTATGGAAATACACAATGCGCGAGGGGCCAGGCCGCCGCGCGCGCGGCGGCCCAAGCGCATCTTGTATGGAAATACACAATGCGCGAGGGCCAGGGCCGCCGCGCGCGGCGGCCCAGGCGCATCTTGTATTGAAAAACACAATGCGCGAGGTGCCCATCTTGTATGAAGAAAACATAATGCGCGAGGGCGGCCCAGGCGCATCTTTTATGGAAAACACAACGCGCGAGGGGGGCAGGGCCGCCGCGCGCGCGGCGGCCCAGTCGCATCTTGTATGGAAAAGCACAATGCGCGAGGGGCCAAGGCCGCCGCGCGCGGCGGCCCAGGCGCATCTTGTATGGAAAAAACACCATGCGCGAGGGGCCAGGGCCGCCGCGCGCGCGCGGCGGCCCAGGCGCATCGTGTATGGAAAAACAGAATGCGCGAGGGGCCAGGGCCGCCGCGCGCGCGGCGGCCCAGGCGCATCTTGTATGGACAAACACAATGCGCGAAGGGCCGGGGCCGCCGCGCGCGCGGCGGCCCAGGCGCATCTGATGGAAAAACACTATGCGCGAGGGTCCAGGGCCGCGCGCGCGCGGCGGCCCAGGCGCATCTTGTATGGAACAGTACAATGCGCGAGGGGCCAGGGCCGCCGCGCGCGCGGCGGCCTGGCGCAACTTGTGTGGAAAAACACCATGCGCGAGGGGGCAGGGCCGCCGCGCGCGCGGCGGCCCAGGCTGGATGGAAAAACACATGGGCGAGGGGCCAGGGGCGCCGCGCACGCGGCGGCCCTGTCACATCTTGTATGGGAAAACACAATGCGCGAGGGTGGCACATGCGCATCTTGTATGGAAAAACACCATGCGCGAGGGGCCAGGGCCGCCGCGCGCGCGGCGGCCCAGGCATCTTGTATGGAACAGTACAATGCGCGAGGGGCCAGGGCCGCCGCGCGCGCTGGGCCCTGGCCCATCTTGTGTGGAAAAACAATGCGCGAGGGGGCAGGGCCGCCGCGCGCGCGGCGGCCCAGGCACATCTTGTATGGAAAAAGCACAATGCGCGAGGGGCCAGGAATGCCGCGCGCGCGGCGGCCCAGGCACATTTGTATGGAAAAAAAAAACACAATGCGCGAGAGGCCAGGGCCGCCGCGCGCGCGGCGGGCGCATCTTGTATGAAAAAACCATGCGCGAGGGGCAGCGCCGCCGCGCGCGCGGCGGCCCAGGCGCATCTTGTATGGAAAAACACAATGCACGAGGGGCAGCGCCGCCGCGCGCGCGGCGGCTCAAGCGCACCTTGTATGGAAAAGCATTATGCGCGAGGGGTCAGGGCCGCCGCGCGCGCGGCGGCTCAGGCGCATCCTGTATGGAAAAACACAATGCGCGAGGGGCAGCACCGCCGCCCGCGAGGCGGCTCAGGCGCATGTTGTATGGAAAAACACAATGCGCGAGGGGCCAGGGCCGCCGCGCGCGAGGCGGCCCAGGCGCATCGTGTATGGAAAAAACACAATGCGCGAGGGAGCAGGGCCGCCGCGCGCGCGGCGGCCCAGGCGCATCTTGTATGGAAAGACAACGCGCGAGGGGCCAGGGCCGCCGCGCGCGCGGCGCCCCAGGCGCATCTTGCATGGAAAAAACAATGCGCGAGGGGGGCAGGGCCCGCCGCGCGCGCGGCGGCCCAAGCGCATATTGTACGGACAAGCACCATGCGCGAGGGGGCCAGGGCCGCCGCGCGCGAGGCGGCTCAGGCGCATCTTGTATGGGAAAACACCATGCGCGAGGGGGCAGGGCCGCCGCGCGCGCGGGGCAGGAGGTGCCCAGGTTGCACAATGCGCGAGGTGCCCATCTTGTATGAAGAAAACATAATGCGCGAGGGCGGCCCAGGCGCATCTTGTGGGAAAAACACAATGCGCGAGGGGCAGGACCGCCGCGCGCGCGGCGGCCCAGGCGCATCTTGCATGGAACAACACAATGCGCGAGGGCGGCCCAATCGCATATTGTATGAAAAAACACCATGCGCGAGGGGGCAGGGCCGCCGCGCGCGCGCGGCGGTCCAGGCACATCTTGTATTGAAAAACACTATGCGCGAGGGGGCCGGGGCCGCCGCGCGCGCGGCGGCCCAGCCGCATCTTGTGTGGAAAGAAAAAACTCAATGCGCGAGGGGCCAGGACCGCCGCGCGCGCGGCGGCCCAGGCGCACCTTGTATGGCAACGAACCCAATGCGCGAGGGGCCAGGGCCGCCGCGTGCATGGAGCATGGGGACTGAATGGCTCAACACGTGCGCGGGTGACACGTGTCACCCGCGCGCGCGCGATGGATCCTCTATTGGTTTTATACAATCGCCACCCGTGTTAAGTTGAAAACCAAATGTTCAAAACCCAATGTAAAATTTCATTCTCTGGGTACAAGAAGCGGCCATACAACAGTGGGTCATAATAAACTATACAATATGACAAGAGAGCGCGCGCGATGCACCCTGTATTGGTTTTATACAAGCGGCCCCCATGCTAAGTTGAAAACTCATGGTTCAAAACCCACTGTAAAACTTCATTAGAAGCGGCCGTACAAACGTGGAATATGATAAAATATACAAACTGGCAGGAGAGCGCGCGCGATACATCCTGTATTGGTTTTATCCAACCGGCCCCCATGTTAAGTTGAAAACCAAATGTGCCGAACCCAATGTAAAATCATTCTCTGGGAACAAGAAGCTGCCATACAAACGTTGAATATAATAAATTATACGATATGACAGGAGAGCGCGCGCGCGGGTGACACGTGCCACGCGCTCGCGCGCGTACGCGCGGGCCATACATCCTGTATTGATATTACACAGTCGACCCCCATGTCAAGTTGAAAATTCAACGTTCTCTGGGTACAAGAAGCGGCCATACAAACAGGGAATATAAGAGATTATACAACATGGCAGTAGAGCGCGCTCGCGCGTACGCGCGAATCTTTAAAACCAATACAGGATGCATCGCGCGCGCGTATGCGCGCGCGCTCTCCTGCCACATTGGATATTTTCTTATACTCCACGTTTGTATGGCCGCTTCTTGTACCCAGGGAATGATTTTTTACATTGTGTTTTGAACATTGAGTTTTCAATTTAACATGGGGGCCGATCGTATAAAACCAATATATGATGCATCGCGCGCGCGTGCGCGCGCGGGTGGCACGTGCACCCGCGCGCGGGTGCATATTTTATGATATTCCACGTTTGTATGGCCGCTTATTGCACCCAGAGAACTGTTTTTACATTGGGTTTCGAACATTAGGTTTTCAACTCAACATGGGGGCGACTGTATAAAACCAATACAGGATGCATCGCGCGCGCGTACGCGCGCGCTCCCCTGCCATATGGTATTGATCATTATACTCCACGTTTGTATGTCCGCTTCTTGTACCCAGAGAATTGATTTTTTACATTGAATTTTGAACGCTTGGTTTTCAACTTAACATAGGGGCGATGAAATAGAACCAATACAGTATGCATCGCGCGCGCGCGGCGGCCCACGCGCATCTTGCGTGGGAAAAACCAAGCGCGAGGGAGCGAGGACCGCCGCTCGCGCATCTTGCAAGGGAAAATACAAAGCGCAAGGGGCCATGGGCCGCCGCGCGCGGCCCAAACGCATCTTGTGTGGAAAACGCCAAGCGCGAGGCGCCGCGCGCGCGGCGGCCCACGCGCATCTTGCATGGGAAAATACAAAGCGCACAGGGGCCATGGGCCGCTGCGCGCGCGGTGGCCCACGCACAACTTGTGTGGAAAAGGCCAAGCGCGAGAAGGCGAGGGCCGCCGCCGCGCGCGGCGGCCCACGCGCATCTTGCATGGAAAAATACAAGGCGCAAGGGTCCTGCTGGGGACCTGCTAAGGCCCTGCGAGGGTCCTGCTTGGGTTCTGCAGGGGTCCTTCTGGAGCCTTCTAAGGTCCTGCTAGGGTCCTGCGAGGATCCTGCCAACGTCCTGCCAAGCTCCTGCTAGGGTACTGGGGGGGGGGCTCGGGTCCTGCTAACTAGGGTCTTGCTAGGGTCCTGCTGGGGCCCTGTTAGGGCCCTGCTCGGGCCCTGCTAGGATCCTGCTAGGGCCCTGCCAAGGTCCTGCTAGGGCCCTGCCAGGGTCCTCTTTCGCGTTCGCGCCTTTTCTGCGTCACGACGTTCCAGGACGGCCCAAGAAGCCCCCAAGACCACCCCAAGACGACCGAAGAGGCCCCCAAGAGCGCCCCAATACCGCCCAAGAGAGCCCGAAGACGGCCCAAGAAAAGGAACACGAACCGAAAATCCTCCTCCTCCGGTATAGAACCCGGGGAAGGGGGGGCTACCCTAGGCCCTACCTAAGGCCCTAGGGTAGCCAGGGTGGGGCCTACCCAAGGGCCTAGGGTAGCCTTACGTAGGGTCTACCCAAGGCCCTAGGGTAGCCTAGGGTAAACCTACCCAAGGCCCTAGGGTAGCCTTGGGTAAGGCTTACCCAAGACCTACACGGTTACAATAGCACTCGTGCTGTACAAGTTAAACTTGGAAACGCATGGAACAGAAGGCCTACGGTAGGCCTAGGGGAAGGGCCTAGGGTAAGCCTAGGGTAGGCCAGGGGAAGGGCCTAGGGTAAGGGCCTAGGGTAGGCCTAGGGAAGGCCTAGAGGAAGGGCCAATGGTAGGCTTAGCGAAGGCGTAAGGGAAGGGCCTAGGGTAGGCCTAGGGGAAGGGCTTGGGAATGCGCCCTGCGATTTGCGAAAGCTCTCAGAACACGATTCCTGGCACTTCTAGGCCACGACACTGTGTGAGGGGTGCGGCCTGCGATTCGCAAAAGCTCTCAGGACACCATTGCTGGCACTTCGAGGCCACGAATCCGTGGGAGGGGTGCGCCCTGCGATTTGCAAAAACCCCCGGGCCACCACGCCCGGCACGTCGAGGCCACGAATCCGCGTGAGGGGTGCGCCCAGCGATTTGCAAAACCTCTCGGACCACCATTCCCGGCACTTCGATGCCGCGAGTCTGTGCGAGGGGTGCGCCCTGCGATTTGCAAAAGCTCTCAGGACACCAATCCTGGCACTTCGAAGCCACGAATCTGTGCGAGGGGTGCGCCCTGCGACCTGCAAAAGCTCTCAGGGCACGATCTTTGGCATTTCGAAGCCACGAATCTGCGTGAGGGGTGCGCCCTGCGATTTGCAAAAGCATTCCTGGCACTTGGGGGAAGGGTGGACCTAATGGAAGGGCCAAGGGTAAGGCTAGGGTAGGCCTAAGGGAAGAGCCGGGGGTAAGCCCAGGGCAAGCCCAGGGGAAAGGCCCAGGGGAAGGGCCTAGGGTAGGCCTAGGGTGAGCCAAGGGCCTAGGGTAGCCGTAGGGTAGGCCTAGGGGAAGGGCCTAGGGTAAGCCTAGGGTAAGCCTAAGGTAGGCCTAGGGGAAGCCTAGAGTAAGCCATGGGTAAGCCTATGGTAGGCCTAGGGTAGGCCTAGGGGAAAAGCCGAGGGAAGGCCTAGGGGAAGGGCCTAGGGTAGGCCTAGGAAGGCCTAGGGGAAAGTCCTAGGGTAGGCCTAGGGGAAGGGCCTAGGGAAGGCCTAGGAGAAGCCTAGGGGAAGCCTAGAGTAAGCCTAGGGTAGGCCTATGGTGGGCCTAGGGTAAACATTGGGGAAGGGCCTAGGGTAGGGCAGGCCTAGGGGAAGGGCCTAAGGTAGGGGGCCTAAGGGAAAAGCCTAGGTAAGCCAAGGGAAGGCCTAGGGGAAGGGCCTAGGGTAGGCCTAGGGAAGACCTTCCCTCCGGGTTCTATAAGCCTCCTTCTCCCCCTCCTCCTCGTCCTCCTCCTCCTCCTCATCCTCCTCCTCTCCATCATCCTCCTCATCCTACTCCCTCTGCACACATCTGGGTTAGACGGTTGGTCAGGGTTAGATGCGGGGAGTGGCTCAGCGAATGGGGAGGCACATATAATCCAACATATTGGCCAATGACCCGACGTTTGGCCACTTAGGACTTTCCAGAAATGCATTGGCGGCTGCGGTTCGCAATGGCTAGCCGTAAGACGAGGAAGGCATTTTAGCGCACTACGCGTAATGCATGCCCACGTGAGTCACCAGGGCCGCGGGACTCAACAAGCCGCCGCTGCCGTCGCGCTCGTCAATGCCGCAGAGCAGGCCATCCAGCAGGGCTCCCGCGCAGACCACTACAGGAGCGTGCACGCACGGCCCCACGAACCCACGGTCCTCGGTCGCCTGCCTCATGATACCGTCCGCGTCCTCTTTGGAAGGAGGGCCGACAAAACATAATTCATTCATTGCGCAGGCAAGGCGAGGGGGGGTATTTCAAAACCCGCGGCTCCTTAACCACGCCGCGGCGGGGGCGATCTGGTGGGCAGCGCCAGACCGGCGGCGCGGCGGCGGAGCCACGCCGCGGCCTCGCGCTCCTGGGCTTCGGCCTCGGCCGCCGTCCGAGGCCACGCCACGGCGCCTGTGGAGTCGCGGAGCGGCGGCTTCGGCATGCTGTGGATCTCCATCCACCGCTCGTAGTGGCGGGTGGTCGACGCCACGTCGTTGGCCGAGCGCTCGGTTTCCCGCCGCATTCGGGCGACAGCTGCCTCAGCAGCCTCCGCCCTGTCCTGGGCAGCCCGGGCACGCCCCCACCCGTCTTCGCCCACCATCGAGCGTCGCTCCCAAGCGAGGATTGACTCGCGCAACTGCGCCTCTGACTCGTCCAACTTCGCCTCCGCTGCCCTCCGGAGGTCCTGGGCTTTCTTGTACCCCGACGTACCAGGCGGTTTCTTCCTGTACGCCCCGTCCCGCGTGGGTAGACGCCGCCTCTTGGCGCGGGGCTCATCGTGGCCCACCGCGGCAGCCGGCGCGGGGAAGGTCACGGCGGGCGGCGCGGCCTTGGCCCTGGCCTCGGGCAGCCGCGGTGGGCGGCGCGGCCTTGGCATTGGGGGCGACCCCGGTGGGCGGGGCGGCCTTCACCTTGGCCTTGGGGGCGGCGGCGGCGCCCTTCTTGAGCGCCATGGCTACTGAAGAACACATGCAAAACGGATCGGAGGAGGCTCTGTATGCCGAGCGGCGCAGAGCCGCCGCATGACCCCAAGGTGATACGGCGGGGGCATCGGATAAGGAAACCTTGGATGAGGAACCCAGGATCTCGCGACCGACGGACGGCTGGTCGTGGGCCACCCACCCCGCTTCAAAACAAACGAAACAGGAAGGAATGCGCCAGGGTCTGGCCCCTCAGGAAGGCATTCCTTATCCAATGCCCCCGCCGTATTTGAGGGCCCCATGATATATCTAGGAGGCCACTCTGGACGGCCCCGCAAAGCCCCCAGACTTCAAGACGACCAGAAAAAACTACTTAACCAGTGCGCAAACTGACCCTGATTACGCCATCGGCGCCACCCCGCCGAACACATGAGATATCTGGGGGGGGGCTTGCTCTCTCACCCGTCTTGGGGACTCTTGGAGCCGCCTGACCCTCAACCAAAGACGTCTGCGATGGTAGGCAGATGCAAGCGGGCGCCCGCAGAACGGGCCCAATGGGAAGCGACGAGGAGGAAGGAAGCTCATTTCGACAATTTTGCTGTGTCCGCAATCACAGCTCTGAGCCGCAGCCTGCACTCGCAAGCTGCCGTCCCCAAGCCTGATGACAGGCTCCCCTTGCAAGCGGTGTCGCTGATGGGCCGTCACAGCTCGCTGTCCAGCTGGGTGTCCATGAGCTTGTCCGCCCAGCCACTGGGCGTCTCGCGCACGGCCGCCGATACCTGTCGGGCGATGAGAAGTATGCACATACACCGCTCGTGCCGAGGCCCACCCTGGGCCCAGGATCTGTGTACATGCCTCCCTGGCCAAGCCAGGAGGGCGAATGCACCGATCCTGGGCCCAGGATGGACCTGGCCCGGATCTGTGTAAATGCATAGGTCTCGTCCTCCTATACCTGGCAGCCACTCGCAGCCACCCACAGCCTCCTCTACGGCAGGAACTTGCTCACGATCGGGTAGGCCAAGTCGACCCTGCGCTGCAGGTCGAAGGCGACGGACGTCTCGCCCACGAACCTGCGGAACTCGGTCTCCATGTGGTGGAGGCACCACCATCCGCAGGAGGAGCCGTCAGACTGGAAGGCCTTGTTCGCCCTCGAAGCCGCCAACTCCTTCGCCGACAGCACGTTCTGGACACCGACGGGCTGCAAAGCGTCGAGCAGGGCATGGGCGCAATCGGCGCACGCCCTCGACGGCTGACGCAGCGAGTCGCAATAGCGGATATTCCACCAAGTCGCTGGCTCGAGGGGCGCCAAGGACGTACATGGAGTGATGAACTCGGACTCCTTACTCAGGCGGCCCAACCACCTCTCGGCGTGAGTGTACGAGCACGTCTTGCACCCAGCGCCCCCGCATGCTCCACACCCAACACCATACCCGTCAAGCTTGGCATCGGCCTCGACGGCGGCGGGGACGCCTTCGGAGACGGCGCCAGCGCGCTGGACCACGAGCAGCACCCAATGGTTGCCGGCGAGGATGGGCATCGCCAGGACATGCGCGCGGTCCGCGTACCGGCGGAGTTCGGCAACAAGCTCCTCGCCCTCGCCGTACCTGTCATGGGCCGCATCGTGGTTGCGCACGCGGTGCGCCACGAGGGTGGTGATGTGCGGTGGCGCCACCAGGCAGCGGGGCGGCGCCAGGCGCCAACCGATCTCCACCGCCGCGATGGCGAGCTCCGCCTCGCTCAGCAGGGTGCGGGCGCCTGGGGCCCGGCGGACTTCTATGTCCACGGGGAGCCACGCCTTCCTGATCTCCTCGCGCTGCTCTTTGCCGAGCCACCCCGCGTTCTTCCTCCAGGGCAACGGTTTGCTCGGCTCGTCCGGGGCGGGGACCAACCAGCTGACGGGCACCTGTCTCTTGTTGGCAGACGTGTCGCCGCCTGGGTGGATCCACGCCGATGGACCCTTCACGGATGCGACTGTGCCCCAGAGCCCGCTGGTCAGCCGCGCGGCCGCGGCCCTGTCGCTGGCCCACACCGCGTCGCAGTCGACCTGCACTCTGCACCCCGGCTCGAGGCGGGACGCGGCCGCAGGAAGCGGGGCGGCGCCCGCACACCCCGTCGGCAAAGCGGCGGCCGCACCCGCTGCGCGCGCAGAGGCAGCTGGGGCGTCGGGGGCAGGCGAGCCAGCTGGGGGCGGGGGCGGCGGGGGCGGCGAGCGCGCCGAGTCCGCCGCACTGGCCACGCCGAGCCAATCGTCGTTGGCCCCAAGCTCGCCAGCGTCGCCAGCGGACGGCGCCGCCTGAGCGGGCGAGGCGGCGGCCAGCAAGTCCGCCACGGGCGCGGCCAGCGGGCGCGGCGAACCCGCAGCGCCAGGGTCGCCCGCGGGCCCGCTGGGGACGGACGGCGCCGTCGGCGCCAGGGGCGGCGGGGGCGGCAAGCCCACGGCGCCGCCAATGCCTGCGCCCTCGCCCACCTCGCCCGTCCTGGGCTTCTTGGCAAGGGCTCTTTCGGCCGCCTGCATGGCGGCGTTGGCCTTCCGCTTGACCTGGCCGAGGGCCTTCTGGCCAAGCTTATTTGCGTTTTCCAGCTCCTGCTGCTGGTCCTGCAGCTGGCGGTGCAGGCCCTGGAGCTGCAGCGAGCGCACTGTGAGGTTGTCCGCGTGCACCCGCAAGCGCTTCCTCTCGGCCGCCGCGGCGGCCGCGGGCTGCTCCCCCGGCGGCGCGGCGAGCGCCTCGGCTCCCTGCTTGGCCTCCTGCTTCTGCGACTCGGCCTCCTGCCCCGCCCCGTGGAGCTGGGCCTGCAGCGTCTTCAGCTTCGCCTCCAGCGTCGCCACATTCCCTGCGAAAGTGGCGGCTGCCTTGGCGCGGGCGCCCTTCCGCGCCGCGGCTTTCTGCTTGCCCTTCTTGGCCTGCCTCCGCTTGGTGCTCCCCGCGCCGCCCTTCTTGCCCTTCGTCTTGGCCTGCTCCTTCGTCTTTTTCGCCGCCTTCGTCACGACGGCGGGCACGCACAACTGCTTGCGAGCGGCCTCGATGCCGAGCGAGTCGATGGCAGCGCGCCACTCGGCCTTCTTCTCTGCCGCCTGGGTCTTCCTGGCCATTGCCTTCTCGGCCCGCTTCTCGGCCGCGAGACCCCGAAAGCTCTTCGTCACCTTGGGCATCTTGGCAATGGCGCTCCCAGCCAAGATGGCCTGCTTCACGCGGGGGTGCAGCGACTGGAAAGCCGCCTCCTGCGCCAAGGCTTCAGCGCTGATCAAGCCGGCCAAGCTGATCGGCTCGAAGGGCCGTAACGGGCCTTTGGCCAGCGAAGGGTCGCTGGCCGCAGCCGCCAGGGCTTCCTCGTGCTCCGCGAAGGGCCGCTGGCCCCAGCCGCCGAGGTAGGAAACGAACCCGTCGATCTCCTCGTCGTCCAGCAGGAGCTCCTGCTTCCTGTCCTCGCTGATGCCCTGGCCCTTCTGCTGCACGTATGCCGCCCGCTGTCTGGCGCGGAGGGCCCGGAGCTGGCCCCAATCGGGCTTCTCGGGCTTGCCGTGCACGGGCACGTAGTTCACCCTGTCCGCCATGAGGCTGTTCGAGAGGCGGGAGCTCCCCAATGGAAATTGCCGCCACGCGGGGCCCACGAGGGGAACCAGCCCGCGATCGGTTGGCTTGTGCGCTAGCCAACCCCCCATGCGGAACGCCTTCAGAACGCCTTGGTTCTCGGCGTTGTCCCGTCGGCACTCCACCTGCATGCCCTGGGCAATGTGCATGAGGTCGACCTTGTCGGACGTGAGGTCGGGCGCCTGGCCTGACATGTCACCCGCAAGTCTCTTCAATCTCCTCCGCTGGTGTTTGACTTTCTCGCCCCCGGCCTTGCCGATCACGGCCTCCCGCACGTCTGTCACCTGTGTTTTTGCGGTTTGGCGCATGCCGATTGTGTGGACTACCTGGTTGTGCATGTAATTGTGCAAGTCCTTGATCTCAGAATGCTCGCTGGCAACAGTCCACAGTCTTCAGGGAGTACTGGTACCCCTCCTCCACCGAGAGGTCCGTGAGGAAGGACGCGATGATCGTGTCTTCCGTGGCCTTTGGGGCGCACCACAGCCTCACGTGCCCTGGGCGCCACGTGTCAGGCGGCTGCCCCCAATCGGTGCCAGGCGCGTAGAACAAAGCCTTGTTATGGCGCCTGGCTGCCCGCCACTCGGAGCCCAGCGGCCCCACTGCCTCGCCCTTCACCCGCTTGACCATGACCCCATCGAGCGAGAACGAGTGGTCCCGCAACCACTGCGCCGGCTCGAAGAAAGACATGTCCTCCAAACGGTAGTGCTTCGAGGCGACGGCGAGCAAGACGCCGTCGAGCACCTTGCCCGTCGGCACCGCCACGTCTGGGTCCCACAGGCCTTCCAGCGCCTGGCGGAAGAAGAAAGTCAACCTATGGCGCCCGCATCGGCGACGCGGCCCGCGCCCATTTGCCCGCGCGCCCTCTCACGCATGTGCCGTGAAAGCGCGCTGGACGCAAATGGCCGCGGGGCGGGTGTCGATTGCGGGCGCCCACCTGTTCTTCTCCCTCCTGCTGGAGCCCACGGCGTCGCTCGGCTGCGCCACCGACATGATCTCCGGCACCGGCGCGCTTGGGTCCTGGGGGCGGAAAGGTGATATAGGCCGCACTTCGCTCGGGGAGCCAGGGCCGCAAGCTGTCTCGGCCGATGCCTACTCCGCGGCCAATCGACCAGGACAGCTGCCTGCCCAGATTTCTGCGGCGAGGGGCTTTTCGAAGACAGTGTCCTTTTGGGCCGCGAGGCGCAGCCTCCGCCGCTTCTGGCGCTCGTCCAGGAACGACGTCCTGACCAGGACCTTCCCCGTGCTGCAGTCCAGGTAGACTGGGGAGGCGTCCTGGGCGATGACGGCCAGCTGGCGCCTGTTCTCCACGAGCCCCTGGGCGTCAGCGACGAAGCCCTGCAGCTCGTCCGCGGTGGCGGTCATGAGCAGATCGACGAGCCAGTCCCATGCCTGGTACGACAACTTGCAGATGAGGTCGTTCTCGGCCGCCGTGAACGGCACCACGTTGGAGGGCTTGTGCTCGACCACGCCGCACCAGCTGCCCAGCCGTGCCCGAGCGTATTTCCTATCTCCTGGGGCTGCCAACTTGGCGAGGCGCCTCTCCATCTCCGACACGAGCTTGACGCCCCCCCCGCTCTCCTTGAGGTCGAACACCCTGCTCTCCAGCTCGAGTTCGAATTCGTCGACCAAGTCCTCTTGGTTCAGCTCGAAACCGATCTCCTCCTGCCTGTCCTTCCACGCTTTGACGTAATCGTAAACGTCCTTGACGGGCGACTCGTAGGTCTTCTTCTTGGCGCCATCCTTTGAGAGGCGGCACCCGGTGTCGGCGCTGATGAACCTCTTCCAGCAGCGTTGTTTGCCACGGCGCTCCCTTTCCAGAAAGAGGATCCCAAGGCAGCGACGATTCTTTTTTCGGGGGGAGGGAGCGCTTTTCTTCGAGCCCAAAACCACTGGGGTGTCTCTGCCGTTTCGCCGGCGCCCCATCCGAAGGGGCAACGTTTCCTCTGGGCTTTCTCGGGGGCGAAAGGGGGCCCAGAATGGCGGGGCGAGCGGGAGGGCTGATTGACAGCCACCTGGGTGCCACAAAAATGTCTTGAGGATCCCCTTCTGACCTCTCAGGACCGCGGGCGTCCAAGTAGCGGGAAAGCTTCCCCCTCTCCTCGGGCTTCGCGAACCGCTTCAGCATGCTCGCGGGGACCCCGCAGAGGTCCTCAGCGAGCGACCAGAATTCGTTGGTGGTGTAATTGTCGACCTCCTTCGAGAGGGCGTCGACGCGATCAACGATCATGCTCCTGGCCGTGGCGCTCGGCGTTTGCATCCTCTCCCTGTCCTCTGGTTGGAGTTTGCCCTTCTGCGCTTTCACCTTGGCTTTCCTCTCCTTCGCCGCAGCCTTCTGCTCGGCCGTGTGCGGCGGTCTGCCACGCCCTCTGCGGGCAATGACCTGAAGAACCTCCGAAGCCTCAGCCAAGTCGCTGACGACGTCATGCGGCTCGAGGATTGCGATGGCCTGGCTTGCCACCGCCGCGGCCTCGTTGCTCAACTCCTCGGCAGCCTTCGCTTGGCTCTCCAGCTCAAGCGCCTGGATTCTCAAGGACTCGTCCTGCTGCCTGATCGCCTTCTTCTTGATCGCCTGCTCCCTCTCCTCCGCGTTCATGTAGCAAGGGTGCTTCGGCCCCCGGCGGCCTCTGCGGCCCTCAAGGGTGCCCTCCTGCGCGGCCGGCGGGCTCGGCGTGTCCGCCATGAACCTTGAAATCAGACTCTGCTTGGCCTTCTGCGGTGTTGAGGGCCCAAGCTGGGCGCGAACCTCGCGGGTGCGACGGGCATCCTCTCGAAGCTTCTGCGACACCAGCATCAGAGCTTGCGCTTCCTGCTGCTTCGCCCTCGCGTCACAATCCTTGTCGACCGCGTCCCAGAAGGCGCCCTCGTCCCCAGACGGCCCCTCTGAGAAGAGGTCTTCCACGCAAGGCTCCGCGGCACGCCCCGTTTGCTCCGGCGCCGGCTCCATCGCCCGCGCGAGGGGAAGGGCCGAGGCGCGGCCAGGGAGGGGGGGGCGGCGCGGGGAGCGCCTGGCGCGGGCTCGTGAAAAGACAAAGCAGTGGCCAGGAAAAACAATTCGGTCCCCGGTCCCCGGTCTCCGGCCCAGAGAGGCCTCCAAGAACGATCCATTACGGCCCATACCATATGGACCAGAGGACAGCCCATGAGGCGCTCAGGACGGCACGAATACGGCCTCAGAGGCCCCATGGGGGGATTCAGAACTGAAAATCCGAGCCTTCCGCTCCAGGAAACGCCCGGGAGGCCCCATGCGCCCCGAAGAAGCCCCGAGTGGGCCCCAAGAAGCCCCCAATAACCCCCTAATAGGCCCGAAAGAAGCCGCAGGCCACAACAGGCCTCAGTGTTTCCTAGAGGCTCTGATGAAACTCCCACGAGATCCCAGCGAACAACGACGAGGCCTCATACCCACAACCCAGACACTGTGGTGGGATGAACGGAAGTTTATCACATACACTCCACTGCTTCTTTGTAGAAGTAACTCGTCTAGGATGGCATCCGCATTAGTGCCAGTAGCACTCACGGCCACGTGGTACTTATCGAGCAACTGAAGGAAGGAGGGCGGGGTAGTCTCCACTGCGTGCTTCTTGCAAGCATTCGGGTTCTCGAACGGGGCGCCGCGTTTCCCCAGTTCCAACCGATGCCATGGCCCAGCCTTCGTCGATGCTGCGTGCGTCAGCTTTAACCCAGTCGCATGATCCACGGACTTGCTCGACATCTCTTTGTGATGTATTCTCCGGACCCCCTCTGGCACAACATTGTCCTCCACAATGGACTGGTTCGCAAGTGGTGGCGGTAAAGTGACGAACCAGTTGCGGGTCCCGCGGGCCCCGTCCAGCGTGGGCCCTGACATGCCGAGCGCAAGCAACGGCACTGGCAATGGAGACAAAACGCCTACAGACCACTAGCTGCGAAAACTGAGCTGGTAGACCTGGGCCGGCACGGAAACGGAAAGAGCGCTTCAGGAACTTGCCCGAGATGGCTCATGGCACCCCTCGCACTTGGGAGCCTTGGTGTCAAGGGCTGGTTACGTCACCGCTCGTTTCCGTGCTTTGGTGTTCAGAGATTGTTACGTTGCCTCTCGCCCTCGGGAGCCTTGATATTCAGAGCTTTGTATGCCACCGATCGCTCTTGGGAGCCTTGGTCTTATCAGCACGTTTACGCGACCGCTTTCTCTTGGTAGCCACTGTGTTCAGAAATGTTTACGTTGCCGCTCGCTCTTTGGAGCCTTGGCCGCTCACTGTTGGGAGCCATGGTGTTATTTGGCGTCTCTGGGGCTTCTGGGGTGTCTTTGGGGGGTCCTTGGGGGGCCCTGTTGGGGCCCTTTTGGGCCGTCTTGGGGCCCTTTTGGGCCATCTTGGGGCGTCTTGGAGCGTCTTGGAGGCCTTTGGCCGTCTTGGGGCTCTCTTTGGGGCCTCTTGGGAACCTTTTGGGAGCCTCTTGGGGCTCTCCTGGAGCAGCCTTGGGCCCTGCTTGGGCCGTCTTTGGGCCCTCTTGGGCCGTCTTGGGGCCTTCTTGGGGGCCTCTTGGGCCGTCTTGGGGCGATCGTTGAGGCCTCTTGGGCCGTCTTGGGCCGTTCTTAGGCCGAAAAAACGAGAACCCTCAAAACTATCAAAAACCTCTGGGAAATCAATGATTGTTGCCTCCCGAGGCCCCCATCGGGGGTCCTCTTCAAGGCCTCTTGGGCCGTCTTGGGACCCTCTTGGACCATCTTAAAGCCATCTGAGGCCACCTTGGAATGCTCTTGGGCGGTCTTGGGCTCTCTTCCGATTGCGGAAACCCTGCACCCCAAAATGTGGTCATCTCTTGGGAGGTCGACTTCTGCTTCCGCCGGCTTCCGTCGGCGGAGGCGGCCTCGTTTTACTTCCGCCGCCTTCTGCGGCGGAAGAGAGGACAACTCCTTCGATCCTCGCAGGCAGGGCCCATTTTTTGGAACGCCTCATGTGGCCACCGAGCCACCGACTGCTTCTCGGGGGCGTCCAAGAAGGTGGCTCCGGCGCAAATCATGGCCGGCAGCAAGCACGAAGAGCCGACATGAGATCTGGGGGGATATCATGGCGGGAGCCATGATATCTCCCCGCCCCCCGCTACTCTGGGGGAGGTGGTTTCGCTTGGGGAGGCTGGGCACGTGCTGTCGGAACGGGTGGAGGGGGGTTGGAGGAGGAGGAGGAGGAGGAGGAGGAGGAGGAGGAGGAGGAAGAGGAGGTGGAGGAGGAGGAGGTGGAGGAGGAGGAGGAGCAAAAGAAAGAGACGGAGGAGGGGGGGAGATGGGCAAGCTCCGTGGGAAGGTTCGTCGCCCACCCCTCGATTCATGACACACCCACCAGCAGTCGTCAGCCCCTCCTTGGCCGCCCCCGCGCTTCCTGGGGCGCCCCCCCCCCGGGGTGCACCGGCAGCGGGGGAGAGAACCCCCCCCCCAACGTCATGGCAGGCTCCGCTGGCCTGCCCCCACCGCTCCGCTCCTGGGCGGCGACGCGTGCGGGCGCCAGAAGGCCCTCCAGGGGGGCGGAGGAAGCACCCCTCGGTCGGAAGAAGTGGGTAGAAGCATGAGAGGGCAAGAGATCCACCCCCCTTAATAACCACCCCGATAAGCGAGGCCGTTCAGCAAACGCACGCGAAGAAGGAATCGAACAGGGCAGGGCTGCTTAGTCAACGCCTCAAGGCCGCTTAGTAAATGCCAATTATCGGGTCTGGGTGATATTTCCTCCCTTGAAACATGAATAGAAGAAGAAACAACAGTATACACAGAAACTTGAGGCGCTCCGCGCGAATTTCTCGGATCTGCGCTGGACCCCCCCTCCCTGGCGCGCGGAGCGCGCCACGGGCGGCGCCTCCAGGGCCGCCAAGGCCCCAGCGCGGATCCAAGAAATCCGCGCGGAGCGCCAAAGTTTATGTTTACGCCGTTGTTTTTCTCCTCGAATGAAGCAGGAGGGCGTTGGAAGTAGAGGTAGGTCGGGCGTGTCCCCCCCCCACCCCACAGGCAGATTTGGGAAGAACAATAACACATAGTCAAACACATGCTCAAAAATTGCCAAACAGATAGTCGACAAGTCGTCCCCCGACAATTTGATTGACTATGTTTGAATATCCTCCTGTAGAGGGGCACGCCCGACTTGAAAGTAGAGTGGGCGTCCGCCCGCCCGCCAAAGGGGCAGGGGCGAGGGAAGACCGCTCGACTCGGTCCGAGGGAAGACCGCTGTGCTCCTCCTCCTCCTCCTCCTCCTCCTCCTCCTCCTCCTCCCTCCCTCCCTCCCTCCCTCCCTCCCTCCCTCCCTCCCCTCCTCTTCCTCCTCCACCTCCTCCTCCTCCTCCTGCAGAGTCTGGGGATGTGCGCGGCAAGGCCGCGAGGGCCTTGGGAAAGGCCACGTCCACACTCCGCGAGCGGGGCGCGGCCAGCGACGGCGGCCAAGGACGGGCCGAAGGGGAAGGATACAATGAACGGGCGAATAGCGGTATACGATACACTTCTTCGCTGTCGGGGGCGCCTGTCCCAGGGCGGCTGGAAAGCTAAACCCTCACGTTGGCGCGTCAAGGTAAAACTTTCCAGCCGCCCTGGGGCAGCGCCCCCGGCGACGGAGAAGACAATGTCATACCGCTCCTCGCCTGCTAATGCAAGGGCAACCTTGGAAAATCGTTCATCCCTACTGTGCGGGCTGAGTGTAAAAGAGCGGCTGCAGCAAATTGGGATCTGGGCATCCAGAAATACCTACACCGACCGGCGTGTACTAGGACGCCAGCACAGGAAACAACTGCTGGGAGGTCTTCGTAAAAAACGACTACGGCAAGTTCGTGCGGCGTCGGCGCGCGCATAGGTTTTTGACACCGCACCGATCGTTCAACATTGAATCGTTCACGCCCCCGATCGTTCAAGGTTGAATTCCGTCGGGTCGTGTGGATGCGTGGATGTATGTGTATGCATGTACGTATACATGACTCTATGTATGGATGTGTGTATGAATATATGCATGCTTGTACATACGAACGTATGTTCATGTACAGTTGTATGAATGTAGGTATGTATGTATGTATGTGTATGTACATGTATTGTATGAATGTATGGATGTAAGAATGTATGTGTGTGAACGTATGTATGTATGTCTGTAAGTATGTAAGTATGTATGTGTGCATGCATGCATGCATACATGTATGTATGTATGTGTGTGTATGTATGCATGTATGTATGTATGTATATGTATAGGTATATATGTATGTATGTATGTCTGCATGTATGTATGTATGGATGGTTGTATGGATAAATGTGTGTATGTATGGATGGATGTGTGTATGCATGTATGTATGTGTATGTATGTATGTATGGATGTGTGTATGTGGTCACGAATGTATACATGTATGTATGTATGTATGTATGTATGTATGTATGCGTGTATGCATTAATACATGTATGCGTGTATGCATGCATGCATGTGTGCATGTATGTATGTATGTATGTATGTATGTATGTATGTGTGTATGTGCGTATGTATGTATGTATACATGCATGCATGCATGCATGCATGGGTGTGGGTATGTATGTATGTATGTATGTATGTATGTATGGATGGTTAGGTGTATGTCTGTATGCGTGTGTGCATGTGTGTGTGCGCATACATATATGTATGTATGTATGGAGGTATGTATGTATGGATGTATGTGTGCATCTGTGCACGTATGTATGCATGCATGCATGCATGGATGTATGTGTGTATGTGTGTATGCAAGTGTGTGTACGTGTATGCATGCATATATGTATGCGTGTATGCATGTGATGTAAGCACTTCTCCTACACCGTAGATAATGTAAGCTCTGAAATGTAAGCTATGTGGTGCAAGCTGTCTGATGCAAGCTATGTGGTGTATTAGCTGTGTTGTGCGATGTGGTGTAAAAACGAACCGTCACAATGTCCCACTCGCAAGTTGAGGAGTGGTAGAGTGCAACATGCTGTCTTGTAGGGTTTGTGGAATTGATATTATACGCCACCCCTCCTGATCACACTCAGGGACGTGCATCCGCCACCCTGTCGTACGCAAACAGCAAAGGCTCCGCGCACCCAAGACCAAGATCCTTCAAACAAAAACGTGGACGGCCCAGGTGGCCCCAAGGCTTCCAAGTTTGTCATGTGAGGGACCACCTTGCTTGGGGCCTTCTTGGGGGCCTCTTGGGCCGTCTTGGGGCGATCGTTGAGGCCTCTTGGGCCGTCTTGGGCCGTTCTGAGGCCGAAAAAACGAGAACCCTCAAAACTATCAAAAACCTCTGGGAAATCAATGATTGTTGCCTCCCGAGGCCCCCATCGGGGGTCCTCTTCAAGGCCTCTTGGGCCGTCTTGGGACCCTCTTGGACCATCTTAAAGCCATCTGAGGCCACCTTGGAATGCTCTTGGGCGGTCTTGGGCTCTCTTGGAGCGCTGGGCCGTCTTGGGCGTTTCTTGGGGCCTCTTGGGCGCCTCTTGGGCCGTCTCAGGGGGGGGTCCGGCCATTGCGCCCGATCGTTCACCCAACCCCCCTCCCCTGGACCCCTTCCTAGAGGGCTTCGCCCCACACCAGAACGTCATCATCACTCGCACCTCGCTCTTTCCGTAGACAAAACGCCTACAGACCATTAGATGCGAAAGCTGAGCTGGTAGACCTCCTCCTCCCCCTCCTCCTCCTCCTCTTCCTCCTCCTCCTCCTTATCCGCCTACTCCCTCCTCCTCATCCTCCAGGGCACCGCAGAGGTCGTCTCCGTCGCAAAGCCCCCCTTATTCTGCAGAGGGCTGGCGGAAACCAAAAGGCATCAGAGAGTCCGCGGAACGCCCGCGCTGGGAGAAGCTCCGCGGGCGGACATTACGCGGACTCACTGAGCACTTGAGGTTTGGAGCGTACGTATCCCATCAGAACACCTCGAAACCAAGACGCGAGACGGCGCGTCCGGTTGCAGGAACACGGGAGAAGCTCCGCAAGGTTCCTGCAAACGGGGGGCCTCCCCACGCCCAGGTCAGCGGAGTTCCGGGCCCACTCTCTGCGGAATACCCCGCCCCCCATGTCCCCCGTCCCGAGGCGACTCGACGACGGAAAGTAATACCTCAGGAGGGGCCCCAGGACGCGTCTGCGGTATCTGCCTCGTGGCCGCGCCTGCGGTTTCTGCCCGCCTTCTCCTCCGCCTCCTCCTCCTCATCATCCTCCTCCTCCCCCTCATTATCCCCCCTCTCCCCCATCCCCCCCCCTCCTCCCACTGTGTCCTCCCCCCCCTCCTTTTCATCACCATCCTCCTCCTCCCTACCCCTCCCCCTCCCGCCCCCATCGCTCCCTCCCTCCCCCCTCTCCCCCTCCTCATCCTCCCCCTCCTCCCCCCCCTCCAGCGTAGCCACTTTCGCTCAAAAGCTGGCTCGCCCCTGGGTCGAGTTGGCGCGGTCATGGCCGACTCCCTATCCCTCTTCCGGCTCGTATCCCTCCTCACCTTATCCCTCCTCCTCCTATAAATCCTCCTCCTCCTCCCTCCTCCTCCTCCTCCTCCTCCTCCTCCTCCTCCTCGTTCTCTCTCTCTCTCTCTCTCTCTCTCTCTCTGTCTCCTCCCCGTATCCCTCTTTCTCCTCCTCCTATCCTTCCTCCTCGTCCTATCCCTTCTCCTCCTATCCATCCTCCTCCTCCTGTCTCTCATCCTCCTATCCTTTCTCCTCCTATCCCTCCTCTTCCTCCTCCTCCTCCTCCTCCTCCTATTCCTCCTCCTCCTCATCATCCTATCCCTCCTCCTCCTATCCCTCCACCTCCTGTCCCTCCTCCTCGCATCCTCCCCCAAGCATCCTTCCTCCTCCGATCCCTCCCCCTTCTATCCCTCCTCCTCCTCCTCCGATCCCGCCTTCTCCGATATCCACCTCCTCCTCCTCCGATCCCGTCTTTTCCGGGCGCCTCAAGCGCCCCTGAGCCTCAATACCTTCGGCACAAGCGAATGTCAATAATAAAAACGTTTTGGCGATATTGAAAGCTCTTTGGCTCTGGGTCACACGAGAATAACGCACAGCGAAAGATTCTGACGGAGGGTTGAGCCTTGAGGGGCCCTGGAGCGCCTGGGGCTCTTAAATCATGTATAGGCCACAAGAACACCCACGAATATTTATCCTGAATTCGGTCTGGCCACTTGTGTACACGTCCAACAGCGACGCACGATGTGTATAATTCGCTGGGGGTCGTGACGTCTTTGCACACGGCCTCCCCGAAGAGACGTCCGACGGCAACACTGCTCGCCCGAAATTGCGCACGCACAAACTCAAATACGAATTGCCACGAAAACGACGACGACGACTACGACGAAGACGACGGCCGCCACGACGTTGACGAGCACGACGACGACGACAGTGACGACGACGACTACGACTACGACGAAGACGACGACGACCACGACGACGACGATGACGACTGCGACGACGACGACGACGACGGCGGCGACGACGGCGACGGCGACGGGGACGGCGACGGGGACGGCGACGACGGCGACGACGACGACCTCCGCGACGATGGTCTTAACGACGACGACGACGACGACGACGACTGCGACGATGACGAAGACAACGACGACGAAGACGACGACCTCCATGACGACGACGACGACGTCGACAACTACGACGACCACGACGACGACCACGACCACGACCACCACGACGATGACGACGGCGACGACAACGACTACGACGGCGACTACGGCGACGACGACTACGGCGACGACGACGACGACAACGACTTCGACGAAGACGACGGCCTCCACGACGACGCTCACGACGACGACGACGATTACGACGACAAAGACGACTCCACGACGACGACAGCTACGACGACGACCTCCACGACGACGACCTCCACGACGACGACGAGGACCACGACGACTACAACGACGACGACGGCGACCACGACCCCGACGACAACGACGATGACGACGGCAACGACGACGACGACGACTACGATGACGACGGCGACGACGGCGACGGCGACGACGACGACAACGACTACGGCGACGACGACGACGACGAAGACGAAGACGACGACGACGACTACGACGACGACGGCGACGACGGCGACGGCGACGACTACGACGACAACGACTACGGCGACGACGACGACGACGAAGACGAAGACGACGACGACGACGACGACGACGACGACGACGACGACGACGACGACGACGACGACTGACGACGAGGACGACGACGACGACCACAACCACGGCGACGACGACGACGTAAGTGACCTTCAAGATGGCCCCTGAATGTGTATCCAAAATCCTTAGGGCGCTCCAATCGGTCGTGGGGCGCCTCGTCCAGGCCCGTCGGGAAGGGGCAGGGGGGCTTGTAAGCCCTTCCCCGATAGTTGAATAAAGGGAGATGGAAAAAGAGGAGAAGCCCAGGAGGTCTTTACATGGCAACGGGGGGTTGGCTCGAATGCATCCCGCGCCGTGCCCCCCTCCAACTCCTTTACTCCTTCACCTCCTCATTCTCCTCGTCCTTCTTCTCCTCGCCCCCTTCTTAATGGGTTTAGGGGGGCAAACGGGCTGCATTTTATGGTTCACCCTGCTCGCGCACTGTCCGGTCCGCGGCCCGCCCCACGCGACCTGCTTCCAGCGCGCCTTTACGCGCCGGGGTCCGAGTGCGTCGCGGAAGCTGCGCGGCATCGCGGCATCCAGTCCTTGGTGCATTTGAAGGCGGCCGTTCGCGATAGACCTAAGTGGCTGGAACAGCTGCCGCACGAGCGCGTCATCTATCGCCAGGCGTCGGGGCGGCCCGTGGGAGTTGACGGCCCATCAGGGTCCAGACCCCATCTGGGCCCAGACCCAAAGCCCGCCCTCGGCTCACCCCAGCAGGGTCCAGGCCCCAAGTCGGTCCAGACCCCAGGTGGGCCCAGACCCCATGTGGTCCCAGACCCCATGTGGTCCCAGGCCCTTGTGCGTGTATGGAAAAACACAATGCGCGGCGGCCCTGGCCCCCATCGCGCATTGTGTTTTTCTTTACAAGATGTGCCTGGGCCGCCGCGCGTCCGGCGGCCCTGCCCCCTCGCGCATTGTGTTTTTCCATACAAGATGCACTTCGTCCGCCCTCGCGCATTGTGTTTTTTTTTTTCAAACAAGATGCGCCTGGGCCGCCGCGCGCGCGGCGGCGCTGCCCCTCGCGCATGGCGTTTTTTTTTTTTTCATACAAGATGCGCCTGAGCCGCCGCGCGCCGCCGGCCCTGGCCCCCATCGCGCGATTGTGCTTTTCCATTTTACCAGATTGCCTGGGCCTCCGCGCGCGCGGCGGTCCTGTCCCCTCGCGCATTGATGTTTTTCCATTAGAATCTTCGCTTGGAACCGCCGCTGCGCTCGGGCGGCCGCTGCCCCCCTCGAGCACGTGTTTTTCCATACCAGATTCCGCCTGGGCCGCCTCGCGCTTCACGCTTGTTTTTGTATCCCCACACAGGAATAGCGGCCGGGCCGCCGCGCGCGCGCGGGCCTTGCCCCATCGCGCATTGTGTTTTTCCCATCAATATGCGCCTGGGCCGCCCGCGCGCGCGGCGGCCCCTGCCCCCCTCTGGCGCATTGTGTTTTCCATACCCGCATGCGCGTTGTGCCGCCGCCAGCGCGCGGCGGCCCTGGACCCCCCTCGCGCATTGTGGTTTATTCCATGCAAAGATGCGCCCTGTGCCGCCGCGCGCGCGCCGGGCCTTCGGCCCCTCGCGCATATTGGTTTTCCATAGAAGGTGCGCCTGGGCCGCGCGCGCGGCGCGCCCTGACCCCTTCGCGCAGTGTGTTTTTCCTAAAAGAAACGCGCTTGGTCCGCCGCGCCGCAGGCGGCCCTGGCCCCCTCTCGCGCAACGCTTTTTTTTTTTGTTGTTTTTTTTTCCATACAAGATGTGCCTGGGCCCGGCCGCGCGACGCGCGGCCCTGGACCCGCCGCGCTTTACAACCCTGAGTTTTTCCAAACAGATGCGCCGCGGGCGCCGCGACGCTCGCGGCCCCCTGGCCCCTCGCGCATGGTGTTTTTTACATTCAAGATGCGCCTGGGCCGACGCGCGCGGGGCGGCCCTGGCCCCTCGCGCATTGTGTTTTCCATGCAAGATGCGCCTGGGCCGCCGCGCGCGTGGCGGCCCTGGCCCCTCGCGCAGTGTGTTTTTCCATACAAGATGCACTTCGGCCGCCGCGCGCGCGGCGCCCCTGCCCCCTCGCGCATTGTGTTTTTTCCATACAAGATGCGCCTGGGCCGCCCTCGCGCATTGTGTGCTCCCATACATGGTGCGCCTGGGCCGCCGCAAGCGCGGCGGCGCTGCCCCCCTCGCGCATTGCGGTTTTCATTCAAGATGTGCCTGGGCCGCCGCTGCGCGCGCGGCGGCCCTGGCCCCTCGCGCATGGTGTTTTTCAGTGCAAGATGTGCCTGGGCCACCGCGCGCGCGCGGCGGCCCTGCCCCCTCGCGCATTGATTTTCCATACAAGATGCGCCTGGGCCGCCCTCGCGCATTGTGTTTTTCCATACAAGATGCGCCTGGGCCGCCGCGCGCGCGGCGGCCCTGGCCCCTCGCACATTGTTTTCCATGCAAGAAGCGCCAGGGCCGCCACGCCCTGGCCCATCACGCATTGTGTTTTGCCATCTAGGATGCGCCTGAGCCGCCTCGCGCGCGGCGGCCCTGGCCCCTCGCGCAGTGGTGTTTTTTTTTTCCAGACAAGATGCCCTGGGCCTCCGCGCCGCGCGCGCGGCGGCCCTGCCCCTCGCGCATTGTGTTTTTCAGCACAAGGTGCGCCTGGGCCGCCGCGCGCGTGGCAGCCCTGTCCCCTCGCGCAGTGTGTTTTTCAATGCAAGATGCACTTCGGCCGCCGCGCGCGCGGCGCCCCTGCCACCTCGAGCACTGTGTTTTTCCACACAAGATGCGCCTGGGCAGCCCTCGCGCACTGTTCTTCCATACATGATGCGCATGGGCCGCCGCGCGCGCGGCGGCCCATGCGCATCTGGTATGGAAAAACACAATGCGCGAAGGGGCAGGGCCGCCGCGCGCGCGGCGGCCCAGGCGCATCTTGTATTGAAATTTCCAATGCGCGCGGGGCCATGTCCGCCGCGCGCGCGGCGGCCTTCAAGCGGCATCTTGGATGGAAACACACCATGCGCGAGGGTCCGGTGGCCCCGCGCGCGCGGCGGCCCATGCGCAATCCTGCATGGAAAACACCATGCGCGAAGGGCACAGGTCCGCCGCGCGCGAAAGAGAGAAGCGGCGGCCCAGGCGCATCTTGCATGGAAAAACACAATGCGCGGGGGGCTAGGGCCGCCGCGCGCGTGGCGGCACAGGCGCATCTTGTATGGAAAAACACAATGCGCGAGGGGCCAAGGCCGCCGCGCGCGGAGCATGGGGACTGCATGACTCAACAAGTGCGCGGGTGACACGTGTCACCCGCGCGCGCGTACGCAGGCGCGATGCATCCTGTATTGGTTTCATACAATCGCCCCCATGCTAAATTGAAAAAACAATGCTCAAAACCAAATGTAGATTTTCTGGGCACAAGGAACGGCAATACAAATGTGGAATACAATAAACTATGCAATGTGGCAGGAGAGCGCGCGCGATGCACCCTGTATTGGTTTTATACAATCGCCCCCCCACGCTAAGTTGAAAACTCAATGTTCAAAACCAAATTTAAAACTTGATTCCCTGGGTGCAAGAAGCGGCCATATTATCGTGCAATCTTGTAAACTGTACAATATGGTAGGAGAGCGCGCGCGCGCGTGTCACCCGCCTGCGCGCGTATATTCGCGCGCGATACATCCTGTATTAGCTTTATACAATCGGCCCCCATGTAAAGTTGAAAACTCAATGTTGAAAACCCAATGTAACAGTCCATTATATGGATACAAGAAGCGGCCATACAAACGTGGAATATACTGAACTAGACTATATGGCAGGAGAGCGCGCGGGGGTGACACGTGTCACCCGCGCGAGCGCACACGCGCGCGATGCATCCTGCATTGTTGTTGTACACAACCGGCCCCCGTGTTAAGTTGAAAACTCAATGTTCAAAACCCAATGAAAAAAATCTGGGTACGAGAAGCGGCCATACAAACGTGGTATATAAGAAACTATACAATGTGGCAGGAGAACGCGCGCGCGGGTGACACGTGTCACCCGCGCGAGCGCACACGCGCGCGCGATGCATCCTGTATTGTTTTTTACACAACCGGCCCCCGTGTTAAGCTGAAAACTCAATGTTCAAAACCCGATGTAAAAAACATTTTCTGGGTGCAAGAAGCGGCCATACAAAGTGGAAAATAAGAAACTATACAATATGGCAGAAGAGCGCGCGCGCGCGTACGCGCGACTGTATAAAACCAATACAAGACGCATCGCGCGCGCGCTCTCCTGCCATATTGTATAGTTTCTCAAATTCCACGTTTGTATGGCCACTTCTTGTACCCAGAGAATGGATTTTTACATTGGGCTTCGAACATTGTGTTTTCGCCTTAACATGGGGGCCGATTGTATAAGATCAATACAGGTATCGCGCGCGCGTACGCGCGCGTGCGCGCGCGCGGGTGACACGTGCTGCCATATTGTATAGTTTATTATAGTCCACGTTTGTATGGCCGCTTCTTGTGCCCATAGAATGATTTTTACATTGGACTTTGAACATTGAGTTTCCAACTTAACATGGGGGCCGATTGTATAAAAACCGATACAGGATGCATCGCGCGCGCTGTTCCAGTAGGACGAGAACTACTTTTTCCTCGACCGGAGCAGCCTATACATCTGCACGGAAGATGTTCGAATGCATTTTCCAATGCATGCGCGTGCGTGTACATGTTTACACTACACACGTATGTTCGCTCTCCGTCGAATATTTTCCCAGGGGGACAGTAAAAAAAATCATTATCCGGCGACGTATTAATGACACTCGTGCTCCGGGGGTGGGGGGGGGGGGGGGGGGATGGGGGGGGGGTCATCATTTTTTTAACAGGTTTTGGACATTAAGTGTCTGCGGGACAAAACCATCTCACCTCCCTCGTTCGAGTGTGCCTCCTTGGCCTTGGACACTACCTTCGAGGTGCGGCGAGCCGAATTCATGATCATGCGGAGGTTGAGAGCTCGGCTTGCCTTTGTCCACTTCTTGACGTCCGACTCGCGATGGATGTGAGTCTCAGTCATGACCCAGTGGTCGTAGGCTCCCACGTGCTCCTGTACGTACTTCCATACCTTGTCCGTTAGGCATGTGACGTTCGAATAGAATAGCCTAGTGCATTCCCCTTCGTCACTGCCCGCCCCCTCGGTCTTGTGGGTCCGAGGGGTCCCCGTTCGACACCGTCAAGCTGAGGGAACTGCAGGCGCCCCAGCAGCGTCACCACTGGCGGTGCCCTTGCCCTTCGCCTTCGTCACCGTCTGCTGCGCTAGAAACTTGGCCGCAGACAGCCTCTCCGCCTCCGCCTCGACGGCGTCTGAAGGGTCAGCTGCCGCCGCCGCCCCGCCGCCGCCGCCTGTGGAGTTCCCTGCCGCCGATGCCGCCGCGGCAGGAGGTGCCCCCTGGCCCCCGCCGCCGTCCGCCGTGGCCGCCTCCTCAGGAGCGCCGTCAGCAGGTGCACGTCTCTTCTTCTTCGCCCGCTCCTCGATGGTGCACCTATGCTGCTGCATGGCCTCCAACCACTTCTGGATCTCGGCCCCCTTGCCCGTGAGAGTCTCCTTGGCGCCCTGCAGTTGGCCTCGGAGCTCCTCAAGGGCCTTCTTCTCCGCGTCCGTGGCGTCCAGCGCCGCCAGGTTCGTGAAGAAGCTGTCGTCCCACTCGAGGGTGATGATCTTCTTCTCGCCATCGGAGCTGAGCTTGGCCTCGGTGACCCCCTCGGCCTTAG
>CAUYUJ010015614.1:0-30000 GCA_963575745.1 Prorocentrum cordatum
CAGCGGGAGGAAGGAAGGAGGGAGAACGCGGGGCACCGTCTCAAAACATAGTGCCCAAACTATTTTTTAAAAACTATTTTTGAATATTCCACCTGTAGACGGACAGGCCCGACTTAACGCTAGTTGGTTGGTTGATTGGCGTGCAAGGGTGCCGTATGGGCTCCGCTGCCGAGTTGCTCTCCGCTTGGTTGGTTGGTTGGCCGGTTGGCCGCCGCAGGTGCTGGAGATTGGCTCCAAGCGGCGACGCAGGGAAGTGGGCGGCGCTGGTCCTGCGCTCGTGGCTGTTCCCAGGGAGCGAGCTGCGGGGCAGGGTCCAGGCCTGGAGCGGGTTCGAAACCCACACTCTTCCACCCTTGTGGCTTGCGCGTTTGTTGGGCGGCGCCCTTGCCAGGCTGGGCCCCTGGTGGAATTCCAGTCTGGGCCAAACTGGCGGCGCCGAGGTAAACAACTCGCCCATTGTTTGCGCGAGGGCGTCGCCCAACTTTCACGGTCGAATGGCCAGCCCATGAAGGTTCCCCCGTGAGATCCCAAAGGTCTGGACCCCTTCCCCAGGACCGTTTCTGCTCAACGACAACAACTCTGCGCAACCTCTGGGCGACGACAATGGGCCAACAAAAACGTGACCCGGGGACGGAATGCCTTCCGTAGGACACTTTTTGTCATCGGACATGCGGGAGACTGAAAAATCAAGTGGCCATGGAATCGCCGAGAGCATCGAGAGTGGCATTCAAACGTCTGCAATCAAATTGAAGAACGCTGAGGAGGATGGGGGAGGAGGAAGAGACGGAGGAGGAGGAGGAGGAGGAGGTCCTCGCCCAGCTGCTTCGTAAGCGTGCCCTCCGACTTCCACGGCTCGCCGACCGTTGGCAGCTGACCGGGCAGGCAGGCACCCTGCCCGGTGAACGGCCATCCGCTGTCAACGTACTCCCCAGCGGCGCCAGAGAAGAACCAGTCCTGGAGTTCAGAACAAGTCGAAGTTCAAGGTTCGAGAGCACATGCTTTTGCTAGTTGTTGACGCTCTTTGGGCCTCTGTGGGAGGGGGGGCCCTCGTCGCCATGGCTGGATTCCCATTGAAATTCTGGTCAAAAAGCACCCCAGGATGGGTCGGGGGGACTATCTTGGCCTCCATGACCTGCTCGGAGGAGCCCACAGCTCCAGCGGATTGATTTCTTAAAACATGTTGTCGTTCAATTTCGGCAGCTGGGGCCGTTTTGAGCCCTGGGGCCGTCAAACATGGATCCAGGATGAAAAAACCTACCTGCGGGAGAAATGGTCGGGAGCTCTGGAGCCGAGGACGGCAATAATCATATCATCGGATGTCTCCCCTTGCAATCGAGGATCGGTAGCTATACGACCACACTTTGGATGATAAGGAGATTGGGGGAGGGGAAATTGTTAACTGCTGGCAACTGCGATGGATGTGATGATGACGATGCTGGTGGCGCGCACGCGAGTTGGCGACGACGAATGATCACGATGCTGCGTCGCGATGCGATGTCACTATCGACCTCACGGCCAATCTCAATATCAGTGGATCCAACGATCGATGCCATTAGCGATCTCACACGGAATGCCGCTGAGTACGGTCTCGCTATCCATCTCACTGCCGCTCGCATGATCGATGCAACTGCTGATCTCATGATCGACCTCACTATTGATCCAATTATCGATCGCACTACCGATCTCACCACATCTCGGTCGTTATCGATCCCACTATCCATCTGGACACCATCTGGACACCACGGCGGGACACCGCGGGACACCACTGGACACCACGGGACACCACTGGGACACCACGGAAAACCAGGAGACAGCATCGGGACGCCACGGCGGGACAACGCAGGACACGATCGGGACACGGTGAGGCAGCACAGAAGCGCAGCCACCGCGCGCCGACTTTTGCGTCCGAGTCGCCCCAGCGACGGCGGGATCATTCCTCCCGCGCGCCCAGGCAGCTTCGCCTCGCCCGCACGCGCGGCACGAACACGAGCCCGAAACTGGGGGGCTCGCCGTTGCTCTGCGATCTCGGCCCCGACCTCTGGTCGATCTCACTGGCGATGCTGGAGATCACCTGGGTACCATCGGGACACCACCGGGGCAGCATCCGCAAACCACCAGGGCCACCATGCAGGCAACACAAGGACACCACCAGCACACCATCGGAACACCGATCGGGGCAAATATCCGGACATCACCAGGACACCATGGAGCCAACGAGACACCATCAGGATATACCAATCGGGACACCGATCAGGACACCGACGGGACATCGCCAGGGCACCGACGGGACACTGGGGCACTGGGGCACCGACGGGACACCGACGGGACACCGACGGGACCGCAACGGGACACCGACGGGACACCGACAGGCTCGACGGGAAACCATCGGGGCACCATCGGGGACACATCGGGGCACCATCCAGACACTACTGAGGCACCGTCAGGACACCAGTCGAAACACCGACCTGTACACCACCAGGGCACCATGCAGACACCACAAGGGAAACATCAGGACACCATCGGAACATCTATCGGGGAACCCATTGAGACACCACCGGGACACAATCAGGACACCATCGAAACACCACCAAACGGGACACCGACGGGACTCTGACGGGGCATCAATGGCACACCGACGGGACACTGACGGGACACCGACGGGGCACCGGCGGGACACCGATGGGACACCGACGGGGCACCGACGAAGCACCGACGAGGCACCGACGGAAACGGGACACCGACGAAACACCGACGGGACACCGACGGGACACTGACGGGACGCCGACGGGACACCGACGGGACACCGACGGGACACCGACGGGACACTGACGGGACGCCGACGGGACACTGACGGGACACCGACGGGACACCGACGGCCATCGCCCGCCCACTGGAGGGGAGGTTCGGACAACTGTCTTGCCTCGACCTGGCCACAGCGGGGTCATTCCTCTCGGCGAGACACCAAGGCAGGATACCCCCGGCCACCGCCCGCCAGCCAGGGGGGGGAGGTTCAGACAATTTGTCTTGCCCGCCCTAGCCACAGCGGATGCTTCCCTTTCGCCTGCCCACGCAGCTTCGCCTCGCCCGCACGTGCGACACGAACCCGAAACCGAAACCGTTGTCCCGGTGAGGGGCTCTCCGTTCCAATTCGATCTCACCCCCAACCTCAGATGAATGGTAACAGAGGCGATGGGAACTAGCATCAAGAAGCGTCGCAGCTGCCGCTTTACCCGCGCGTGTCCTCGAGGCACAACCAGCCCCCGAAGTTCACACCCACGGGCTTGCTCAGGGGCCAAGCCTGGGATAGTGAGAGCAGTGCACACACGTACACACAAGCATACACACGCACACGGCTACATTACGCGAGACCTACCCAATCCAACTACAACAAGTGACCATAGCAGTGGGTCTTTTGCGGATGGTAGCATGTCAGGAGACGCGCTGTGTTATGAAAACTACCTTGGGGACTTACGCGTTCCACGATCCACGGGAAATCCTCCTCCTGCTCCTCCTCCTCCACGGGGACGAACGATTTCTGGGGACCTGGACGCGTGCATAATTGCCGACGCCAGTATTTCTGCCAGTCCGATGGGCCATCGCTGGTGAACCACCTATCTGCAGCGACAATTGCGCAGTTGGCAGCACCTCTGGGAAGAGCGAGGACTAGTCTGGATCTGCGTGTCACTCCTCCACGCTGGCCCTTCCATAAGCGTACGAAAGTGGCGTCAGTCGCGCAGCTAGCAGCCCCCAGGGAGCAGCGAAGTCTCGCTTAAGTCTGCATGCCACTCCTTGCACTGGACCTCCCATTCACCCACAGAAGTGGCGAGACGTACGCAGCTCGCAGCCCAAAAGGAGCCGCAAGGTCTCCCTTGGATCTACGTGATTACCCACCTCGCAGGACCTACCAGGATCCCACAGAAGTGGCGACACTTGCGCAGTTCGCAGCCCCCCAAGGTTCGCGTGACTAATTACCCGCTCCGCTTCACCTTTCAGGAGCCCGCGAAAGTGGCGACAGTTGCGCAATTCGCGGCTAGGAGGGAGGCACAGAAGACGAGTAGGAGGCATGAGAAGGAGATGCGCGAGTAGTGCTATATTCGACTAGAACCATCGCGCGCGCTTCGCGCGCGCTTAGTTTCTAGCTGGTCGAGTGCTGACCGCATTGAGACAACAAGGCGGTCATGAATAATGGAGTCAACATTCTCTGTTTCCTCCCGCCTCTTCCTCCTGCCTCCTCCTCTGCTCTCATCGGCCGGTCGACTGGTGATCTGTCGCCAAGCTTCTTAGGGACCTCTTGACCCCTCCTGGGGGTCTCCTGGGGCGAAGATCTCGGGTTCTCGGTTCACGTTCTCGATAGTGGCCTTCGGCCCATCCCGCCACCGTGCCTGGGTTGTGGGTTAGAAGCCCATTGGAAGTTCGTTTGGGATTCGTGGGAGGCTTCCCTGGGGCCAGTTGAAGACAATTTTGGAAGCCTCTGGGGGCCGGTTGGGGTGCTCGTGGGGCGTCTTTCTGGGGCCTTTGGGGCCTCGTGGGCCCTGGGGCCTCTAGGGCTCTGTTGGGGGCCACTTGGGGCCTCCTGGAAGCCTCTTGGGGCGGAAGGCTCGAATGGTCGGTTCGTGTTCCCCCTCTTGGGCCCCTCGTGGGGCCGTTTTGGGGCCCTTTTGGGCGATCTTGGGCGCCTCGTGGGCCGTCTTGGGGCGCTCGTGGGCCGTCTTGGGGCTCTCTTGCGCCGTCGTGGCGCCCTCTTTGGGTGCATCTTGGGCCGTGTTGAGCTGATTTCTGGGGCCTCGTGGGCTGTCTTGGACCGTCGGAAGCACGAAAAAGCGAGAACACGAAAAACATTCACTTCAAACATAATAGAACAACCTACTTGTTTCGCCTCCTGAGTGCCTCGTGGGAGTCTTTTTGAAAGCATATTGGCTGTCTGAAGCCCTCTTTGGCTGTCTTCAAGCCATGTTGGACCAATTTCGAAATGATTTTGTGCGGTCTTCGGCTCTCTTGGAGCGCTCTTGCGCCATCTTGGCGCTCTCTTGGACGTCTCTCGGCCACCTTGACGTTTTTTGGCGCCCCCGGCGGGCCCGAGCCCCTCTCATACACGAATTCCCGCGTGAAGGGGGCTGCATAACGAAATTTCCGTCTCGTACACGGATTGCCGCGTGGAGGAGGGGTGCAGAGAGACAAAATTCTCCTCGTTTGCAAATTGTCGCGTGGAGGAGGACTGCGCCTCTCTTGCGCGAACTGTCGTGTGGATGAGGGCTGCAGAATGGCAAATACCTCTCGTACACGGATTGCCGCGTGGATTGTGTCGCGTGGAGGAGGACTGCGCAGTGAAACAAAGACTTTCGCACGCTGAATGCCGCGTGAAGGAGGGCCGCAGAAACACGATATCCCTCTCGCGCACTTTGCCGCGTGGAGGAGGGACGCAACGAGACATGATCACCCTCGTGCACCTTTTTGTCGCAGGAGGACTGCGCAATGACAAGAAACCTTTGTCTCTCTCTCTCTCTCTCTCTCTCTCTGAATGCCGCGTGAAGAAGCGCTGCAGAGTGACGATATTCCTCTCGTACATGGATTGCCGCGTGGAGGAGGGATGCAAAGAGACATGCTTCCCCTCGTGCACCTTTTTGTCGCGTGGAGGAGGACTGCGCAGTGAAACAAAGCCTCTCGTACGCTGAATGCCGAGTGAAGGAGGGTTGCAAAAAGACGATATCCCCCTCGTGCACGGATTGCCGCGTGGAGGTGGGATGCAGGGAGGGGGAGGAGGAGGAGGGGAGGAGGAAGGAGGGGGAGGAGGTGCAGGAGGAGGAGGCGGATTTTGGACGTTTCTTGGCCCTCCGGGGAGGGCCCTCGGCTCCACGGCTGGATCCGCCTCGGAGTCCACGTCAGAACGCGCTCGAGGAGCGGCCCACCCCTCGCGTCCGGCTTCCTCCGCCCCTCCCATCCTGACCCCCTCTTCCTCCTCCGCCTCCGCCTCCGCCTCCTCCTCCTCCTCCTCCTCCTCCTCCTCCTCCTCCTCCTCCTCCTCCTCCTCCTATGCCAGGTCGAATGGCTGACCAAGAACATTCTGCAAGGGAGGACTCCAGTGGCAACACCTGCTTGAGGCACCGCCGGGGACGGACCCTGTGTAGAGTGAGGAAAGTCGGACTAGCTCTCTGGTCGACCCTGTTGGGCGCGCCCTGGGGCTCTCTTGGGCCGTTTTGGGGGGCCCATTGGGGGGCTGTTTCGGGGCCTGTTTTGGTGTTTTTTCGGGTCTCTTAGGGGCCTCTTGGGGCTTCTCGGGCGCTTCTTGGAGCCTCTTGGGGTCTCATGGAGGCCTCTTGGGCCAAAACGCTCGAATCTTCGGTTCCTCGTCTCCGTCTTGGGCGCCGACTTGGGGCGTTCTTGGGCGGTTTGGGCGCCTCGGGGGCCGTCTTAGCCCCCTCGTGGGCCGGCCGTCTTGGAGCCCTCTTGGGGGCATCCTCGACCGACTTGGGTGCCTCTTGGGCCGTCTTGGACGCAGTGGAAGCCCAAAAGGCGAACACGCCAAACATATCAGTTTTCCGATAGGAAACCGAAGATTTTTGCTCATTGGGGCTCTATTGGGGTGCCCCTTGTGGCGTGTTCGGGGTCTCTTTTTGTGTTTTCGCGGGTCTCTTGAGGACCTCTTTGGGCTTCTTGGGCGCTTCTTGGAGCCATTTGGGGTCTCCTGGGGGCCTCTTGGGCCAAATGGCTCGCATTTTCGGTTCCTCGTCCCCGTCTTGGGCGCCGCCTTGAGGCGTTCTTGGGCGGTTTGGGCGTCTCGTGGGCCGTCTTGGCCCTCGTGGGCCGTCTTCGGGCCCTGTTGGGGGCATCCTCGGCCGGCTTGGAATTTTTGCTTGTTTGGGGCTCTATTGGGGTGCCTCTTGGGGCGTCTTCGGGGCCTCTTTTGGTGTTTTTTCTGGTCTTATGGGGGCCTCTTGGGGCTTCTTGGAGCCTCTTGGGGTCTCCTGGGGGTCTCTTGGGCCAAAAGGCAAGAATTTCCGGTTCCTCGTCCCCGTCTTGGGCGCCGCCTTGGGGCGTTCTTGGGCGGTTTGGGCGCCTCGTGGGCCGTCTTGGCCCTCGTGGGCCGTCTTCGGGCCCTGTTGGGGGCATCCTCGGCCGGCTTGGGAGCCTCCTGGGCCGACTTGGACGCAGTGGAAGCCCAAAAGGCGAACACGCCAAAAACATATCAATTTCCCGGTCGGAAATCGACGATTTTTGTTTCTTAGGGCTCTCGCGGGGTGCCTCTTGGGGCGTCTTCGGGGCCTTCGGGGGCCTTCTTGGCGTCATGGGAGTCGTCTTCAAAGGCATCCGGAGCCATCGGGGCGCGTTTTCGAGCGTTCCGAAGCCATCTTCGGGCGACCTTGGACGGCCCCCGGCGCTCCGGCAGGGCTTCCGGCGTGCCGGGCCCCACATTTGCGGTCGGGGTCCTTGCCCCTGGCCCCCAGACCCGGCCCCCCGTTACATGTATAATCGAGAACCCAACACAGGATGCTTGCGAAATGAGCCTGGCGAGGGGCGCAACCCTCATCATTGGTGATGAACCTCTCTATGAGGAGCCCGTGTGAGGGGTGTGCCGAACTGGGTGGGGGGACGTAATGCCAAATTCCAATTGGGGCCACATGGAACTCCTACCGATCGGCGAAACTGCGCACGGGGTGCGCCGAAATGCGCGGAGAAGCCATGCTAACTGCCCCACTGGGGCCGTGGGCGGGGCTCGCGTAAGGAGCGTGCCGAGCTGAGGCCGTGGATGAAGCTTTAGATGGGGGCGCGGCCCTCTTGAGAAGTGTTCCGAAATAGGCGGCGCAGACATGCGGACCCTCCCATTGGGGCCGTAAGTGGAGCTCTTTCTGTGGCCACGGCCCCGTCAGTGGGGCCGCAGGTGGAGCTTCACATGGTGCCACGAAACGTGCGAAGGGTGCGCCGAAATGGACGCCACCGCCGTTCTGACCCTCCCACTGCAGCCGCATGTGGGGGTCCCTAAGGAGCACGACTCGTCCTTAGCACCGCGCGCAAGATACAATCGAACAGGAATTGAGAAGGCACCCACCCGCCCGTGTGGCTGGCAACCTGCGTTCAGCGGCACTAGCAATCACGGACAACTACGTCAGTGGGCGTCGCACTTGTCGCGGAAAGCCTTCCCGATGAAACGCGCCCAGTCAATGGCATCGCAGTGTGAAAGGCCTCTTCGGGCGTCGGGCTGGGGGCTGGGGCCTGGGGCCGGGGGCCCGGGGCCATGGTCGGGGCCGGTGCTGATGGGCCGGGGCCGAGGCTGGGGCTGGGGCAGAGCCCGGCGGCCGGGGCCGGGGCCAGGGCCGGGACCGGGGCCATGGGACTGAGGCTAGGGCGGGCCGGAGCTGAGGGCGGGGCCGGGGCCCGGGCTTGGGCCAAGGCCAGTGGCAAGGCCGGAATTCCCAAGCTCAGCAAGCGACCAACGAGCCAACCCGTCAGGGAACGAGCCCGCCAACAAGCTTGACAGACGGACACGACGCAAACGTTCCATTCAACACATAATGCCTAAGGCGACTGCCAACACTCTCCTTCCCCTCTCCTCCTCCTCCTCCTCCTCCTCCTCCTCCTCCTCCTCCTCCTCCTCCTCCTCCTCCTCCTCCTCCTCCTCTTCCTGTTCCCTCTGCTCCTCCTCCTTCCATCTAATCCTCCCTCCTGCCTCCTCGAGGCAATGTTCACACACTATTGAGCAGGACGAGTTCGCACGGAGCCTCCTGGAGCGTCCCGAATCGGCGGCTAAACCCAGTCAATGGCATCGCAGTGTGAAGGCCCTCTTGGGGCGTCTTGGGGAAAATCAGTGCGGTTCCGCGAGCACGGTCGCAAATCCAAGCACAGGAAAAAGAGAAAGAGGATCAGGAAAGGACGGCATGGAGGAACTAAAGGCCATGGGACGCTGAACAGTCCTAGGATGCTTCGCTTCGCTGCGCCTGGGGAAAAACAACTGCGACACCACCCAATTGCATGGCTGGCGACATGCGTTGGCACGATCAGCCACCAGAGACTCTGTGGTGCGTTTGGCTGATGCGTTGGGTGCTCTGGGTGCTTTTGACGCGCTGGAGCGACTCAGTACACCAAAACAATGCCAGTCGAAAACACCACAAGCACCACCAAAACAATGCACTTCCATCGTCCTCAAACTTGCGACTGAGTGCACTTGACCGCTTTGGCGAGGGCTGTGACGATCAAATGCTGATCGCCGAAAAACTGTCATCGCTCTGCTCATCAACCTGGCCGTCATGCCCGTCTTCACTCACTCGCAGGTCATGCCGAACGACACCGTGCCCTTCTCGCCAGGCGCAAACCGGAAACCCGAAAACCACGCGCATCAAAACACGCCCAACGACAGGCAGTTGCGCAATGCGCGCGGGCCCTGCGATTGACATGGCCAGAATCAAAGGGCCAATGAACACGGCTGTGAAGTAGTTGGTAGAGCACCAATGACCTGTTAACGTTGCTTCAACAATTCCCGAAGCAAGTGGCACGACGATAAATGTAAGTGATCCTGTCGCGAAGGGCACACGGTCTGATGGCAAGCGCACCAAGACGATTGCCCAGCAAAGGCCTTGCACGAATACCAGCCAGACATCCCAAGAGGTCTGCCCACCGCACCAACCACCCTCAAGTTGTGCAATGGAGCCTACCCAATATAAGAATCCGAAAGAGATGGTGCCCAAACTCCAAACACTCACGTCTCCTAAAGGCCCGGCCAGTTCTGCAGCTTGGCGCAAATGCGCCGTCACCATACCCATGCGCATGATGTCTCCCACATTTTTGTCCACGAGCTCCTCGTTGTAGCTTGATGCAAGTTCTTCCCGAATGCGCGCCCCGTCTGCTGGAACCGAGCATTTGGCGTCGCGGAGGTGGCCCGAGAAACCATTTTGTAATTGATGTGTTGTGACAGCTGCCGCAACTGTCCACAATCTGTCGGCCTCGAATGCAACAGGCACGAACACGAACGCCACACAAATAAACCAAGGTGCTAGATGGAAGGGACGACTAATGACCCAACCGGCACTGTTTGCGCCACCAGCCAACCCAAAACAATGGATGATGATACGAAGGGAAACAGAACTGGGACGCTTCCGCAACAGCGAGCAGCCAAATCCCAGAGCCAGCGCCAAACTTTGGACCGCTGCATAGAGCGCCTCTATGAGAAAGATGGCCTGCGCGAGTCTCGACAGGGCAAGGAGGATACACATTGCACCTGCCCCTGATAAACACAGGAAGCCCATTCTCACAAGATGGGGCCAGAAACCTGGCACTGGGGACCGTGCAGTATTAATGTCTTTATGCCACGAGTATGCCAGGAAAGCCTCGTACGCGCACCAGATTCTGGAGTATCCGCCGGCCCCCTTGTGGCGGAGATATGGCTTGCTGTTCCCCGCGCCAGTTCCAATTTCCAGTTCCCAGTGTGATTGTTCTACTTTCTGCTTCTGATATTGTAAATGGTTCAGATCCGCGCAGGGTGGGGGAGCTCCAAACCACCCTACACCACGCCCCCGGGGGGTCTCAAAACTCCCGGGTGGGTCGTGAGACACGTAAAAATGCATGAGATGCGCACCGCCGCGAATTACGCCAGATTCGCGTCTCCGAAATCAGAATCCCGCGTAAATCATGCAATGCTTGCGTCCCCGAGGCCATAAACCTCCGTAATTTACTGCGTAATTGCGTCCGCGAAGCTATGTCTTCGCAGATTGCACAACATGTGCGCCCCCGCGGCCACCAACAATCCGGTGCAAATTTGTAACAATTGCGTCTCTGTAATTTTCGCTGTAGTCGCGTCCCCGAGGTCACGATCCTGTCCTGTTTATTTTAGCCTAGCAGTTCGTAACATGGTGTAGCATTGCACTGCATTGCACTTTATAGCACGGCATGTCGTGTCTGTGCGTGCCATGTAACAAGGTAGCATCGCTCTTCATAGGAAGCATCGCATGATACGGCTCAGCGTAGCATCCCATATATGATCGTAGCATTCCACAGCATGGCATGGCATGCATTCTCGAAGCCAGAATCCGTACTAATTTGCAGAATGCTCGCGTCCTCGAGGCCATAGATCCGCCGACCCCTTGTGGGCCTCTCGGCGTGTGAGACTGTTTCCCCCCCATAATCCCTCCCCCCCGGCTGAACTTAAACGGTGTTTTTCGTTTTCGTGCTGTTCTCGTTTTCCAGCGTTCTGTCCTCGATTCGCCTGTACCGCAAAACGACATCGAGCCGAAAACGGGCCACGAAATCGCCAAAAACACCGTTTAGGTCCAGCCCTGATCCCCCCCAAAGACCCCAAACCTCGATTTTGACCCGCCCCCGGGCCCGGCACGGCCCCCGGTTGAACGCGCCACGGGGAGGCGGAGGACCTCACAACGGGCCAGGAGGGCCCCAAGGGGCCCCCAAGACGGTCCAAGAGGGCCCCGAGTCGCCGAATGATCGAGCCGAGACGCCCAAGATGGCATCCAGACGGCCCAATATGCTTCCAAGACGCTCCCAAAGGCCTCCAACAGGCCCCCCAACAGGGCCCCAAGAAACACAAATCTTCCCTATGACTCGGGAAACGTATGATTTCAGCACATTCGCCTTTTGGGCTTTCACTACGGCCACGATGGCGCTAGAGGCTTCCAAGATCGCCCCAAAACGGCCCAGGCGGCCCCCAAGAGGGCCTCAAGACGGCTCAATAAACCCCCAAGACGCCCCAGAAGGGCCCCAGAACGGCGTTCAGATGGGGCCCAGACATTACGAGCCTTCGGCCCCAAGACGCCCCAGGCTGCCCAAAGAACCCCCACGAGACCTCCATGAGGCCCCCAAGAGGTCCAAAAACTGCTCCCAGGACGCTCCCGAGGGGCCTCCCACGAGACCCATCAACCATCTGATTGGCCTCAGCCCCACAACACAGGCACGGTGCTGGGATGCCTCCAAGCCCCCCCCCGAAAACCTCCGACGACACCCCATCAACTATCCTACTTGCTTCAGACCCACAATCCAGGCACGGTGGCGGGATGGGCCGAAGGCCGTTCCATAATCTCAGCGTCACCATCATGAACACCATCACCACCAACATGATCATCACCATCACCCGCACCATCACCACCGCCATCACCATCAACACCGCCACCGTCACCATCGTCATCACCCTCACCCTCACCATCATCATCATCGTCATCATCATCAGCATCAGCATCAGCATCATCATCACCATCACCATCACCATTGCCATCATCATCATCAGCATCATCATCATCATCATCACCATCGCCATCACCAGCATCATCATCATCAGCATCACCAGCATGGTCGTCATCATCATCAGCATCAGCATCATCAGCATCATCATCGCCATCACCATCGTAATCAACACCACCATCATCAGCATCTCCACCATCATCAACATCATCATCAGCACTGGCATCATCATTATAAGCATCGTCGCCACAACCACTAACCCCATCATCACCATCACCATCATCACCATCATCACCATCATCATCATCATCATCATCATCTCAACGCTATCCCGTGCCACACCCAGGCAGTGTTCCACTTTTTGCTGTGTGGGCCGGGGGCCTGGGCAGCCTGGTCAGGGGCCGGGGCGCTGTGGAACCCGGGCCTGAACGAAAGAAAACATTTCAGCGCGCTGAGAGACGAAACGAGGCGAGGAAGCGAGCAGGGAGGGAGGGAAGGGGCGAGAGAACTGAGCCAGACGGTTTCGGAGGATAAACCCTCGCGGCACTCAATCGCTAATGAGATGACAAGTGAGACACGACCATCTCAACGCTATCCCGTGCCACACCCAGGCAGTGTTCCACTTTTTGCTGTGTGGGCCGGGGGCCTGGGCAGCCTGGCCAGGGGCCGGGGCGCTGTGGAACCCGGGCCTGAACGAAAGAAAACATTTCAGCGCGCTGAGAGACGCCCGACTCCCGAATGGCAACGTGGCCCCCGGGGCGGACCAAGAGGGCACGCACCGCACCCGGGGCCGAACACTCAAACATCATTAACTAACATTGACATTCTGCTGAAACCGATCCAATCTACCTGACCTTGAATGATCCTGGCAAAAAACTGACAAAACTTCTTACAATATGGCTCGGCCCGACGAGTCCAGAGCATGCCAGTGGACCGGTCGATGCCGGTCAAAACGATGTGACGCTTGCTGGAGAAAGTGCGCATTCCCCCCGCCCACGGCAGAGACAAGGGGGCGAAGAAGGGGGATGGTAAGGGGCCCAACAGGTCACCCTGGTGCGCTTTCGCCACGGGGCCCCGGAAGAACACATATCCAGCATATACGTCCTGCAATCGGGTTTGGAGAGCAAGGCGGCCACCGCCAGCGCTGCCCACAGAAACGACGCCCCAGGATTCTCTAGATGCACTGGGGTGGACAGGCGGCGGCACAGATGAATGACCTTAACTGCAAAACGCATCTGGGCATTTCCCGAGCGGACGGCCTGGAGGGATCTACCCGAGAGCCCCTGGAGCCCGAGAGGAAAGGCCGCGGACCTGAGAGAACACCAGGAGGTCCCAGGGGGGCCGTGCCGCGCCCGGCTCCAGGAGGCACATGGGGTTCCCAACCAGACGGCTCGCACAACTCGAGATTTGAGCCACCCCAGGACCATCTGCTGGACCTCGGGGCGGCTCAGATCATGCCAGGGCCGGCGACCCTGGTCAAAGTCCAGGGGAAGGGCGGCCAGGCCGAGAGACGATATCCGGGCAGAAAGACCACCGGATCCAGCAAAAAGCTCCAGAAAAACCGTGCGAGCCTTCACTACGTGCCTTGGGGCCCTCATGCATTGTTTTAAGTCTTGCAAGAGCCTGCGGCAGGCCGTGCAGGCGGAGGCGGGGCGGCTGCCCCCCTCAGGAAGATCTCGGCCAACGTCGCGTCGACCGCCCGGCCGAAGTCCAGCGCCCCGGCGGGAAGCTTCGCCATCTCCGCCAAGATCCGCCCGGGCTTGGCGCACCGCAGGAACGACTGCGGGCTCGCCCACCCCCCCCGAGCCTGGATCTCCAGGGCGGTCCGCCGGCGCGCCACGAGGTCGTCGGAGGCCCCGCCGTGCCGCAGCTGATACGGAGAGGCCAGGGCAAGGCCGAGCTCCTCCGCGGCCGCGCGCATCTTCTGCCCGAGGTCGCCCGGGGGGTAGCTCCACAGTCGGTCCCTCAGCGTCCGGCACCGCCTCTGCAAGGCGAGGAGCGACGGGCCCAGGAAGCGGAAGGTGTCCAAGGGCACTGTCATGTCCCACATGCCCGTCTTGCTGGGCACCCCCATCTCCTCCGGGAAGAGCACCAGCGCCACGACGCCGCCGTTGCCGCTGCCCTCCGCGACGCCCTCGACGACCTGCAGCCCGACGAGGGAGTCCGCCTCCCCGGGCCTCATGTAGGTGCTGAAGCTCAGGATCATCGCCACGGCGTGCTCCACCAGCCGCCATCGCAGGAGCACGCCTGCCAGCGCGGCTACCACCAGCCAAGGGAGGGGTTGGCGCGAGCGCCGCGGGACGCACTTGCCCCACCCTGCCAGAGTCCGGGAGCAACGAGGGAGGCTCTCCGTCCCCCACCGGCTCAGGTTCGCCACAAAGAACTTTACCGCGGCCAGCAGCTTGGACGCGTCGTCCCCGCTGTACCCCCGGAAGTAGAGCAGGTTGAAGTACTCCACGAGCACGGAGTCGAGCTCCGCCGAGCCCTTCCAGTCCAGGTGGTTCTCGGAGGCCCACGTCACGAAGGCCTGCGCCCGCCTGCGGTAGTCGGCCAGCACGGGCTTCGAGATCGACCTCTGCTCCAGATACGTCAACCCCGGCTCCGGCGCCACCTTCGCCGCCTCCCGGCAACGCGCTGCAGCAGCCGTCCCCGCGGCCGCCCCCAGCGCGATCCCAGCCCCGGGCAGCGATAGGGGCCGATCCAGCGCGGCAAGAGCCCCCAGTGTCGGCGTGCGCCCTCTCTCTCTCTCCCCCCCCACCACTGTCAGGGGGGCCAGGGCCAGCGCCGCGAGCTGCAGCAGGCGCAGGCTCCGCGGCCGCCCCTTCCCGCCTCTGCGTGTCGATGCACAGATAGCCGCGGGGCGGGCGGTCGGCAGGGTTGAGCTCACTCGGGACCCGCCGCACGTGCAGCTGCAGGCGGCAGGCCAGCGCCAGCGCGCAGAGCTCGCGCAGCACGCTGCGGAGCTGCGCCGCCGAACCACGACCTTTCCCTGCAGCCAGGGCCAGAGACAGGTTGTCCACCAGAAGCACCAGGCGGTGCCCGAAGGCGCCCCGCGACCGCAGCGCGTGCCGCAGCGAGGCGGAGAGGGCCAGCCCCTCCGTGTAGTAGATGTCGTGCTTCTCCCGCCACGGGAAGGACATCGCAATCTTCCAGCTGGGGTCTTGCATGAAGGACGCCGGGACCTCGCCGAACTGCTTGTCCAGGTCCTTGGCCGCCTCGCTCGGCAGCGCAGCGGGCCGCCGCAGCGTGGTCGCCACCCCCTCGCCCTCGAGCGCGTGCGCGCGGGCGGTGATGGCCTCGTCGAAGTGGTGCCGCCAGCGCTCCACGGTCCGCCCCAGCGAGGCGGCGGCGCTGCAGCTGGCCTGCCGGACGCAGACCCCGCCACCCCACGGCGAGGCGTCGGAGGCGGAGACCTCCGCATGCCACGGGGCTGCCAGGTGCGCGGAGAGCAGCGGCAGCAAGTTCCGCAGCGTGCGGAGCTCCCAGCGCACCGAGGCCCACAGGGGCAGGGCCTCGTCCCGCGCAGCCTGGCAGAAGCGGTAGCTCGCGTCGAAGATGGCGAGCGACGGCCGGCGCAGCAGCATGATCCAGGCGCAGTGCCCGAGGAGGACCTCCACGATCTCCCCCCGCGCGGACCCCCGGGCCAGCAGCTCGTCGATCGCATAGCGCACTCGCCGCAAGCGCTTCGGGGACACGCGGACGCAGTGCGACGACCCGCACAGCTCCAGCCCCACGAACGAGCACCTCTTGCTTGCCCGCTGCTGCTCGTGCACTGAGAAGCCGAGGTTGACCAGCTCCGACTCCGCCCGAGCGGCGACGGCGTCGACCTCCGACTGGCTGGCGCCAAGCACCAAGAAGTTGTCCACGTAGGCGGCGGCGCCCAGGCCGTCCTGCTTGCCCAGCACCAGCCCCTCGCTCCGATCTCGGACGTGTCGTGATACTGGCACGCCCGCCCGCGCCAGGGCGGACTCCGTGACCATCTGACACAGGTGCATCGCCCAACTCCAGCCCATGGGCAAGATGGTGAGCTGAGGGGTGAGCCGGTCGCCACAGTCCACCGCTGCGCCGTCCAAAGAGGTGATCCCCACCATGCCCGCCCGAACCCGCCCGAGCTTGAAGAACGAACAGAGGCCTGCTGGGATCCGCATCGCGTAGAAAGCGTTCTCGATGTCCCCGCAGGCGAAGAACAGCGGGGTAGTGGCCTCACTTTCCAACCGAGAGAAGGATGCGGCCGACGGCAACTCGGTAGCAGGCGCCTGCCGGAAGTGCAGGTTGACGAGCCCGGTGTCGAAGATGAGCCTCTGGCGGGCCCCCTTCTTGCGAACTGTGAAGGCCCCCAACGTTGGGGCCTTGCCATCCCACTTGCAAAACTGGAGCATGCCACGACGGTGCAACTGCTCAAGAAACCGTCCGTAAACCTTGGGGTCTCGCAGCCCAGGATCAGAGTAAGGAGCACGAAGTCCCAGTTCAGCGCGAAGCTGAGCAGCCTCCTCCGGGCTTCGAAGCATGTTGGCCTCCCAATCCGACAGCCACGCCGCGTCGGCCGGCTGGAGGGCGGACTCCAGGGACACAGGAGCCGCCCCCTCTGCTGGCCAGGAAACTTTGTCCTCGCTGTAGGATGCCAAATCCGCCCGCTCCATACCGTACATGGGGCAGGCGCCGCAGAGCTCGCGAAGGCTCCCGCGGGGGCACACGTCCTCGGGCGGCCCCGGGAATGCGGTGTACTGCTCCCGGATGTGCTCGAGCGCCATGTGCTGCAAAACTGAGGCACGACGTGGGCGACTGCCGCTGCGTCCTGCCAACTCGTTGAGCGATCCGATGCCGAGGTTAGCCCACTGCAGTGAATGCGCCAGTCTATCCCGGCGGCGCCCCACAGCACTGCAAGCCGGTTGTCGGGCTGGCAGATCACGGAAAAGAGGAAGGGGGAACACATCTCGCTGACGACTGGGGCCCATGAGACCACCGGAGCGCGATGCACAGGCCTGGGGGAGCCAGTGAGGGTCGGCCGAGCTCCCTCACCAGCGGGGCGAGAGGTCGCCCCGTTCTCGTCACGTCTTCCCCTTCTTGCCGCCGCCGCCGCCGGGGCCACCGCCCCCGCTGCCGGTTCCGCCCCCGCCGCTGGGTGCGGCAAGCTGCCGCTCCTCACGCGCCTTGCGGCGCTCCTTCGCGATGCTGCTCTCGGCCTGCAAGCGCTCCGCCACCCACTTGGTGAGCTCGGGACTGGCCATGATGCCCCTCGTCGAGCCCATGTCGGTGAAGAAGTACACCTCGTCCTGCTGGAGCCCGCCTCCTCCACGCTGTGACAGAATCTTGTCCTTGTACTTCTCCTCACACAGCTGGAGTTGGCGGGCGACCAGCTCTCCGCTCGCCAGGTTGGCGCCGTCCAGCTGGTCGTAGGTGCACATGGTCTGCATGAGCTTGCTGAACTCCGCATGCAGGTGCACGACTGGGTCGTCAGGCCCGACGGAGGCTCCCAACGACGCCTTCCAAGCCACGTGGTGGCCCATGGGGGTGCCCCCATGCTCCCACTGGAAGGTACGAGGCCCTGGGACGGGCCAGTCAGGAAAGCTGGTGGATCGGTTGCTCTGAACGGCTTCACGAAACTCTCGGTGCCGCAACCCTTGACGATCATACCGTACAGCCAGTGTCCGCAGATCGTCTCTACCTCGCTCGCCTCCCATTGCAGCTCCAGCGCCTTCACCCTCGACAGCACCAGGGGCACCCCCCAGCGAGGCGGCGAGGCCAGCCAGCCCGTCCGCGGCGGGGGCTGGCGCCGCAGCCGCAGGGGCGCCACCGCCCGCGGCGACCAAGGCGCCGGCTGGGGCCACGGCCGCGGCGCCGCCAGCGGCGGCTCCCGCGCCAGGGGCGCCCGCGGCGCCGGCCCCGGCGGGCCCAGGCAGGGCAAGGGGCGCTGCCCCGGCGGCGGCCCCACCACCGCCAAGGGCGGCGGGCAGCCCGGCGGCCAAGCCGCCACCCAGCAGTCCCCCAGCAGCCCCGCCGCCAGCGCCGCCGCCTCCCGCGCCGCCGCCCTCGAAACACGCCATAGCCACCTGCGCCTCCTGGAGGACCCCGACCATCTGAGGCGCGGTCGGGAGGTGGGCGAAGTCGTAGTGGCCTCGACCACCAGGCGCTGCCACCGCCAGGGCTCCGACACCACGAGGCTGCTTGAGATAGTACGCGCGCAAGTCGGTGTTCGCGGGCGTGTACTCCTCGACATACACGTCCATGTCGGGGGTGAGCACAGAGAAGGCGCCGGGGGTGCGAGACGAGCCCACCAGAAGAAGCCGAGCATGGAGAAGAGGAGGATCGACATCGTACTCCACCCAGATCTCGTCCCCGACATTCATCGAAACTGGCCGCCTCCCCTCGGCACCCGCGGGTCAGGCGAGCCTGGGGCCGCCAAGCCAGGCCTCGACGGCGGCAGGGCCGTCGCACGGCTCGCGCAGGAGAAGGCCCGGCGAGCCCAGCCCAGCAGCCCAAGGGAAAAACTCGAGGGCGAGGAGCACCACGGCCCCCACCACGAGCTCAAGGGCCGCGCGCCACCAGCCTGGCGACGCCGAAGCCCCGGCCCCGCAGTCGCAGCGGCACTCGGGGCAGGGGCTCGGGCACACAGGCGCCCGCGAAGCCAGGCAGTCGCCCAGCGCCTCCTGCAGCGTGCCGAGCACCTGCTGGAGGTCCCGCGACGCCGCGGCGCCGCTGTCCACCCCCGCCGCTGCGGGGCTGGTCCCAGGCGCCTCCTCCGGCACCAGGGGGGCGGGCTGCGCCGCGAAATGACCCAGGAACGCCCCGGCGAAATGCGCGATGCCCAGCCCGGCCAGCGCGCGGGGGCTCAGCATCTGGAGACCTCGCGAGAGAACTGAGCCAGACGGTTTCGGAGGATAAACCCTCGCGGCACTCAATCGCTAATGAGATGACAAGTGAGACACGACCATCATCATCATCATCATCATCATCATCATCATCATCATCATCATCATCATCATCATCATCATCATCATCATCATCATCATCATCATCATCATCATCATCATTCTATACCTCATCATCCTCATCCGCTTCCCCCTCCTCATCGTCTTCACTTCTCCTCATTCTTCTGCCTCCCCAATCCGTGGGCCCAGTGGCCCTTTGGATCTAAGTCCGCCCCCTGCCCTCAGAGGCGGAGGAGAGGGAACTTTGCAACACCACTGAGCTGTTTTTTCTGTGTCCCCCGACGCGTGCATGTGCGGACCCGGACCCCCCCCTTAAAAGAACCCTGTCGGGCTACCTGTGCGCGATCGGTGGCCGCGCCACGCGTTCGGGTCGTGACCCGTCCCCTGAGCGGCTCGCTCCCTCTACCCCCTCTTTCGGCCGCGTCCTCCGCCTCTTCCCCCCTCCTGCATGCTGGCACAATTCGCTTGAACGGCACCCCCGTTAAGGCCTTTCCGCTAGAGCAGACGACCGTGCCTCGCCGCCAACGGAAAAATGTCCGCACTGGAGAAGAAAGCGGCGGATTAGCAGGCTGATGAGCAGACTGAGGAAAGGATGAGAGAGGACACCGAGACGACCAGCAGCAGCAGGAGCTGGAGTGGAAGAAGCAAGAGGAGCAAGAGCACCAGAGGAAGGCGGAGGAAGGTAAAGGAGCGGGGCGCCAAGAATGAGGAATGACGCGGATCCAGAATAGTGGCCCTCGCACGGAAGAGAGCGCGGCAGGAACGAACGACACTGGTGTGGACCAGCGTACAGGCCCAGCTCAGACCAGGTGGATTACCCTGTAGCCTCTGCCTTGTCGCGTGTCTGGAAACATGTAATGCAACCCGCATCCGCCAACCCCTTCGGGGTCTCCAGACGTGTAAGATTCGTCCCCTGAACGGCCCCAAATGCCCCCAGAACAGCTCGGGGATGGCCCCAAAGAGCCCTGAGCCCGCCCCCCCCCAAAGAAACAAGACGACACAAGTACGCCCCAAGACAGCAACAGGAGGTCCCCAAGTCGATCAAGGGTTCGGCGGATGTGGCGTGAGCCTATCATTTTTTTTGTAAATCATGCGATGCTTGCGTCACCGAGGCAACGATTCCAGGTAACTTACACATTATTCGCGTCCTCGAGAGCCTGACGAAGCCACAACCCCTGATTCCGCCCAATTTCGTATATTTTTTGAAATTCACGCCTGTTTGGATTTCCGACCGCCCCAAAAAACGATGGTCGATCCATCCCATCTCATCGCTTGCGATCACGACTGTCAAGAAGTTCGCAATTCCAACCGTCAGAATTCGATATATTTGTTTGTTGTTCAATTTTGTTGTGCAAGCCGTAACGTACGACATTGGCCCTCGCGTGAAGTTCCGACATTGCTTCACGACGGCCTCTTTGCATTCCAACTTAGCTCGGGCATGCCCCATTCAAAGAGAGAGGGGGGCTGGCGGCAATGTGCGAAGCCCTTACGGATATACTGTGCTTCCCGTTCGGAACAACCAGCATACACGAAGCAGACGCCAAAGCTTTGGCAAAAGGAGAATCTGTGGGACTAGAGATCAGAGCTGATATGTCCAGGTTTTGAGGATTGGAGAGAACGCACAGGTACGCATGCTTTGCCCCTCGTGGCCAAGACTGCAACACTTTACCGCACAACTCGAAAATGCCCTCTTCCCAGCCGTGTGTGATGAACACGTCGCAGGGGAGACCCTCAGGATGGCGCATCAAGGCCCAACTTGCCTTGCCAGCTGCAAGCGTGATGGGCTTTATGAACTGGTCGTTAACCGTATAAACGCAGGGGCCGATTCGATCGTCACTTGCATCGAAAGGATCAAACTCTGTGGGCACGATTCGGCGCTCTTGGACTGCATTCCAAACGAGTCGCACAAGCTGCTGCAGATCCGCCCGGGTCACGCACCACCGCTCCATGGGCACCTCGCCGTGCAGGCGAGAGCCGTCTCGCACCACGGGCGCCGATTCAATGGCACGGTCGTCCAAGCTCAAGCACGCATCCACAGACCTCCGAACACCACCAATCCACAATGTTGCTCCAAAGACTCCGACGAGACCAATGGCAAGGATCGACAGGCCAATGACTGCAAGGACGTGCAAATTCCCTTGGGAGAAATATCCGCACTCGAAGCCGTCCGTGCCAAAACAGCAAGTATATTCATAACTGTATCCGATTTTGTCGTCAATGCGTTGTATTTCGTGGGCGCCGTAACCGTCCTCACAAAAGCAAGCCTCAAAAGGACTCGTTATCATACAATCGTTGTTTATACTCCGGCACATGTCCGCCCGGCTTTGCTGGCATACTATTTCCTTTCCCAAGCGACGCTCCGACAAAAACGGTGTTAGAGTCAACGCAGCAGGTTCCGCATCTCGCTCCCTCTGTTGTAAATGTGCACCCATGAATCTCATGACGCCTCCACCCACAATGGGCAGCGCCAGTAGAAAGCTGAGACCTCTCACTGGTACTTCTCGAAGAGGTGTCCCGTGCACGCTCGCTGGCATGGATGACGCCGGCACCAGGAACCCACAAGTGACATGAAAAAACGCACTTTCGCAAAGGAAGGGGAGATGTGATCTAAAAGTCGCTACGGACCTGAGCACGACTCGTCAAGGGTGCGCTGAAATGGGCGGCGCCGCCATGCGGACCCTCCCACTGGGGCCGTAGGTGGAGCTCCTCATGGGATCGCGAAACGTGCGGGCGGTGTGCCGAAATGGCGCAGCGCCGCCATGCGAAACCTGCCACTGTGACCATGGGTGGAGCTCCTCATGGGGCCACGAAAAGAATAAACCGTATGCTGGGATGACGCGGCGACCCCATGCTGAACGTGCCGCTGACCGTGGGTGGATCTCCTCATGGGGTCACGAAACTCGTGAATGGTATGCTGGGATGGAGCGGCGCCGCCATGTGGAACCTACAACTGGGGCCGTAGGTGCAGCTTCCAATTTGGTCACGAAGCGTTTGAAGGGTGTGCTGAAATGATGCGACGCCGCCATGCGGACCCTTCCATTGGGGACGTAGGTGGAGCTCCCCATGAGACCACGAAAGGCATGAGGGGAGTGACGAATCAGGGGGGCGTAAGCCATGCGGAACCTGCCACTGGAGCCGTTGTTGCAGCTCCCTATTTGGCCACGAAACCTGTGAAGGGTGTGCCAAGATGGCGCGGCACCGCCATGCGGAACCTGGGACTGGGGCCGTAGGTGGAGCTCCTCATGGATTGGAAACGCTAGGCGGTACCATTCCCTGAAAGCTTCGGTGGAGCTCCCTGTGGGGCCGCGACACGTCCCAGTGGTGCGCCGAAATGGATTGAAAGTCCTGTGGGGCCACACAACGTGCGAGGGGTGCCGAACTAGGCACGATGAGGGCAGAGAGCGGAGGGCGGGAGCACCGGGAGGTGAGGTGAGACGCGGCGTCGCGAATTTGAAACAACGGGCCCAACAACACAGGATGGTGGGGAAAAACAGTCCAGCACTTACGCTTCTGGAGGGCGCGTCCTTTTCAAAGTAGGGCTCTCGCCTTAAACTCCCCCAACATCGATCACCACAAGTCTACACACTGCGCAGCGGACGATCTAAAGGAGCGCGCTTCCTTTTCAAATCGGAGCTGTCGCTGGGGGCCTTGTGAGTGGCAAGATCCAAGAGACTATACATAAATTTAGGGGGCCACATGCGTACCCTACCCCTAACCCCCCACTAGTTCTGAGGGGGAGGGTTCGCATGTGGCCCCCTAAAGTTTCTGGTCCTCGATGGGACTCCCCCCCGCTCGGAGGCAGGACGACCCCACCCTTCCGGCATCGATCATGGCTCGAAGGACGGAGGAACGCCTGCCTCGACGAGAGAGAGAGGCCCAGACGCGCCAGGGCCCTCTCCGCGTGCGAGGCGGCGAGCACGGTGCGCGGCCCGTGCAGCAAGAGAAAACAGGCCGAGAGGTGCGCGCGACACTCTCAACCACACACATCGCGAGACAGCCTGGGCCACGCGCGCCGCCTCCCCCCTCTCGCAGTCGCGCGCACACCGCGCACACACACGCGCACACACAGACACACAACACACACAACACCCTCCTCCTCCTCCTCCTCCTCCTCCTCCTCCTCCTCCTCCTCCTCCTCCTCCTCCTCCTCCTCCTCCTCCCCCCCTCCTCCTCCTCCTCCTCCTCCTCCCCTCCTCCTCACAGACACGCACACACCTTCGCAGCTCAGACCGCACCAGGGACGGCCACGACAAGCACGCCAGCGAAGATACGATAGGGGACAGAGGGAGGAGGAGGAGAAGGGAGGAGGAGGGAGGAGGAGGAGGAGGAGGAGGAGGAGGAGGAATCACATGACTAACTACTGGAGAACAGAACCGCGCCATGCGATACAGGTGCTCGGCTCAGCCCTGCTGCTGATGCGAACGACTTGCACCTGAGAATCCGGAGGGGAAGTGGGCCACTGACGATAGCGCCATGCGCTACATGACGCCCCAGCGCTCCGCGCTCTGTGATGCAACAGCGCTGCGCGTTAACCTAATGGACGGCGCCACGCCCCTTGAGAAGGCGTGCCATATGAGCCCACGGAAGTGGCGACAGCTGTGCAGGTTGCATCCCCCCCATTGGACCTCGAAGTCTACACACTCCATTGGATCTCCCAGTTGCGCACGAGAGTGGGGATACCTGCACAATTCGCAGTCCCCAAGGGAGTTGCGAGGTCCCGCAGGGGTCCGCGTGACTACCCGCTTCGTGAGACCCCCCAAGAACCCAAAGAGATGGCGACAATGGAACGGTTCGCACCCCCCCGAGGGAGCAATGAAGCCCCGCACGGGTCCGCGTGGCTTCCCACTCCCTCCGCATGGGCCCCACAGAGCTCAAGGGGAGTGACGGCGACTGCGCAGATCGCAGACCACCAGGGAGCCCCGCGAGGTCCTGCAGGGGGTCCGCGTGACTGCCCGCACCGCCGCACGCCCCCCCCCCCCCCGGGAGCACACGAGTGGCGACAGCTGCGCAGCCTGCAACCCCCGAGGGAGCAGCGAGGTCCCACAGGGGGGTCCGCGGGCCTGCCCACGCTGCTGGACCTCCCAGGGCTCCAGCGAGTGGGGACGACTGCGCGGTTCGCATCCCCCCCCAAGGGAGCCCCGCGAGGTCTTGCAGCAGTCCGCGCGGGTGCCCACTCAGTTGGACTTCTTCCGGGAGCCCACGAGAATGGCGACAGCTGCGCAGTGCGCATCCCCCTGGGGAGCCGCGAAGGGCCGCGTGACTACCCGTTCCGCTGGAACTCTCGGGAGCCCACGAAAAATGTTGGCAATTGCGCAATTGGCAGCCCCGAGGTCCAGTCTGGATCTGCGTAAAGCAATCTTCCGCTGCACCTCTCAGGAACCCACCAAAGTGATGTCGGTTGGGCAGTTCGTAGCCCCACTGCAGGAAAGGTAGGAGGAGAGCGGCCAGGAGGAGGAGGAGGAGGAGGAGGAAGAAGAAGAGGAGGGGGCAGAACGAGGAGGGGGAGGAGGAAGGTTGGAGCAAGCAGTTACACCTGAGAGAACCCCAATCAGTGGATGATTTGAAAATTAGTCATATGGATCTTGAGATCGATTGTGAGATCGATAATGAGATCGATGGTGGAATCGATAGTTGACGATTGTAAGGTCGATCGTGAGACCGAGAGTGAAATCGATTCAATGAGATCGATAGGGAGATCGATCGCGAGATCGCTCGTGCGATCTCTAGTGAGATTGCTTGCGAGATCGACTGTGAGATCAATTGTGAGATCGGTGGTGAGATCGATAGAGAAGTGGGAAATGAGATCGATGCTCAGACCGATCGACAAGAAGATCGACCAGGAACCCGGGAACCGCCGCCCACCGACATCGGCCCGGGAAGCGGGAACCCGGGAACCCGGGAGCCCGGGAACCCGGGAACCCGGGAACCTGGCCTGCCACCGACATCGGCGTGAAATATTCGCCTTCTCTTTCGATATCCGCTATGACCCCTTCCGTGCAAACACGGATTGGGGAATCTTATGTTCCAAAAGAGCGAGAACCCGAAACGGGAGGATTGGGACTGCTCACCCTGCGACGTGCGACCTACCCAACCAGCTGCACCAAGTGGCCAGAGTACAGTTGGCGCACGCTGTCTGTGGACGGTGCCAATGCAGGAACCTCCGTCTGTTGCGCAGGATGCGCGCGCGGTGCACGACCCGCGAGACAGCACGAAAGGACGAGGAGCGAGGCCCCAGGCTCGGAGGGGAAGGAGGCGGGAAGGAGGGGCAGGAACAGGGCGGAGGGAGGGCTTCAGAGTCAACGCGGCAACAGCAGGGAGACGGCGAAGGAGGAAGAGAGACTGCAACTGCAATGAGGGAGGAAAGGGGGGTGCGACAGGAGGGTGGCGATGCTCTCAAATAACTCCTGCTGAGCAGCGACGCTGCCGCCGCGTCGCTCTGACGCCCTGCGCCATGAACAGCCCATCATACTGCGAGAAGGGAGCACGGCCCAGCTCGCCCGCCCTCCAAGGATGGCCCAGTCCAATCTGAATCCCTGGGGGGGCGTCACTATGCTGGACCCCCAACGGCCCTCGACAGTGATAACCGTCTCGCAGTTCGCAGCCCCTTTAATCAGAGTCCACAGTGGGGCGTCGCTCCGTTGGACGCCCCAGCGCCCCTGGAAAGTGGCGATGGTTTCGCAGTCCTCAGCCCTCAGCCACGGCGAGGTTACATAGGACGGCGAGGTAGCAGGCAGGCTGGCAGGCAGGCTGGAGCTAGGTAAGAGGCATGAAAGAATATAGGGGGGGGGAGGCGGGAGGAGGAGTAAGGCGACGCGACCCCGACTGCTCCGTTCGAAACGAGAACCCAAGTTAGGAGAATTGGGAATAAGAAGGCACGAGCCCAACGCAGGAGGGCTGGGAATACGAAGAGACCAAGTGTGGCATCGGCTGCCGAGGCCGGTGGAATCACAGGCGGGGCAGCCCCCGGCCTCCCCGCAGCCGGGCTCTGCCGCGCCACAGGGGGCGGCCGGGGCCCGGCAGCGCGCCTTCTGTCGCAGCAGGGGCCGGGCGCCAACGGGCTCGATGACAAAGTGTCTTCGGCCAGACGTAAGGGTGACCTTTCGCAGGAGCGGCCTTGGGTGCGGGCCCAAATGGGTCCCCTCATCACCGAACGCGCTGCGGCATCAGCGGTTTGCGCGCTCGGGTTTGGCTCTCCCGCGCCCCCCGAATGCCGCGCACCAAAGGTCACTCTTACCCAGGGTCACTCTTGCGTGTAGCCGGTGCCGCCTCGTGCGAATGTCAACCACGTGAGAACTGTGCGCCGATCGACTTAATCGCTTTCGTCACAGGATGGTCTCGGGCATGCCCTTTTCCCCCTTCAGCTGGGGTGCGGGATCGGGCGGTCAGCAAGCCACGTGAAAGGCATACGTATTCAAACTGCAATCAAACGTGTACCGACCGCGTCCATGCCGAAGCCGTGCCTCCCGTGTCAGAGGTAAGCCGAGGGAAGCTTTGCATGAGCAGTAGGTATGAACACACCAAGAGGTCACGCAGGTTGGACAGAGCCCACCGAGCGTCGCATCCAGCGAACTGGTGAGGTACGCATAATGAAAGAACCGCGCGTGACAACGTAGCCGTTCTGGGGACTCGAGCGGACGGTCTTCTTCGAAAGAAAGAAGAGAGCACCGTTGCTGTCGGTTGCTGACGCTGCTGCCGTCATAGTTGCTCTTCAACTCAACCATAAACGTATCGCTATCCGGATTTACGGTCGAGGCCCGTAATTCGATTTTCGGGAAGTAGACAGAACTGACATGACTGAACTGAAGCGCCAAAGCTGTTAGATCACAGTTATACGTCCAGGGGTGAGGATATTTCGCTGGCAGTTTTAAGCGAGGGGTGTGAGGATATTTCACCGGCAGTTTTCGGCCAGGGGGTGGGGATATTTCGCTGGCAGTTTTAAGCGAGGGGTGTGGGGATATTTCGCTGGCAATTTTAAGCGAAAGGTGTGGTAATATGTTGCTGGCAGTTTTCAGCCAGGGTGTGAAATATTTCGCTGGCAGTTTTAAGCGAGGGGTGTGGGGATATTTCGCTGGCAGTTTTCGGCCAGGGGGTGGGGATATTTCGCCGGCTTCGCCGACAGTTTGAGGCCAGGGTGTGAGGATATTTCGCAGGCAGTTTTGAGTTAGGGGGTTGAGGATACGTCGCTGGCAGTTCTAAGCGAGGGATGTGAGGACAATCCGCTGGTCAGTTTCATGCGAGGGGTGTGGGGATATTTCGCTGGTAGTTTTCATCCAAAGGGTGACTAGGTTTAACGGGCGCAGCCCAAAATTTGATTTTCGGGCAGTAGACAGACATGACAGACAGAACCGAACTGAAGCGCCAAAGCCGTTCTAAGGCAGTTTTAAGCGAGGGGTGTGAGAATATGTCGCCCGCAGTTGTACGCGAGGGGTGTGAAGATGTTCCGCTGGCCATGCTAAGCCAAATGGTGAAGATATTTCGCTAGCAGCTTTAAGGCAGGGGGTGGAGGATATTTCGCTGGCAGTTTGAAGCGAGGGGCGGTGAGGATATTTCGCTGGCAGATTTAAGCGAGGGGTGTGCGGATATCTGCCAGGGGAGAGGATATCTAGCTGGCAGTTTTCCGCCAGGGGCGGTGGTGATATTTCGCTGACAGTTTTCAGCCAGAGGGGGTGAGGATATTTCGCTGGCAGCTTGAAGTTTAGCGGGTGAGGATGTCTAGCTGGCAGTATCTGGGGGTGGATGATATTTCGCCGACAGTTTGAAGCGAGGGGGTGAGGATCTGTCGATGGCAGTTTTAGGCCAGGGGTGATGAGATTTCGCTGGCAGTTTTAAGGCTGGGGGCGGTGAGGATAGTTCGCTCGCAGTTTCGAGCGAGGGGTGTGAGGATATCGCGCTGGCAGTTTCAAGTCAGGGAGTTCCGAATATTTCGGTGGCAGTTTTAAGTCAGGGGGTGAGCATCTTTCGCTGGCAGTTTAAGCAAGGGGTGCGATAATACTTCGCTGGCAATTTTAAGGCTGGGGGCGAAGGGTACGTCGTTGGCAGTTTCAAGCGATGGGTGTGGGGATATTTCGATGGCAGTTTTCAGGCTGGGGGTGGAAGATATTTCGCTGGCAGTGTAAAGATATTTCGCTGGCAGTTTCAAGCGAGGGGTGTGGGGATACTTCGATGGCAGCTTTACGCCATGGGGGTAACGATGCTTCGCTGAGGGGTGTGAGGGTATTTCGCTGGCAGTGTGAATTCAGCCAGGGCGGTGAGGATATTTCGCTGGCAGTTATCGGCCAGGGGGTGAGGATCTTTCGCTGGCAGTTTGAAGGGGTGGTTGTGGGGATGTTCTGGACGCTTCGCGTATCCCCACCAGCCCATCCAGAAACGATGTCCAAGCGAGTTGGTGATCAGGGACGTGCGGGAGTAAAAAGGGGGACGGCCGAACCGTGCGAAGGAGGGAGGAGGAGAAGAAGGAGGCTGGCTGGATGGATGAGGGCATGGGGAGATGGAAGTTGAAACGGAAGAAGCGGAGGAGGAAATGGAGGAGGAGGAAGAGAAGGAGTAGGAGGAGGAAGGGGGAGCAGGAGGAGGGCAAGCAAAAGGGCCAGAGGTCTCTTGGATGCCTCTCGGGGCCTGTTGGGATATTTCTTGAGCGTTTCTTGGTGGCCTCTTGGGACGTCTTGGGGGTCTCTTGGCGGTCCTGGGGGGCTCTTGGGCGTCTTGGGTGCCTCGGGGGGTCCTCTTAGGGCCGTTTGGGGTCCTTTGGGGGACCTCCTGGGGACCTCTTGGGGCCTCTTGGGGCCATCTTGGAGCCATCTTGGGGCCTCCCGGGCGCTTCGTGGGGCCATCTTGGAGGACATCGATCAAAGAAGGGGGGGTCCCCGAGGCCAATATGGGGCCAAAACAAAAACATAACCAATGATTCTGGCTTGCTCGCAGAGGCCGTTTTGGGCGCCCTGACACCCCGCGACCGGCCCCTTCCAGGTCCAGGGGGGGGGGGGGAGAGGTCAACCCCTCCCCGAAGGGGAAAAAGGGGATTGGAAGAGGAAGCGCTCTAGACCAGCTACGCCCAAAGGGCTGGTGGGATTCTGCACGTCTGGGGGTGGAGGATATTTCGCTGCCAACTTCAGGCGTTGAGGATAATTCGCCGGCAATTTCAAATTTGAGGGGTGAGGATATTTCGCTGGCAGTTTTGGGCCAGGGGCGGCGAGGATATTTCGCTGGCAGTTCCAAGCGAGGGGTGCGAGGATATGTCGCTGGCAGTTTTAAGCGAGGGTGTGAAACTATGTTGGCGGAAAGGATATTTTCCCAGACGTAACCAAGCAACACAACTTGCCGCGCACGGGACGACGGGGGGGGATAGGTGAGAGGAAGGACGGAGGACGAGGACGAAGAGAGGGTGGCGAAAGGGGGGAGGTCGGAGGTAGGGAGTGAGAGGGGTCGTGGTCGATGCGGGCATCCCCGCGCCACGCGATGCAGTGTTGGGTCTTGCCCTGCCTGACCCAGCCGAGGGCTGCGCATGCACCGCGGTGCTGCGCCCGTATGTCTGCTCGCCGCTTGGCGTGGGGCTGGCGGAGGGCCAAGGGGCGAGTTGTTGTTTTGTTTGTCTCCCCTGCTTCTGTAATGCAAGTCTGCTTAAATCGATTTAGTCACCGAACCCAACTCAAAGAACTGATTCTGGAGCGTCTGGAACATGTCATTCTGAGCCTGCAGCGTGGTGCCGTGGTTCTTCTGGATCTCGCGAACCTCGTCCATTCCCTTGAGGATTATTGCCACCTGCGTAGTCCGAATCGCAAGAGTGTTCTGCTCATCTGGAGAGAGCGGCATGGCTGATCGAAACCGATCAATCACAGGGAGGAGTCGGGCTGGCCAGCTGAGGCCTGACCTTAGAAAGGACGCTCGAGCCGACCCCTCG
>CAUYUJ010015614.1:35000-40000 GCA_963575745.1 Prorocentrum cordatum
CGCGGCCCAGCTGCGCTGCCCGCCCGGCAGGGGGGCAACGCGTGATCGCGACGGCGAGGCGGCGCCAACCAGAGCGCGATGCGCGCATCGTCCTCCTCCTCTTCCTCCTCTTCCTCCTCCTCCTCCGCCTCCTCCTGATTCCTGCCAATCCCTCTCATCGCGAGCAGTCAACACCGTCCGCCGCGCGCTCACCGGGCAGCACGCCTCTGGGCGAAGAATGGGCGGAGCTTGGGGTTCTTAATGCGGCGCAGCCGGTTCGCCTTCCACCTCCTGGCATTCTCCACATAGCCATGCATCGCCGACACCCTGACCTCGAGCACGGTCGCCATGGTTTCAGCTCTAGCAGCTCCAGTCAGCCGCGATCCGTTCCACTGGATGGAGAGCTCGCGGGCGTCACTTGGGGTGGCGAAATTCACACAAGCGTGTCCCTTAGTGGTCCCAGAGTCGACGCCTGTTGGCATGTACGCAAAATCAGCGCGGTCCGCGAAAAAGGGTCCGGTCGATGAGGTCCAGAAAGTCACTCTGCGTCAGAGCCCTCGGAATGTTGTTGGTCATGAGCGTGGGGCCGAGATGGCGGCCGCGCGTCGGCAACCGACTGGGCGCCACCCGGACCCACCCGAGCCGAACCCTGCGCGGATGGGTCGCCGACATCGGCCTCCACCCGCCAGGCGCCCACGGGAGCTCGAACTCGTCATCGGCTTTCCATAACTCGCCGCGTCGCTCTCCTGCAAGGGCGGGAGCGCCTGGCAAGTGGGAGGCCCGTGCATGGTAACCGCCGGTATAGTCGGCAGTGAGGGTCAGAGCGTCAGACCAGAAGGCTCACTCTGCCTACGCCGCTTGAGTTACAATGGTTGCGGACCGTGCGTCCTCCTGATTCTTCTCCTCCTCCTCCCCAAACATCACCACCGTGTCATGCGTTCTATACCGGGTCCTCGGAAGTCCCTACCAATTCCGCAGGGCAGGACTTTCATCCTGAGCCGCCTATTGACGGTCCCAGAGCCCGAAACAGCCCCTCAGACGACGAAAACTGCGGAGAACTAAAGAGTTGTTTTGCGCGTTGGAAGTATAGGCTCTCCTCGTCCTGATCCTGAACGACGACGACGGCGGACACTTGCATGCTTGAAACGGAGACAGCATGCGTCGATAAATGACACATGCCGCATTTGGCAGGTGCTTCTCGCCAAAATCGGACAGCATTGGTCTAGACACAAACGGTGATTCCTGTGCAAAGGATGGGGGTGACCTGATGTCGGTCGTCGCTCCCAGTCTTTCTGTCCCCATGTTGTTTCTCCTCCTCCTCCTCCTCCTCCTCCTCCTCCTCCTCCTCCTGACTGTCGTGCTGCTCATCTGTCCTGGACAACGACCGACGACGACGGCCCCCGGACAAATCCTGGGTTGCGCTTTGGCGAGAATCGTGAGATGGATCCAGCCGTGTCGACGCGGGCGCTCCTGGAGGCCCGAAAGGGCCAAACCAATTCCAGATTCCTCGGCCCTCGACCCTTGCTGGCGACGGCGAAAGCACCAGCGACGGCAACGATGCCGTCGACGTCTTTTGGAACGTTCCTGAAGGTTTATTGAAGCGTCTCTAAATTTTCTCGTCGCTATGCAGGACGCGGCTCCAGAAGGACTGGCCAAGGGGGAACTGGGAGGGGTCTGAGAGCCGGCTTTGAATGCAGTTTGGTCGGACGATCGCGACGAAGTCTCAGCGGCGGTCGAGGCTCCTCGCGCGCTCTAAGACAAACTTGTCCGGTCCGACGAAGACAATTTTTGAAGCACTGGGACAAGCAAACTCCAGCTCCCCAGAATTGTGGGGTCGGGGAGTCGGGGGGGTAAAGAGTCGGGGAGTCGGCCAGTCGGGGAGTCGGGAAGTCGGGTCGGTCGGGTCGGTCGAGGAGTCGGGGAGTCGGGGAGTCGGGGAGTCGGGCAGTCGGGGAGACGGCATCCTTGCGCGTCGGGGCACGGTCCTTGCCTGGCCGGGCCCCCGAGCCGACGCGCCACGACCATGGGCCGACGCGCTGGGACCATGGCAGGACCCGGGGAACCCAGGCAGGGCCCCGGGGCCGACGCGCTGGGGCCATGCCCCGGCTCCACGCGAGTCGGGGCATCGTCCTGGCGCGCGCGCGCTTCCTCCTCTCAGGATGGCGCCTCGCTCCGCTCCGCGGGGCGAGGGGCCTGGGAGAACTCGGGGGCCTGGACTGTTGAGGGCTGGGGCGTGGACAGCGCACCACGCCGAAGCGCGGTGGGCCAGAGCCCCGTGGATTGTTGCTCCAGGGCACCCCAAGCTGTCGTGGGTCTCACAGCTCGCGACGGGCGGCGGAACGGGCAGCAGCGCGGGGACCAGCAGCTGGTGGCGCGGTGTCTCGAGGTTGGCCCCATGGCAAGCCCCCTCTCCGACGGGCCCACGACCCTCTATAGGGCGAAGGCGCGCACTGCTGCCGGGGGCAGCGGGCGGCGACGCCGGCTCGCGAATGGGGTGGAGCGCGGCAGGAGCGGCGGCGGGCGGCGGGTGGCGGGGAGGGGCAGGACGACGGGGGGACAAGGCTGCGCGGGCGGGGGGCGCAGGAAGGGCGGAAGGGAGGAGGAGACAGCCAGCGCCGGCCTGCCGAGCAGGGGCCCCGCTCCAGCGGATGCTTGGCGAGCGGAGGACGTCCGAGGAAGCAGCCGCGGAAGAGGATCGGGAGCCGCCGGCCAAGGCTGCCCGCAGAGCGCGGACGACCCGACCAGCCAGCCAGCCAGCCAGCCAGCCAGCCAGCCAGCAGCAGCAGCAGCAGCAGCAGCAGCAGCAGCAGCAGCCTCCAAAGGGGCTGCGAAGAAGACGTGGAGGCCGCGGTGGGGCAGGCACAGTGCAAGGCCATGCGCGAGGTCATGGAAGGCTTGCGGCGTGTTCCATCAAACCAATGCGCGACGGTAACGCGGGACGGCGGCAGGGAGATCGAATTGCGTCGCGCCCCCGCCGCGGCCAGGTGTCTCCGCCTGTTGAGCTTGTCGATGGCGTCATGCGGGGGCACTTGCGCCGTCCAGTTGCCACCGTCAAGACTGTCGCTGAGGAGGTCCTGACCCTGCTGGCCAGTCTGCTGCGCCGCAGTGCCGGCGCTTGCGAGACCCCCGCGCCGGCCACGGGCGCAAACCGATGCGCGGGGCAGGAAGGGCGCCATTCCCTGAGAATCCCTGACGCGCGCCTGGCGGCAACTCGACATGCGCGCGCGTCGTCGGAGCGCCCTTTCATGCTGCTCGTGCTCGGACAGGCCATGGGAGAGGGCTTCGTAATAAGCGAACTGTTGCGCCCATCTCTGACGGCAGGGGTCGACCACCGCGTTGTCCTCCGAGAGCCCGGCATTTCGTTTGCGCACATTACAGACAGGGTACTTCAGCTTCTGGGACTTCTGTTGTGCCGAGATCTGCCTCCGTCTCCTCTGGGCGTTAACGTCCAGGAGTTCGCGGCTTGTGCGGCGAGCTTGGACTGCAAGCGCTGCGCTGTTCCAGAAGCAGTGGACAGCCAGACTCAGCGATATTACACTTTACCTGACCAGCCACCAGTGGGTGGCCCCCGCCGTGGTGAAGGTGGCGTCCTTAAACGTTCCCGAAGGCGGGGCGGGGGCGTCATGGCGCGCGCGTGGACCGCATGCTATGTAGCTTGACGAGCAGAAGGTAGGGGTGGAGACGTTTTTGGAGGTTCATTCGTCGAACCCGTCCCGTCCGTCACCTATTCGACGTCCGTCCAAGTGGCAGGAGTCTCTGAACGAAACCTGGGCAATGCTGCCGCAGCAGACTTCCTTTGCCCACGAGCAGAACACTTGCTCTGGGAAGTGCTCGCGGCTTGATCGGGCTGGAGAACGGAGGCGCGCGAGAGTTGGGCATCCGGACGAACAGGTGGGCGATGGACGTCCTCAATCTTCTGTGGAGGCTCGGATTCGACAGATCGCAGGGCTACCGAGTTGACTCGCTCCGCATCCGTCGCCTCGGCCATTCAAGCGATTGGCTGCTGCTCAGCATTCATTTGACACGATCGTCAAGCAGAACGGTTATGCGGTCTCGCATGTGGGTGTGTTCTTGCCGAAGATATGGGTTCGGCAGACTGCAAGTTCTTTCACATTGACACGTTTGTTGGATTCGCGTTGGCCACCTGAGACCTACCATGTCTGGTGGAATCCCGAAGCCCTTTCATTTTTATGAGGTGTTCTGCGAGGGTTGTGTTTGCTGATTGTATTTCGACTTGGAGTTCGACTTCGTTTGCAACGCAGCGCTGGAACCCTTGTGCGTCATGCAATATTTCTATGCTTCGTTGGATCTGTTATACCAGGAGCTGTTTGGCGCCGCGGTTGTTCTGCAGTCTCTCTGCCATGGTTTCGATGACTGCTGCGAAATTTTCCAAGCACGTCGTCATCAAGCGCCTGCTGCCCCGGAGCTCTGATGCGTCGCCGCGCAATGTAATTTCCCAGGAAAATTTCCAAGCAGGAGTGTTCGTGAAGCGTTTCCTTGAGCGAGCGCGGATCCTGGAAGCATGTCAGGGCTCTCCGATTTCGCTCTTGTTCGCAAAGCGCGAGCGACACAATGCGGTCGACGCGCTCCGCAAGACAACGCCTAGCGTTGATACTTATGTGTGCCCTCGCAATCGTTGCTTTCGCGTGTTCTACACTTTAACAAAAGCACGAGGGTTCCTCCGGTGCCTTCTGGGATTATTCTGCGCGATCAGGTTCCAGCTGAGAATTTGCTGTGCAGTCTGGGGTCTTTCGTGCCCGCAAGCGTGCAGCTGTTGGACTCGCTCGGGGTCGGTGCGGTTGCCAGGGCGGGGCCTGTGCAGCGGGCGCTCTCGCGAAGCGGCGGCGTTAAGCGACCTGACGCGCTCCGGTGTTGATCTCCACCTGCTCCCCTGCCTTCCTCCTCCCCGACCCCCTCTCCACATCCATCCCGTCCCAGCCCCAAGACAGACTTCAGGAGCATCCAAACACCTCCTGGAGCCTCCTAAAGCCACCAGGAATTCCGAGAAACCTTCAGGACCA
>CAUYUJ010015614.1:45000-87500 GCA_963575745.1 Prorocentrum cordatum
GGAGGGAGAATGACGACGGCGAAAACGACGACAACGACGACAACGACGAGGGAGGAGGGAGGACGGCGACGACGCGAACGACGACGAAGGAGGAAGGACGGCGACGCCGACGACGACAACGACGAGGGAGGAGGGAAGACGACGACGACAACGACGACGACGACGACGGCGACGAAATAGGAGGGACGACGACGAGACGCCGACGACGGACGACGACGACGACGAGGGAGGAGGAGGAAGGACGACCACGGCGACAACGACGACGGAAACGACCACGACGCCAAAGAGGACGACGACGACGAACACGAGGAAAGACAGAGGACGACGTAGGCGACGACGACGACGACGAGGACGCGGGAGGAGGGAGGACGACGCCGACGACGACGACGACGCAAGAGCGCGCGCGCACGCTTTTGTTGAACATCCGTGTTGCGAAACCTTGGGTTTTTGTATGTTTTTTGGACGCGCGATTTCGAAATCCTTCCGAAACCGATGGGTTTTGAAGGATTTCGGCGTACGCGCGCGACGACGCGCGCGTCTGCACTTCGTCCCGTTTTTTGGAGAGGATTCTCGCGACGGCACACGCGCAAGGACGTTCGACAGATTTCGACATGCGCGCGCGCGACGCCCGTTTGGTAGCAGGCTGTGAAAATCTTGAAAACCATGGTTTTCTTCAGATTTCGCAAGAGCTCGCGCGGAAGCTTTTTTAGCAAATCAATGTTGCGAAACCTTGGGTTTTTGTATGTGTTTTGGAAACTCGATTGCGAAATCCTTCCGTCACCGGAAATTTTTGAAGGATTTCGGTATGCGCGCGCGACGACGCGCGCGTGTGCACCTCGTCCCGTTTTTTGTAAGGGATTCGTGGACAAGTGTTATGTTAGAACAACAAATGTCACCGCATAGTGATTTTTACAAGGGAACCTCAGGGGGGGGATACCGGTTTGGCTGGGAGGATATGATTTCATATTTAGGATGGACGAGTGTGCAGAATAAATATGAAGTTATACTATCCCAGGGGGAAGCGTTAAGTCCGGGGGGGAGGGGGGTAGAATTTATTCTCTTTTTAGAAAGGGGAATTGATTTTAACAAACGAGTTGACACATCCCGCGCTCTTGCAAACATCCCACCAATCCACCCGCAACTTGGTTTGCAAAACCCACGACGACGATGACGACGCCGACGATAACGACAACGACGACACCGACGACGACGTCAACGACGCCGACGACAACGACGACGACGACGACGACGACGACGGCGGCGACGACGACGACGCCGACGTCGGCGACGACGAAGACGACGACGACGACGCCGACGACGACGACGAAGACGACGACGTCGCCAACGAAGACGACGACGAGGGAGGAGGGAGGTCGACGACGGCGACAACGACGACAACGATGACAACGACGAGGGAGGAGGGAGGACGGCGACGACGCGAACGACGAAGAAGGAGGAAGGACGGCGACGCCGACGACGACAACGACGAAGGAGGAGGGAAGACGACGACGACGACGACGACGACGACGACGACGACGACGACGACGACGACGACGACGACGACGGCGCGATAGGAGGGACGACGACGAAACGCCAACGACGGACGACGACGACGACGAGGGAGGAGGAGGAAGGACGACCATGGCGACAACGACGACGGAAACGACCACGACGCCAAAGAGGACGACGACGACGAACACGAGGAAAGACAGAGGACGACGTAGGCGACGACGACGACGACGACGCGGGAGGAGGGAGGACGGCGACGACGACGCCGACGACGACGACGACGCAAGAGCGCGCGCGCACGCTTTTGTTGAAAATCCGTGTTGCGAAACCTTGGGTTTTTGTATGTTTTTTGGACGCGCGATTTCGAAATCCTTCCGAAACCGATGGGTTTTCAAGGTTTTCGGCATACGCGCGCGACGACGCGCGCGTCTGCACTTCGTCCCGTTTTTTGCAAAGGATTATCGCGCCGGCACACGCGCAAGGGCGTTCGACAGATTTCGACATGCGCGCACGCGAAGCCCGTTTGGTAGCATTTTGTGGAAATCTAGGAAAACCCATGGTTTTCTAAAGATTTCGCAAGAGCTCGCGCGGAACCTTTTTTAGAACATCGGTGTTGCGAAACCCTATGTTTTTGTATGTTTTTTGGAAACTAGATTGCGAAATCCTTCCGTCACCGAAGGTTTTCGAAGGATTTCGGCATGCGCGCGCGACGACGCGCGCGTGTGCACTTCGTCCAGTTTTTTGCAAGGGATTCGTGAAAAACTGTTATGTCCGAACAAAAAGGGTCACCGCATTGTTTTTTACAAGGGAACCTCAGGGGGGGATACCGGTTGGCATTTGACATTGCGATTTCATATTTCGGATGGACATGTGGTCAAAATCATAAACGATTTACATATCCGACAGGGGGGCCGATAACGCCAGGGGGGGGGTAGATCCTAGTCTGTTTTTGCGTGATTTGAGCAAACGAAGTGACACATCCCGCGCTCTTGCAAACATCCCACCCACCCACCCGCAACTTGGTTTGCAAAACCCACGACGACGATGACGACGCCGACGACGACGACAACGACGACACCGACGACGACGACGACGTCAACCACGCCGACAACAACGATGACGACGACGACGACGACGGCGGCGACGACGACGACGCCGACGTCGGCGACGACGAAGACGACGACGACGCCGACGCCGACGACGACGAAGACGACGACGACGTCGCCAACGAAGACGACGACGAGGGAGGAGGGTGGACGACGACGGAGACAATGACGTCAACGATGACAACGACGAGGGAGGAGGGAGGACGGCGACGACGCGAACGACGAAGAAGGAGGAAGGACGGCGACGCCGACGACGACAACGACGAGGGAGGAGGGAAGACGACGACGACAACGACGACAACGACGACGACGACGACGACGACGACGACGACGGCGCGATAGGAGGGACCACGACGAGACGCCGACGACGGACGACGACGACGACGACGACGACGACGACGGAGGAGGAAGAAGGACGACCACGGCGACAACGACGACGGAAACGACAACGACGCCAAAGAGGACGACGACGACGAACACGAGGAAAGACAGGACGACGTAGGCGACGACGACGACGACGCGGGAGGAGGGAGGACGGCGACGACGACGACGACGACGCAAGAGCGCGCGCGCACGCTTGTTTTTTTTTTTTTTTTTTTTTTTTTTTTTTTTTTTTTTTTTGTTTTTTTTTCTCTTTTTTTAAATATTTTGTTTCACGCGCAGTGCCTCGCGAGGCACCTGTCAAGCCTACCGCTTACCGCAGCTGTGGATGCTCTGATCTGGGCCCTTGCACGAGCTTGCAAGACTCGCCTGCACGCGCTAGCGCAAGCGCCGCGCTTCACGCTCCGTCTCCAGCAGCGCCAGGATGTCACCCTCGCGGACTGGCCCCTTCACGTTGCGGATGAGGGAGCGCCCCGCCAGCTCTGGGGTCGTCTCGGTCATGAACATCACGCGGACCTGGATGACGCCGCCGCGAGAGCCGGTCCTTCCCAAGATCTTCTCCACCTTGGCCAGCTTGGGGGCGTTCGAGTCCATCGCGGCGGGAAGAGACTGCTTTTTTAGATGCGGGCGTGCTGCTCTGAGATCCGGAGCCAAATCTTGAGCCAAAATGGCTACGGACGCGCGCACGCTTTTGTTGAAAATCCGTGTTGCGAAACCTTGGGTTTTGTAGGTTTTTGGGGACACGCGATTTTGACATCCCTCCGAAACCGATGGGTTTTCAAGGTTTTCGGCATACGCGCACGACGACGCGCGCGTCTGCACTTCGTTTCGTTTTTTGCACAGTATTCTCGCGACGGCACACGCGCAAGGGCGTTCGACAGATTTCGACATGCGCGCGCGCGAAGCCCATTTGGTAGCATTTTGTGAAAATCTTGAAAACCCTATGGTTTTCTTAAAAGATTTCGCAAGAACTCGCGCGGAAGGTTTTTTAGCAAATCAGTGTTGCGAAACCCTTTGTTTTGGTATGTTTTTTGGAAACTCGATTGCGAAATCCTTCCGGCACCGAAGGTTTTTGAAGGATTTCGGCGTGCGCGCGCGACGACGCGCGCGTGTGCACTTCGTCCCGTTTTTTGCAAGGGATTCGTGAAAACTGCGATGTCAGAACAAACAATGTCACCGCATTGTGTTTTTTACAAGGGAACCTCAGGGGGGGGGATACCGGTTGGCATTTGACATTGTGATTTCATATTTCGGATGGGCATGTGGTCAGAATCATATACGATTAACATATCCGAAAGGGGGGCCGATAACGCCGGGGGGGGGTAGATTCTATTCTGTTTTTAGAAAGGAGAATCAAGGAAAATCGATGTGGTGCAAACCACTTGCCGAACTTGAAGTTGTCAACTCCACTGCTCGCGCAATCATCCCACCCACCCACCCGCAACTTTGTTTGCAAAATCTCTTAAGGCCGTGACGGTGGGTACCAAATTGCACTTGGCAGCGACAGCGACGCCGACGACGACAGCGACAACGACGACGACGACGCCACCGACAACGACTACGACGACACCGACGACGTCTCCAACGACTTCGACGACGCCGACAACGACGACGACGACACCGACGACGACGACGCCGACGCCGACGCCGACGCCGACGACGACGATGACAACGACGACGACGATGACGACGCCGACGACGACGACAACGACGACACCGACGACGACGTCAACGTCAACGACGCCGACGACGACGATGACGACGACGACGACGGCAGCGACGACAACGACGCCGACGTCGACAAAGACGACGACGCCGACGCCGACGACGACGACGAAGACGACGACGACGTCGCCAACGAAGACGACGACGAGGGAGGAGGGTGGACGACGACGGCGACAACGACGTCAACGACGACAACGACGACGGAGGAGGGAGGACGCCGACGACGCGAACGACGAAGAAGGAGGAAGGACGGCGACGCCGACGACGACGACGAGGGAGGAGGGAAAACGACGACGATAACGACGACGACGACGACGGTGACGAAATAGGACGGACGACGACGAGACGCCGACGACGGACGATGACGACGGCGAGGGAGGAGGAGGAAGGACGACCACGGCGACAACGACGACGGAAACGACCACGACGCCAAAGAGGACGACGACGACGAACACGAGGAAAGACAGAGGACGACGTAGGCGACGGCGACGACGACGCGGGAGGACGGCGACGACGACGACGACGCAACAGCGCGCGCGCACGCTTTTGTTGAAAATCCGTGTTGCGATATTGCACACACGATTTCGAAATCCTTCCAAAGCTGATGGGTTTGAAAGGATTTCGGCATTCGCGCGCGACGACGCGCGCGTCTGCAATTCGTCCTGTTTGTTGCAGAGGATTCTCGCGACGGCACACGCGCAAGGGCGTTCGACAGATTTCGACATGCGCTCGCGAAACCCGTTTGGTAGCATGTTGTGAAAATATTGAAAAACCATCGTTTTCTAAAGATTTCGCAAGAGCTCACGCGTAAACTTTTTTAGCAAATCAGTGGTGCGAAACCCTATGTTCTTGTATGTTTTTTGTTGGAACTCGATGGCGAAATTCTTCCGACACCCAAGGTTTTTTGAGGATTTGGGCATGCGCGCGCGACGACGCGCGCGCGCGCACTTCGTCCAATTTTTTGCCAGGGGTTCAACCGATGTCACCGCGTATCGTTTTTTTATAATAAAAAAAGGGAACCTCAGGGGGACCGAACCCGGTTCCCCTGGGAAAATGAAAATTTGAATTTCGGATGAACATGTGGTCAGAATCTCAAATGATTTACATATCCGGAAGGGGGGCGGATAACGCCGGGGGGGGTAGAGTCGATTCGTTTTTCGTAGAAAGGAAAATTGACTACCCTACACCGCGCCTGACCACCTCCTATGCTCTTGCAAACGTCCCACCCACCCACCCACAACTTGTTCGGCAAAACTCATGATGCGGGAGACGGCGGCGCCACCGATGACGGCATCGATGATGACATCCTCAGTGCCGATGCTCTGCTGAACTTGAAGTCGTCGACGATACTCGGACGCGCGCGATGACAAGATGACGTCGGCAACGCCTGCGACAATGACGAAGATGGCACCAGCGACGACGATGTTCAAGAGGGCGACGGCACGAACGAGAACGGCGCCAATGATGACAAACACGTTGACGATGCTGATGTCCATCTGTCGGCGAGGCAGATGATCGCGGTCATGCTGACAAGGTTGAAAAGGAAATCCGCACGCGCGGAAGTACAACAAATCCGTCAGACTGATCATGCGCGCGCGGCGGTGCGCGTACGTGGCCCGCGTGGTTTTTGTTGCAAGGGATTCCCGCCCTCGGCGCATGACAGGAGTATCGCGGATGCACCGCGCGGTGACACTAAATCGTTGGATTTGGCAGAAGTCATCAGAATCGTATGGTTGTTGTATGATTTTAGCATGAGCGCGCGGACAGGAATTTTGCAAACTTCGTGTTGAAAAACCATTGTTTGTATTAGGTTCGTATGCTGAAAAGCGTGCATACACAGTGTTTGGTACGATTTTGACATGGGCGTGCGCGTGCTGACTTTGTCGCATTTGTTGCAAAGGGTTCTTGACAACTTATGATTGCTGATAGACGGGAGCGGGCGCATAATATTTTTTACAGAGGGTGGCGGGGGGTGGGCGATACCAGTTTGGCTGGGATGATATGCGTTCACAAACAGGGTGGACGATGGGGCAGAATCGTCTGTACATTGCAATGCGAATCGGCGACCTGTTAACTCCGAGGGGGGGGTCGAGTCTATTCTTGTGTTAGAAAAGGAGACTTCATTTCAGTTCGCAATGAGTTGTCCACTCCACTGCTCGCGCAAACATCCCACCCACTCACCCGCAACTTGGTTTGCAAACCTCATGCGGCGACGATTGCGGTGAGTGCTTGGCGCTGGCTGGTGCATCTCTGCGGCCGCGCCAACCCGCGAATGCGCGCGCGCAGTGGCCAAGTAGTTTGGCGCGACCGACGCGGCCGCGGTGGTGCTGACCGCTCGGCACATCCAGCCGGGCACTTGAGTGCGAGTCGGCGACTTCGGCGGGTGCGGTATCATAACAACGTCGACACTTGTAGACACGATAGTGATGATAGTAGTGATGTCGGTGACGATGCTGACAGCGGCGACGGCACGGCCAGTGACGGCGCTCAAACCGATCACGCCGACGACGACGACGGCGTCTCCGCGTCGGTGATGAAGGTTTTGGAAAGAACTCGAAATGCGCGCGCGGCAGACGCGCGATAGTGGCTCGCATGGTATTATTTGACACGGACCGTGCTACCCCACCACGCGCGCAAGGGCGTTCAAACGATTTCGACATGCGCGCGCGAAGCCCGTCTGGTAGCATGCCCTTGGAAATGTTGAAAACCCGATGGTTTTCTTGAGAATTCGCAAGAGCGCGCGCGCACGCTTGTGTTGAAACTCTGTGATGCGAAACCTTGTGTTTCTGCATGTGTTTTGGACGTTCGATTCTGAAATCCTTCCGACACCGAGAGTTTTTGAAGGATTTTGGCATGCGCGCGCGACGACGCGCGCGCGCGTGCAGTTCGTCCTTTTCTGCAGAGGATTCTCGCGAGTGCACGCGCGCAAGGGCGTTCGAATGATTTCGACATGCGCGCGCGCGAAGCCCGTTTTTGAGAGATGAAAAAACGACCCTACCCTGGGTTACAAGTGCGTGGTCTGTAAACCTCCTGGGACCCCCCAAAGCCTAGAGCCGCCAGGACGCGGCACATCACGCAGGGTTTACCCTGTCAGCCCACAGGAGTTTCAGCGCAGAGCGCCTCGTAAACCAGGGTAGGGCAGTTTTTCATGCCCTTGACGTTTGGTAGTATTTCATGAAAATGTTCAAAATCATCTGGTTTTTGTTTATCCTGAATTCGCAAGAACGCGGGCATGTTTTTCTTGATTTGAACATCCGTGTTGCGAAACCTTGTGTTTTTTTTTAATATGTTTTTGGACACTCGATTTTGACATCTTTCCGAAACCGAGAGTTTTGGAGGATTTCGGCATGCGCGCGCGACGACGCGCGCGTGCGCATTTCTTCTCATTTTTTTGCAAGGGCTTCTCGAAAACTCATGATTTTTGATGAACGGGCGCGCGCATAATATTTTTTGCGGAGGGTGGCGGCGGGGGCCGGTTCCAGTTTGGCTGGGATAGTATGAACTCAAAGGTCGGACGGACTTTGGGTCAGAATCCTATGTGTTTTGCATAGGTTCCATGGGGGGTCTTTAACCCCGGGGGGGGGAGGGTGGTAGAACCTCTCTCTTAAGAAAGGAGAATCAATGGTAACTATGCAATCTAGGCTGCAACGGGGCGGCGACGTCAAACACGGAGCCGCCAGACCGCCAGTTAGGCCCAGACGACGTGCGGCGACGAGGCGGCGACGGGGCGGCGACGGCGAACACGGAGCCGCCAGACCGCCAGCCAGGCCCAGACGACGGGGGGCGACGAGGCGGCGAGGGGGCGGCGACGGCTCGCACGGAGACGCCAAACCGCCAGCCAGGCCCAGTTTTTCAGAATAATGGTAGAGACTCCTAAGTGATACTTGGGGGAGAAATAAGCACAAAGATGCAACATACCCTACTATACAATTGGTAATGTATGCTGTGGTCACTCTAGGTGTCTCGGTCTATGCCCTCTTCTCCAGCCCATGGGTCTTCTGCCGCAAGGGCGTAAGTATATAACGTATGCGGCCTCCCCGGCGGCCATCATGGCTACGGCTGGGAGCAGCTCGAACAATTAGCAAGGATGGACCCCAGGAGGGGTCCAGGGATGGACTTTGAACGGATATGTAGCGAAGCCTTTCTGGTACCAGCTCGAGTTGCTGCTAGCTTCGGGGCACACGTGGCTTAGTGAGAGGCACTTAGGGGAAGTCCGACCTGCCCAAATCTGTGGCGCTATCATTTGCTCACAGATGGTTCCCTGGAGGTCTGGGCCTCTTCCCCAGACCAGCTTCCCATCCTGGACAATTTTTGTTGACGGTCCTGGGGCCCGGTGAGGGCACCCAGAAGCCGAAAATTGCCGAAATCCGACCTGGTCGGGGGCATAGATTGCCAAGTCGAGCGACGTTGCGCTCAGGCTTAACTTCGCCTCCAGGCCTCGATGAGTGGGGTGTCGGGAGTCAGCCCCCCTGGCGTCTGTCCTACGGCTGGCGGCAACCACGATAGAATCCTTATACCTCCATCTGCCCATCGTTATCTTCATCTAGTACTGCAGGGGACCTATAACCTATAAAGAGTACTGCAATCTAGTAAATCTCAGGCTCACTCGGGAATAAATCATCTGCGTCTTCATTCACATGCTCTCAGAAGGGTAATAGCAAAAAGGAGAACGGGCAAGGGGCAAGGAGGAGCATCGAGGAGCTAACGTGCGTCCCTCATTCATGCCAGCCCGCACACCTCCTATCGCTATCGCTATCGGCTCGATGTCCTGTCGGACGCAGCCGTCCGCGCGGCCCGAGCTACGCGCGCGCGCCCGAAGCGCGTAGGGGGGACCACCCCCCGACACAGACCCCCGCCAGGAGGACAAAGGGAAAGCCGCCTAGGCTTCGAAAGGGGAGGGGCGGGGGCCGAAAAGGACCGAGAAAACGGGCCCAGGAGTTTCGGGGACGAGCGGCCAGAGGAAGGAAGAAAGAGGATGACTTGATGGAGGATAAGGGAGAGGCCGCACTCCTCTCGAAAACGAGGGCAGCGCCAGATCCGTTGTCCTGCGCCTCCTCCATGGATGCCACATCGATGGTCCTCCCAGCACCTGCGAGCCCTGCTGGTTCATGCCAGCACCAGTGAGCCCTGCTGGAGATGTGGCATGCAGGGGAGGACGAGCACAAAGGTGGGGGTGGCAAGATGGAGCGGGAAAAGGGGGCTCATTAAAGGCCTGAGGAGGAAGGGAAACCACCCCCATGACGGCCTGCACGCAGGCGGCGGCCCAGGTCGGTCAGGCCTGAACCGTGTCCTCCCCCCCCTCGCCCTCGAGGGGGCGTCCAGGATGGGGCTGGCGGCCACCTTGAGCGCTACGGCCGTCTTGCCGTGGTGGGCGCCTGTCTCGACCATCATGGGCCATGTTACGGCCAGATCGGGTCGTCGGATCAGCAGGCTGCTGTCCGACCTCAAGCTGGGGCAGACTGCCCAAAATGGAGGTGACGAAATCGTCGAGGGGATTGCCGTATTCCTGGGAGAGGCCGCAGTAGATGGCGTAGAGGCTGCTGGTGGCGTCTACCATGGTCGGTCGTCTCGTAGCAAGATTCTCCGTAGCGTAGAACATCAGCTCAGTATTCCACATCACTGACGGACCTGCTGGGGCTGCGGATTGCGCTAGTAGTGCTGGTACTTCGGCAACGTGAGCAGCATGGAAGGTGTGGATGGCGAGGCGGGCATGGTGGTTCGCGATCAGTCGACGTTCGGCTGCCTCACCTCCAAGGTTTACTCTGCCCCAAGGGTCCGTGGTCGTTCTGGAAGATGCTGCCGTTCTGTCGTGCGGGTCGCCATCGACTTGGTCGATCCAAGTGCTGGGTGAGAGGTTGATCATCACTCCCGCGAAGTCGCCTTGTCGAATGTGCTGGTGGATCGAGTCGAGGGCGTCGTACTGGGATGGGTGATCGACAGAGTAGAGATCATCGAAGGTCAGAGTAACCCGTTCCATCACCATTCCATTGTAGCATAGTCGTTGGTCCGTAATGTCGAGCAGATCGTTCGGGTGTCTATCGGTGTTGGTGAGGTAAAGCAGAGATCTGTTTCTGGTCGGTGTCCGAGGGTAGTAGGCTGGTGGTGGTGGTGTAAGCGCTGGTACAGTCGGAAAGAATGGCGGTGGTGAAGGTGATAGGTCAAGGGAGGGTAAGGGAGTGACGTCGGATGCATGGGCAGGGATAGGGTGGTATAGTTCGGGGCGGCCTCTGCGTTTGTTGTCGGCTATGCTGGCCGCGTAGGTCGCCTGATTGGTGGCCACGTCCTCCTCCGTGAGGGCAGGTCCTTGTAAATACCACAGGTGCCATGACCGTCGGCAGCGGGCGACCGTAGTTAGATGCTTCACTAGCTTGGCGAAGGAGTGGAAGTTCTGGCGGCATATTCTGCACGATGTACCCGATGCCCAGTTTCGCGGATGATCAGGTCGTCGGTGTTCACGTCCGATATGTATTGCCATGCCCTGCTTGGTCTTGGTAACGATTCCACACTCGTAGCAGATGAAGTTGCTGGCGCCGTTGTCGCGTGATGGCGTGGGGCCCGCACCAATGGGACCGTCGGGTCTGAGCACCTTGGTCAACTTGTCGGCGTGGGCGTGGTCTTTGGAGGCACGGATGTAGTTTGTGACGGCCAGGTTGACGGAGTTGGTGAAGTGCTTCGGCGTGGTGCGAGCCCATGCAAAAACGTCGGAGTCGAGCTTGCTGGTCGTGGGCCAGCGCTGGTCGTCCAGGTATGTGCGCAGGAAGTCGAAGTCCTGGAAAAGCATGTATGTCCATGAGCCCTTTCTCCGTCGCTGGTTGTCAAGCAGTTGGAGGAGCTGCTGAGGAGCGTGTCGTAGAAGCCGTGGTAAGTATCGCAGCCGTCCAGCAGACTGGTGGTGGTCGAAGTCGGGGATGCCAGTGTAAGCTACTACTTCGGTGGCCGTGAAATGGTGAAGCTGCGAGTTAGCTTTGGGTAATCCAGCTGCCGTGCGATAGGGCTTCGAGTAGGCATTGGAGATGCGCTGGTGGTCAGTCTGGGTCAGTGCTGGCCAGACGTGATGGTTGAAGGTCAATGAGGCAGTCGAGAGGGCGTGCACGTACTTGATCTTCGTTTTGCGGGGTAGGCGTCGACGTCGTAGGATTTGCCTCTCAAGAGCTCGTGCCGAAGCGTCGGTTCGTCGCATGCGATTCTGCACCTCGGGGCCCATGCTGCCGTTGGTGAGGATGGTGCCTAAGAGTCGGTGCTGGTCTGTGATCTGGACCGAGATCGACATGATGCTCAGCTGGATTGATGTAATGTTCTGCTGTGCAAGCCTACTGCGTGCGACGTTGGAGCCCGTCCCGTTAAAGGAGATGATGACCTTGGTCTTGTCTGGGTGTGGCTTGAGCCCGTAGGTAAAGGCTGTACGGCATAGACGTTCGGCTGAAGTTCTTGTAATGTCAATGATGTCGGAGTGGCGGGTGGTCGAGTTGAAGTCGGTGAGGTCGTCGACGAAGGACATGTTGGTCAGCTTGCCGCCGTGATGAGGAGCCGTAGAGAAGAGCGGGTTGTCGCAGGGGCGGATGTGGTGGCCGCTCTCGCCGTCTTCTGCCCCATCGGTGTCGTCGGCGATGGCCTGAAGCACTAGGGAGAAATGCATGTTGAAAGCCGCGTCGGAGTATGGCACCCCTGGCCTGGTACTGGTGCGAGGGATCACGTATGCGTCGGTGCCCTTAGCGGTCATCCAGTTGGCCGTGTGGTGGTCGGCAACGAGGGCGCAGAGGTGAGAGTCGTCGACGTGGGCGTTGAGATGTGCTGGACAGCGAAGACGTTGTCGTAGGGAGGGGAGGAGGCAGATGGGAATCTCGATGTTGTCGATGACGTCTTCGAGCTCGTCCTCCTGAGTCGGCAGCTGGAAAATGAACTCCCTGATTACCGAATGGAAGGCTTCTTTCAAGTCCAGGAAGAGGATGCTGCCCGTGCGAGCCTGCGTACGGCAGTCGTCCAAGAAGGTGTAGGCGGTGTGAGTGATGAAGTCAGTCGCCTTGTGAGGGACGGCGCCGCATTGTGTGTCCATCAGCAGGTCGGGTAAGATGTCGCGGAAGAGGCCTCTCAGGAACTTGCTGTTGATCTTGCCAATAGTGTTGTTCAGGAGGATGCCCCTGTAGGCTTTCTGCAGATGAAGCTGTCCTTGTCCTTTGGAGAAATGGGTGGAGAAACCGCCCTTCGCCGAAATGGGCTCCGTCGTCATCAGTTGCATCTTCATCATGATGGGGTGCAGAAGTCGGGCAATCTGGCGCGGCGCTGCTCGTGCCATGTCGTCGGTGTTCCCGTCGGGCCCGCCGCGTTTGCCTTTCTTGGCGGCTGCCAGGGCGGATGTCAGGTTGTGGATGGTCTGGACGTTGTCGATGTGGGGGATCGGCTTTGTGTGCGCAGTCTTGTTGTTGTAGTACGTGACGACGCCTTCGATGTCGGTGTTGATGCCGTTCTCGATGTTGCCGTAGTATCGAAGGGCGTGCTCCGCAATGGCTTGTGGCGTCGTGAGTGGAGCGCCGTCATCGTCTTGGCGTATTTTGGGAGTCGGAGTTCTCTTAGGTGTGCGGCCGCCGTATGTGAGTAAGGCCCTCACGTTTACCCATTCCTGCCGCGGGGCGTTCCCTGCGGCTGATAATATCATGTTGTCGGAGAAGCGCTCGAGGTGGGCGTCGCGGTCGTGGTCGAGGCGGTTTCTGAGAACGCGGTCGGTATCTTGGATGAAGCTCATGTATGAGTCGAAAAGATCAGTAGTGAAGGTGGTTGTGCGGTAGGTGCTGTCGTGGTGTGGAGCCGTGGTATGGTCGGGGTCCGTGTGGTTGATGAAGAGGATGGTCTTGATCATCAGCTGAGTATATCCAGGGATGTCCAGGAGGTGGATGACGTCGTCAGGGGACGCTGAAGCCGACTGGTTTGCGATGAGGTGCGCGGTGTATCGGATCCGTCTGCGTGATTTCTTGGAGCCAATGCCATTCCTTTTCACGATGCGGATCGTCTTGAGGAGGGTGCGTCGGAATCGAAGAAGCGCATAGGAGGCCTCGGTAATGTAGGGCTTGCGGGGAGCATGATGCTGCTTCTTGAAGCTGGCGTAGGCTGCGTCCTTTATCTGATCGACGATGCTCTTAGTATGGTCGTTGAGGTTGGTCTCCCAGGGGGGGTGTTGGATCTGCTGCAGGCGTCGTTGAAAGTCGTTCTTGGCTGTCTCGGAGTCGAGCTTAGCGATGTCGAGCTTGGGCGTGCCGTGCTGGTAGGCGGTCTCGACGGTGTAGGCGAGGTTAGCCTTGACAGGGAAGTGGTCGTTCTTGTGTGAGTGGTCGTCTACTGTGTCGATACCGTACATTACGGACGTGTAGGAGATGGAGTCGAAGAGCTCGTGGCCAACCACTATGTAGTCCAGTCTGTGCACGTCCTTGCCTGAGTCCCAAGTGTAGTGGTCCTGGCCTCCGCTTTTGAAGGTATTCGCGGCGATGAGAGAGTTACCTTGCAGGACCTTGTGAAAGCGTTCGCCGTTGTCGTCCTCCTTTTGCTTGAAGCCTTGATCGCCGATTGCCTGGCTGCATAAGCTGCCCGTTCGAGCGTTGGCGTCGATGAAGAAGATGTTGATATTGTGGTTAGAAGTTGCGCACTCGATCATCTCCCAGAAGATATCCTTCTCGTGTGGCTTGGCTCGTGAATGTGGTGCATGGGCGACGCAGACTGTATGTCGAAAGCCTGGGGCTTCGATCCCTACTACGAGATGCCGAGGGCTGTGCTCGATGACGGTGAACTGATCGGGGCGGAAGTAGAGGTCCTTGGCTCCTGCCTTTCCGTACGGCTTGCTGGTGAGTATGTGGAGCTCGCAGCCGAGGTTGTACTGATCGTGGCCCCCTGAGATGACGTGGTAGGCGTACGCACTCGTGCTGGTGATGTCGTTGCCGCTGCGAACTCCCCAGGGCGCGCGGGCTTCCTGGATGCCGATCAGGTGGAGGTCCTCCATGTACAGGTTGAGCATAGTCTTTCTGAGCTTGTGGATCTTGTCTTTGCGTCGTCGAGCGCCGTGGCCAGGTTCGCGCCCTGACTGGATGTTGTAGGTGGCGATGTTGACATCTATCTCGGTCGAGGTCTTCGTGGACTTGACTGGTGTCGAAAGATGAGCTGTCGTAGCCGTGGTATCGATGCGTTGGGCCTTGAGCATCCCAGGTGAAAAGGATGGGTAAGCGTCCTTGGTGTGGTTGTCGGCGTCAAGTAGGAATTCCCAGCTGCGCTGAGGGGACGCGTTGAGTATGTCAGCCCATTCAGGTTGTGGGTGCGGGTAGTCCTCGATGCGGGCGTAGTTGGCCGCGGCGTCGGCAACTTCGTTCCACGGGTTCGCCTCGTGGGCATGAACGTGACGCAGGTCGACATATTCCTTGACGTGCGAATACATGATCACCAGTAGCTGCACGAGGTAGGCGTCGCGGTTAGTAAAAGCCTCCATCCTGGCCAGTTGGATCGCTCCCAGCGAGTCGGAGTGGACCGAGATATTGTGGTTGATGTCCTTGTGGATGATGTAAGCGAGCGCCCAGATGAGCGCTGTGATCTCGCTGGATGTCGAGGTGGTCTCGTTGTCCGTGAGGTTTTGGATCTCTACGAGGGTGGAGTCGCGGTGCTTACCGACTATTGCGCCTTGAAAAGAGAAACCTTCTTCGTCTTCTCCGACGAGTACAACCGACCATCCGTCTTGACCATGTTGGCGTGGGTGTTTGGAGCCGTCGGTGTATAAATACAGGCGAGAATCTCGTGGAAGCTGTCGGTATGGAAATGTTCGCACCATGTAATCTGAAACCTCGTTGTGGCAACGGTCGGTAAAGTCGAAGGTAAGCCTGGGAGCCTGAAGTCGTCGAAGGTGCTGGAGTAAGGGCTCCTGTTCGTCGAAGTCGATGTGGTAGAGGATATTGTCGGTCTGCTGGTCGCGGGTGTGAACCTCGCGGGAGAAACGAACATGCCGTATTGCCTCGTGGCTCTCCGCATTCGGCAGGTCGGTCTGTCCGTGTGGGATCTGGGTGGCGTCAAGGGAGTCAAAAATGGGAAGTTGTGGCCGGCAGGAAGTTGATGTACATGGCCGGTTCAGTGAATCACAAAATTGTCGGTCTCGATCGCCATCTTGGCCAAAATGGCTAGTACGTCGATGCCTTGTTGGTGGCTCTGGTCGTTCTGGCCACAGACGGCCGCACCCAATGGAGATGTTATTTCTGAGGGGCTCTGAAATAACATGCCCCCCCCGTGTCGTACTCACAAAGCGATGCTTCCTCTCGAGGCGTAGGCGGTGGCGTCGTCATCGTCGGGAACGACCGTGACTGGGCTTCCGCTGGTGGAGGATGTGAGTCGACATGCTGCCGTCGAGGTTGGGTGGCGGTAGTTGGTCGGTCCGCTAGCGTATGTGGTTCTAGTGTGGGATCTGTGTGAGACAGCCTTCTCGCGCTCCCCAAGCGAGAGGTAGAGGCCGAGGGGATGGTCCACGGTCCACTACTAGGCTGTAGCATGTTGGGCGGTGTGTGGATTTCCCACATGTCGCCATGCTCGTAAAGATCTGGAGGTGCGCTCTCCCCCACGCGCATGCCGCTAGTGGCTGATGAGAAGGTAGGTGAAACTTGTGAAGTGTCGTATGGTGAATCGGAGCTCACCAGGGGCTCAAATAGTCGGCGCATGACGTCGTCGGCGTAACCACTGCAGGAGTCGGAAGTGCCGTCGTTGCGCTGGCAGTCTTCTGGTATGATGCTGGGCCGCTCCCCCTGGGCCAGTTGCCCCCCAGGGGGTGAGGGCCTCGTTAGTTTTTTGGTGAGTTGACCGCAGGGGCTTCCTCGTCGTAGAGGAAGGCTGGCACACGGTCTCCTGGGTCTGCGAAGCCGTCTCCGATGTCGCAAATACGGACTTTCTTGGGCTTGGCCGCTCGGCTAGATGATCCGTTTTTGCGGAGAGCGGTGCGGGGTGGAGGAGCAGAGGTGGCGCGGTCGGGCGTGGCGAGGTGGAAGCGGGGTGGTGGTTGGAGTGGCTGCATCGGTGCGGTAGGGGAAATGTCGGCTAGTGGAATGCGCGCTGGGGTGGAAGGTGGTGGTGCGTCGTCGTCGGAAGTGATGTCAATGAGGAGAGTAGTGGATGGGTGGATGTGCCGAGTTGAGTCTGTCCTTCTGGTGCGTGGTGGTGGCGCTGAGCTGGGTCGGTCATTCTGCAGGTCGGGTGGGTGGAAGTCGATGGGCGTAGGCTGCTCGGGGGGGATTGGCGTATGCAAGGCGGGGGTAGGTAATGGCGTAGGGGCAGGGAAGGGATATGCGTCGCTCGCAACAGGGGTTGGGCTGCAAAGGTCGTCGTCGTCGGCTGGGATTGGAGTGTGCACGCTGGCGTCGTCGGCGTCGTGGCATGGGCGTCGCGCAGTAGGAGTGGCGGTTGGCGTCGCAGGTGTCGGTCGTGGTGGTGGTGTGCTGCTGCGCTGTCCGCTGCTGCTGGGCTGTCCACCGCTGCTGCTGCCGCCGTTTCTGAGGTAGAGTTGATAGCCCGAGGCCTCGGAGGTAGAAGGTGGGGTCAGCAGGTCGAGTGCCGCTTGAATCTGTTGGTCGACTTGTGCTTGTTCAGCGTCTGCTTGGGCTTGCAGTCGTGCGTCTTCCTCGTCTCGTTCTTGGAGTTGTGTGTCGAGCTCCCTGAGGATGTCCACGTCGATGCTGGTGCCGAACTCGTGGGCTTGCTGTAGTTCGCAGTGCAGTCGCTCGCGCTCCTGTCTGTGTTGCTGAAGGTGCTCCTGTAGTTGGAGTTGGTGCTGCTCCTGGAGTTCGTTCTCGAAGCGCTGCATGTCACGGGAGGTGCCTCGAAGCCTGTCGATCTCGCTGTTGTACTCGCTCTGGGCCGTCAAAGTGCGGTACTTCTGAGCCTGGACCTGTCCGAACTCCTCCAAGAGTAGCTCCTTGGCATCCTGAAGCTGGTTCTGTTCAAGCCTCGCGATGTTGCTGATGTCCTGCTGAGCCTGAGCTTTCTCGGAGAGAAGACGTTGCTGTTGTTCGTGGCAGCGTTGTTGATATTGTTGGACCATGATCTCGGCGTTCTCGTGTAGCTGGTGTCGGAAAGTCTCTTCCTCCTGCTTCCTCTGGGTGATGAAAGTGGCGAGGTGCGCTGACTCTTCCTCCTTGAGCTGGTCGCGCAGGTAGGCCTCCTTCTGCTGGTAGTGAGCCAGGTTCTCCGTGAGGGATTCGCGAGCCTCGTGTCGGAGCCGCTCCTCGCGCCGTCGGAAGACTTGGATCTCGTCGTAGTACGACTGTCTCTGCTGGAGTTGTGCTTGCTGAAACTGTTCCTGGCAGTGTTGTAGATGTTGCGAAAGCTCCTGAATCTGCTCGGTCTGCAGTTGACGCTGTGCTTCGTGTTGATCAGATTCGGCACGTTCATGATGGAGAAACGCCAGATGGTGTTGGTGTATCCCGTGGTTGCGCTGCTGCTCATCCACTCTCCTCGTCAGCACGTCAATGAGTTTCCGCAGGTCGCTGTCGTCGTTGGTAGTCGAAGCAGGCGCTGGCTCGGACGCAGGTTGACGAACTAGTGGTCGCTGTCGTCCCTCAGGGTGTGGTGTTTTGCCCCTGACACGGTGGCGCACGTCGTCTTCACCGTCCCCGTCACAACTGTCTTCCGAAAGGTCAGCATGTTCTCGATGCTGTTTGGCCTCGGAGATGAGTGCCTTGAGGGATGCGATCTCGCGCTTGATCTCGTCGTGCTCCTTATTGTGGTCGTGAAGCTGGCTCTCGACGATCTGCTGTCTCTGGATCCGTGACTCCACTTGAGATCTATATTGAGCGATGCGAGCCGTCGGCGTGTCCAATAGATGTAGCATGGTCTTGACTATGGCCAGCTCCTCGATCAGGCGGGTTGGGTCAACTTGAGCTTGCCTGGCTCCGAGGACTTGGTCGGCAAGACGTGCCATCCTCGCCACCTTGGTCGCGTGCCAGACCCGACGTATGTCTGGCTCGTCGGGAGGGAGAGAAAAACTTTCATGTCCCTTGGCATCCGAAAGCAAAGCGGGCATTACCTTGTCAGTTACCTCCAACTGTCGTTTCGTCATCTTTTGCAGATGTCGGTGGTCGTTGGTGGTATCCTCGGGGGCCAGGCGGCGTCGTCTCGAGGGAGGCCGCTTCGTTCTCGCTGTGGTGCGGTCGTACTGATACTGCTGCTGATGCTGGGCGTAGTTGTGTTGCTGTCGGTCCTCGTCGTGGTGGGAGGTGTGGTGGTGCTGGTTGTGCTGGGGCTGGTACCGTGGCTGCTGCTGTCCATGCCCTCCGTGGTGTCGGCGGTGAGAGGAGCCAGATGCTGGTGTGCTTGACCTCCATGGCCACGGCTTGGCACCCACTGGATGACCGTGAGACTTTGCGTTGGCTGCCATCGCGCTGGTCTCGAAGTCCTGCAGCACGTGCTGCTGGGAGCGCTGGTGCTGCTGCGCGGAGTGGTGGCCGCTGAGGAGGTCGGCCGCCTTCACGACACGAAGAAGAGCCCGTGCAGAGGCTCGGCGTTCTCTCTGCCGCCTGTGCCAGGCGGGCTCCTGGGGCGTCGGGCCCCTCCAGGGCGCGCCGAAGGCGCGCGGCAGCCGCCAGGGGCCAGGGCGCGGCAGCGGAGGCGGCGAATCGCCGATCCGCGGCGCGCTGAGCCCGACCTCGCGATCGGCCTGCGAGGCGGGATCGATCGGGCGGCAGGCGCCGATCGAACCCGACCGATCGATCGGATCGCAGGCCCAGATCGCCAGAGGTCAAATGGGCTTCCTCCTCCTCCTCCTCCTCCTCCTCCTCCTCCTCCTCCTCCTCCCCCTCCTCTTCCTCCTTCTCCTCATCATCGCCAACGCTGCGCGACGCGCGTCGTGTCCGCCGACGCGGCCGCCGCCCGCGGCCGCGCCCCGAGGGAGGTAGAGACGTCGCCGCCGTCGTATGATCAATGCCTGGAGGAACGACGGAGACGAAAGGGGGACGAACGACGACCCCCCGAAGGGCATTGGGGCCTTGGGGGCCCCCGCCGCTCCCTCCGGGGGGTCCCTCGCAGGCGCCGCTCAAACCTCGTGGTTGTAGTGCAGCAGCGGCAGCCCGTGCGCGGAGCGCCACGGGGGACATGATCGGGCACTCCAGGTCCCAGAACTTGGACGGCGTCGGACCTCATCCATCATTCCATGTGGTAGATTCCTGGCTGGTGGGAGGGTCCACGGTGTCGGAGTCCATCGGTGCATATAGCTGGAGCAACTCCTGCTCGATATGTTCCAAAGTCGTACCTCGGGCGTAATCTCGTTCCCTCCAGGATGTGTAAAAGGCGTGCGCGATGCATCTTGATAGTTCAGATGGTAGCTCCCTGATCTGGGCAATTTGCTCGCTTCCTCTGCGGCAACGTCCAGTGTTGGCTTCATGATTCTGATGTCTGCAGCGGCCGCTGCCATACCTCTCGTTGATCAGGGTGCTGAAACTGCTGCATGATATCTGGAGAATAGTAGTGGGCCTCTTGGTAATGTGTCCCATTGTGCATTGATCAATTGTGATCGTGCAAACATTGGGTAGTCTCATGAGCGATCGTATCTCTGGGATACTCCAGCATGATGGGGATTGCGGTCGCCAGTTTCTCTTTGGATGTACCAGCAGCATAGGGATGTAATGCCTTGCACATGCTGCTGCCAAGAAAATCGATGCTCGCATACGTAGGTTGTCCAGCATAACTTTTTGTCGGTAACGCATCTCACTGTTCGGCAGGCCCCATAGGTATTGTGATGAACGTACTGGGGGAGGTCCTTCATATCCTTCAACTTGATGATACTTGGCACCGCACCAGGTCTCGCATGGCGGTTCTGCAAGGATGCCCAATATGTACCCTTGAGCGACCATTCTCGCGAATTTGAGAGTATGTTTCCAATGTGTGAGGTCTCCAGCCTCAGCAATATCAATGTCGACCTGTAGTACCACACAGCTGAAGTCCTGTTGTTGCTCTATCCAGTCCTGCAAGTCCCCTGGCCTTCTTCGGCCTGAAAATAAATGAAGTACATATTTGCACGTAGGCAAGTGTGTCGGTGCAACTCGCGTAGATGCCTCCTCTTCTTCAGTCTCGTCGGCACCCACTGCGTCTGGGTAGTCGTAGCCTCGTCGTGCTTGAGGGTGAACAGGAACCTGTACAGGAACTGGAACATGCTCTTGTTGTGGTGGCTGCTGTGGCGGCGGTACCTCGTCATCTGGAGCATGTTGGCCGTATCCTTCTTCTTGCTGTGGACGCTGTACTTTTCGACGTTGGGGTGCGTCCCGTCTGACTGGTTGTATTGCCTTCGATGCACCATAGCCTTGCTGCTTGAGTGCTGCAATCGTTGCTCTGTCTTGCTCTTGTCGTTTGTGGACCTCTTCATCGGGCAACGGCTCCATTGTGCTCTTGAGCACCTGTAGACATTCCGCTACTCGACGAAGATGCACTAATAATCGTGGTCTGGAATGATGTTCGCTCTTGCACGCGTGGCAGTATGTTCCAGCCGCATAACGTTGTGCCGTGTCAATAATACGATGGTCTCGATGGATGTGGCCAGTGACGGTGGCTATGTTGTCGTATTCATGTCCACATATGTAACAGAAGACTTTGTGTTGACTATCGCTCGCTTGATCTGACTCCTTGGGCTCCTGTCCTTGTAGCTTTGCCAGTGCTTGCTGCCAATCCTGTCGATGATGTTCGTCGTGTTGCTGTGCACGATATCTGTCCCATGTTTGCTTGAGCAGCCTTCTGAACGCAGCGGGGTCATTCACTATGATGTCGACCCATGCCTGCAAGGTCCTGTGCAGTATGGGATCGTCTGGGCCTGTGTTCATATGTGTTGCGATCCAAGCAAAGTCCTGCTTGAGCTGCGCCGCCCAGCCAACCTCGACTTTCTCGGGATCCCAAGTAAGGTCCAGCATCTCGAGCAATATTGTAGGACCGTTCTCCAATAGCGCAACTAGGTATCTGAGTCGCCGAAGTCGTATTCCTGCTTGCAGCGGTGGCTTTTTGGCTTCATATAGTACTTTGCATGTTCGTGGTCGCTGCCCATCTTCATCAGGGAAGTGAAGCCGTAGTGCTGAGCGGTATGTCTTCTGATATGCTGCTTCGAGCGATTTCATCTTGGTGTTGCTGACATCTACCCAAGTCTCGGAGTGGTACCCCAGGTGCACGTTGATGTGGGTGTCAGCTATCTTGACTTTTGCCTCGCTGCTGAGCTGCAGTAGCTTGTTGATTGACTTCCGTACTGGTCCAGCTGCGTCTCGGTGCCGATTCAAGTTCCTGGCGATCTGGGTGCCCACTGAGCCGTCCTTGTCGATAACCGTACCCAAGTGTTTGTAGCATACTTCCACGTGCACCACTAGACCATATCTTCTGGAAATGATGGTGGCTGGGGACTTGCCATACACCTGCTTCTTGGTTGGTCCCGAGCCAGGGCCTCTGATGGATGGTACAATGGCTGTCTTGGTACGCTTGTAGTTGACCTCGAAACCGTAGAGCAGCATGGCTCCATGAACCGTGTCCGCTGTCTTCCGCATTGCCATCAGCATTGTATCATTTCGCGCCTGTACCACGAACAATGCGTCGTCGACAAACGATACATCAGTCAATATCCTTTGTGCTGTCCTGTGTTTGGAAAGGCACGGGTATCTGCTATCTCTTTCTGGAACCTCGTAGCAAAGTCCTTGAGCCTTGAGGGATTCCGAGGCGTACTCCAAGGGCTTCGTAAATATGACGTTGAACAGGTAGTCCGCCAGGGAGTTGCCTGGTCTCGTGCTTCGCCTCGATACTGCCACTTCCTCAGTGTCTGCCATGCCAAAGTGCGTCAGGCGATGCGTCTCCACCAACTGTTGAGCTAGGTGGGGTCGATCCTCTAGGTGCTGCATCAGAACCGGTGCTTCCAGTGCCAAGTACGTAAGCGGCTTCAAGGCGTCTGGGATGTTGCACTTCTGCATAATATACGTTATATCTTGCTGCTCTGGGTCGTATGCTTTTGTATCTATGCCCAGCTGCCGTATAACTCTGTGAAAGGCTGCTCGCAAGTCGATGAAATACACGAATCCTGATTTTTTATCTTGCTTGAGGAGTTGAAGGAAGGTAGTGACCGTGTGTCCTGCCATGGCCGTCGATCGTTTGGCTCTTCCTCCTGTCTGGGTGTCGCGCATCATGATGTTGACCATACTTGCCAAGCTTCTGCGCAGGTACTTGTGGTAGTGCTTGGACACCTCGCTGTTGAGCAGGATCAGTCTGTAATACTCATTCCATGCCGCCTTATCCGCTGACTTTGCCAAGCTGATGCCAATGCCATGCTTGAATAAAAGTGGCTCCTGCAGTAGTAGCCCGGCCTTGCACATAACTGGATGGTACAGTCGGGCCAATGGTCCAGCACCCGCCTTCAGGATCCCAGCACTGACGCCGTCCGTGCCTGGTGCTGTAGCCCACTTTCCACTGCTGAAGCTATGCTGCAACCATGGGAGTGGCGGGATTTGGTCCAAGTCCAACTCAGTATGCATCGCTGCGGTGTTGACTTCAGTGTTGTAGCGGTCCTTTATCTCTCTGGTGCTGAACAGTGTCGCATCCTCCTGTTTGGCAAAGTGAACCAGACGACTCCGAGCAACTTTCTCATCTTCATCAAGCACCTCTCCAGCATCGTCCTCGTTGTAAGGCGCTGGGCCTCCTGCTGGTGATCGTCTCGAGCTTCGTGATGGGATCCTTCCGCCATATCGTAGGAGTGCTCTGGTTGCTGCTCCTTCCTGCTTGCCGTCGTGGTTAGCGATGCTGCCTTGGAGTTCGTTGGCTATTTTTTCCAAGTGTGCTGCTCGGTCTTGTCGTAATAACTTTGTCAGTACTGGCTTGGTGTGCGATAAGAATAAACGGGCTCCTGTTGATAGCTCCCCTCCGCTGTCATCGTCGTACAGGTCCAGGATCATATACAACTGTCTGGCTTCTTTAAACCAGGCGTCTTGCTCGGTGGCCTTGGTCAGTTCATCTGTCGCGGAGTACTTCTTCAGGTTGTCCCAAGCTGTGGTATCCGACATGATCGCGGCGTTCCTCAACGCCCGCGTGACGTACCTGCGGTACCTGACCAACTTCATGGTCGTCCGTGTAATGTATGGCTGTCTTGGTGTAAGTGTGTCTGGCTTGAAGATCGCTCCTGCAATACTGACCACTGCACAATTTATTTCGTCCATTTGCTTGTTTGCATCGGTTTCCCACCTGTGCAGTGGAAGAGTACTTAGATGGTCACAGAAAAGCTGTTGTCGTTGACGATCTTGTAACTTGACCCTGTCAATCCTTCTCTGGTTTGTAGAACTTCTTCGCGGCTCAACCAGTAGACTCGTTCTCGCTATGACAGGTACGTGATCTTTAGCGATGGTGCCCGTGTCGAAGTCCTGCAGTGTTTCGACGCTGGTTGTTCCTTGTAGGTACTGCTTGCTCGTGGCGATGTAGTCAATACGCTTCTGCCGACCTCCATCTGTAGTGTACGTGGCTTTCTCCTGATGATCAATGATTGTGTTCAGTAAGTGCACTCTGTAAATACTTGCAAACTCCCTGATGCGTTCGGCGTTGTCATCGTCCTTGTCATCGCACCTGTGGACCAGTCCCCCTATTCCAGGGGAGGGTATGCTCGAAATTGTTGCATTTGCATCTGCGAAAACAATAGTAGGCGGCCACTTCTGGCTGAGTTGCCAGAGCTGCTTCCACCATTTGACACGTTCTGCATGCTTGGACCCTTTATCGTGATGTGGAACATGCCATACATGGATCGTCTCGTGCACTATGGGTGTTCTGATGCATGCGATTAGTAACCTTTCCGACCGATGGACAATCCGTACGTGTTTCTTCTCGAAGAAGTGCTCATTCTGCTCACTGGTGGCATACGGCACGTCGTAGCTAATCAATAATGATACCCCAAGCTTCTCATGCTTGGAGCTAGTCTGTCGGGAATTAAACTGCATATATCCATCTCCACTGGTATATTCCTCCGTGAAAGTGGTCTCCTGGATTCCAGCGATCTGTACTCCTTCATCTCGCAATTGGAGTCGCATTAGCTGACCTCGTTGGTGCTTGATGTGTTTGGTAACAGCGCCTCGACACTCCCTGGTCGCAAAGGTCATCTGCTCCTTATCGTCTACGATGGTCCTCTGAGCGTTGTACGTAGCAAGGTTCAGGTTCAATGTCGTCTTGGCTTTGAGGGTGACCTTTGCTGGTTGCTCAGTAGCAGTAGGAGCGGGCTTGACAGGTAACGGGTTCTTTTGGATAACCACTTCCTTCTCCGCCTGCATGAGTTGGTATGAAAAACTCAGTCCATCTCCGCTTGCTGTGGGATAAGCTCGACCATCCTGAAAATTTGTGTCACGTAGGAAACTCCAGTGCATGTGTTTCGTGACCTTGAGTTCCTCAACAATGGCCACGGGGAGCGGGCAGTCCACTTCAAGGTCAATGACCACCTCAGATGTTGTCAAGTACTTCTTTGTGTGGTACCTGGCAATAGAATCGCAAAGTTCGTTCCAAGGTTGTCCAACATGACCTTTGACATGTTCAATCGTAGTGCGCCTCGCTCTTCGCACTGAATCATATGTGCTTATTGCCAAAATTGAAATGGGATCATCCTTGGAGGTAGCTCTTGTTATGATGTCGATAGCTCCTTGCGAGTCTGTTATAATGGTAGTGTCCGTAGTGCCCTCGAGTTGGTACGCCAGCATCAGCGCCCAAATGATAGCTACCAGTTCTGCCTGCGTGGAGTCCAGGTGAGCGTAGTCGATGTCCAGGGAGGTACTGTCTTTGACAATGTATCCAATCTGCCCATGGAAATGGAAACTCTCTGCACTCTGTGAGACAAGCGCCAAAGCCCAGCTGGATGCTTCCTTGATCTTCGGTACAGAGGCGTCCGTGTAGATGAAATAGTGTGTAGGGTCCACCTCTGTAAACTTGGTTAGGGCGACAGCTGCTTTGGCGAACTCGTGGACGTCTGCACCCTCTGGGATTTCCTGCAGGATGATCCACTTGTCCTTGCCCTCCAGACGCTTGGTGATTGGTTCTGGGATCTGTGCCTCGCACTTCAAGGTGAGTGCCAGTGTCATGTCCTCTTTGTGTACCTGCGATTGCGTAGTGTCCTCTACCTGCTTGGCAAACCTCGCTCGAGCATCTGTGATGAGCTTGGTCTGCTTGATATCTAGGGCCTGCGTGGTTTGCCCGACGCTGGCTGGTGTAGACAGTGTGCGCTGCTCTGCATACTCGAGGGATTGGTACTTCTCGGGCTTCTGCCGCCTCTCCTCCTGGTCGAGCCACGATGGGGGGTTCCAGGACGGCGGCAGGGATGGGCTGCGACTTGATGAAAACAAGGATCCTAAATCTACCTGCGCACATCTGGCACCCTCGACTGGAAACCCAAACTCAGGAGGGTGAGGCGCGGCTAGTACATCAGCTCCACGTCCATTAGAGTCCGAAGGTCTCGTTGTGGGAGCCGATGCCGACGGTGAAGACGTCGTATAGACTGGAGACTTCTCGGCATAACGTAGAGCTGCGGGTGATGCTTCACGCAGGTACGAGATACTGCTTCCAGTTCTTGAATTATAATACATGCATTCCGTAGGTCCAAAATGGACCTGCTTAGCGGGCCGAGCTGCTCCTGATGGCCGCCGCGTTGGCGGACCTGCCGAAGGGCAGCATCGACCTCCTGGCAATCTGCCTGGGCTGCGGCCCTCCGCTGCTGCCGCTGTCTTCCTCGTAACTTCGAAACGAACCAAATCGGGGTAGGGATGATCCTCGTTGCCCAGGGCGAACTGGGCTGTCACCTTGCGCGATGTCGTAGTGCTGGGTGCCCTGCTGGTTGCAGCTCCTGCTTTCTTCTTTTTCTTTTCTTGAAGGGGAACGATGCTCGGTACAGAGGCCCCTCGGTGTGAACGGTTCAGTCGGGCTGATCTCTTCTTGCTTGTCAGGTTGGGCTGGTGACGCCACTTCCGTGGGAGTGCAGCATGGCGATGGCTGCTCTGTTGGAATAGATGATGGCTCGTCCAGGTTCCTCATCCTGAGGGCTGCTGCATACTGCTCTTGATCCACATTGGCACTGAGGAGGGGACCCACCTCCCAGGCTGCCGCTGGTGACTCTGGTGCCACTGGCGTATGTGGTGCCGGTACATGCCGATGATCGTGCTCATGCGTACGTTGACTGTTCTCTGCGATCATGGCCTCGGCCTCCTCTTTGATTACCTTACGTACCATCTGGTCGGTCACCTCTTGAGCCTCGTACAAGGTGCGCTCCTCCACTCGCTTTGCTTGCACTTCATCCCAATTGTCGGCCTCTAAGTCATGATTGTCGTCGGGTACTGGCTGCTGGGCTGCGGGGACATTGTGTGGATCCTGTTGATCTGCTCGCTGGGCTGCTTGTTGCACTGCATGATGTACTTCTTGCTTCTCTTGCTGCTGTGCAGCGGCATGGGCGGCTGCTTGCTGTTGGGCTTGATATGCTGCTTGTCGAGCTGCGACCTCTGCAGCCCCTGTGTCGATAAACGGTAGTTGCCCCACAGCTGCTGCTGCTGCATGCGCTTGTGCCGCCGCCGCTGCACTCTGTTGAAGCCATTTCTTGTGGTCGATGACCTGCTGTCGCTCCTGCGTGGCAAAGTAATCCTCCGTTGGCGTTGTAGGTGACGGCTGGGGTCCTGCTGCCTCCGACTCTGTACCTTCCGCCGCAAACTGACTCATCATCTTCTCCTGCTGGTCGGTCATCCTGTTGATGTAGTACTGCTGGTACACGGCTTGTTGTTCGTAGAAGGCCTTTGCCGCCTGTGACTCCGCCTGTATGTCTCGAAGCTGCGCTTGTAATTTGCCATTTTCAACTGATTGCTGGGCCACCATATGCATCAACTGCTGGATCTGTTCAATGTGTCCATCTTTGTGCGGAGTCTCTGCAACTTCTGGGCAGTATCCTGTGCTTGATGGCGGCATACCTCCTGCTGGGAACGTGCGTCGCTGTGGGTTCTGTCTTGGCCTTCCCAGCCTTGGTTCAACTTGCATTACTTCATCGTCCAAATCTTGCTCCTGCTCGTCATCCATTTCTCCTTCAGCTTCTTCTTCCTCGCCGTCCCTGTCTTGGATAGCAACCACCAACGCTTCGTGGGCCCTGTCGATCTGGTACTGCAAGTCGTCCAGCTCCTCGTTGATCTTCTTGGACTGCTTGACCTTCATCCTGTACTGCTCCTTCAGGGCTTCGTGGTGCTTTCTGTGTCCTTCCACTCGTGCTGCTGCTGGACGCATTATGTCTATGATGTACTTCATGACCGAGATCTTGAACTCTGTCTCTTTCACGTCCAGCTGCGCCTTCTTGCCTGACAGAGCGGCCATGCCAAGTTGGGATTGTTTGGCATATATTCGGTATCGAAATGCCCTTGCTGCGCTCTGGTCTGTGGGGGGCTCCTCAAAATCCTTCGACGATCTCGCCTCCTCTGGTGTAGCTATGGGTACCCCGTCGATCATCTTCTGTAACTCGGCCGAGCGCTTGGGTGGGGCTTTTTCTTTGTCGGTCTTGCGTCTACTGCTCCTGGGCGTGTGTTGTCTTTGCCCTGCTTGCCCTTTTGTCCAGCATGAGCACCTGTCACATGACCATGGGTTTGACAATCCGCAAGTATTGCACTTCCATCTTCCTTCATGCCGTCCACCCAGTGAGTCACGCTGCCCTCGCGTTTGTGAATGCTGTCTCTGCCTTCGGGAATTGGATCGGTGTCGCTGTTCTCCATGAGAGGCCATTGCTGAGTGATGTTGTCGTAGCAGATGCGCAGCTTTGTGCAGTCGTAGAATTACTCTGGTTGCTGCCCTTGTCCTTCTCGATCTCCTGTGCCAGGCTGGCGACCTTGGTCGCTTGATACTGACTGATGAAGGCACTCCAGGCCCACTATCCACCAAGGTCCTCAATCTTGCAGGTGGTGATGCACTTGGCCTCGGCAGGAGGCTGGGTGCTGGACGCGGGTTGGGGTTCCCCGCGACTATGGCTGCGGCTGCGGGCCGCGGGCGCGGGTGGCGCCGCGCTTGGGCGCGGCCGCGGGTCCTGGGCTGCCTGCCCGGCCTTCGGGCCTTGGCGCCTTTCCTCCTTCTCCTCCTCCTCCTCCTCCTCCTCCTCCTCCTCCGCCTCTTCCTCCTTTCCCTCTCCTCCTCTGGGGGCCTCTCGAAGTCTGGTGAAGTCGCCAGGCGCCCGACGCGGGCCAAAACCGTTCAAACACTTTGATTCTCGCCCTCCTCCTTCTCCTCCTCCTCCTCCTCCTCCTCCTCCTCGTCCTCTGGCGGCGGACGTGTGCCCCCGCACCGTCCAAAACACAATGATCGGGAGCTGGCAGACACCTTCGTCGTCCCTCCCTCAGGGAGGGTTCCCCCTCCTTCTTCTCCCCCTCCTCCTCCGCCTCCTCCTCTTCCTCCGCCTCCTCCTTTTTTTCCTCTTTTTCCTCCTCCTCCTCCTCCTCCGCCTCCGCCTCCTCCTGCTCCTGCTCCTCCTCCTCCTCCTCCTCCTCCTCCCTCCTCCTCCCTCCGCCTCCTCCTCCTCCTCCTCCTCCTCCTCCTCCTCCTCCTCCTCCTCTTCTCCCTCCTCGTCCATCTCCCGTCCGGCCTCGACGTCCTTTGCGCCTGGCAAACCCGCCCGCGGCAGCAGCCCCGCGCAACCCAGCGCCGCCACGGCCAGCACCCCCGCGGCTACGCCGGCAGCAGCAGACCTGGGCAGAGCCCTCCACGGGCCCTGGCGCCGCCCCGGCGGGGGCTCCTGGCCGAGGTGGGGTCCCTCCTCTCGGCGGCGCGCGGAGGTTGGAGGAGGAGGAGGGAGAGAAAAATAATTTTGAATTGCGACCTGATTCGCCCTGGACAGCGGTCAGATAGTGTCGGCACTCAGCTAGCTTCATACACACGAGCAGTCGAGAGCATTGAAGCACGGGCGCCAAGGAGAGTACGCGTTCACGGCCCAGCCTCCCAATGCCCATCCCGCCCCCAACGACCACACCTAAAGGTATGACAGCTTGGCACCGTGCGTGTCAAAGCAGAACAGGCTCCGACCCCAAACGGGCGAAGTAGGTGTCAAGACATCTCCACTTCCGCCAACCAACTGACCCATCCCCGACCTTATCGCTAGCCGAACAGGCTACGCCATTAACGGTGCACGAGCGTGGGTACAGAGAGGGGGGATCATATACGCAGGAGAGCGAGCGGTTGAGAAGGACATCGTCTCTCAGCGGGTCCGCTGCTGGCACCCTCGCGTCAGAAGGCATGGCGGGGCACGCTATTCGCACTCTCGGCCAAACCTCCCGCGCCTGAGCACCATCAGAGAGACAGTCCTGACAAACATTCCACGACGTCCGCACAACGTGGGCATGCAATGCAGTGACAGCAGGCAGCAGCACCCCTTCCCTGCTACCCCATTCTCTGCTGCTCGCCGCGGACGTGGGAGGGTGCGGAGGTGGGGGCTGAGAGGAATACATGAAGGTGGTACTCCATGGTCCCGAGGGGATACACGCTCCGTCGCATTTAAGCCATCGTGGGCACCCGTAGGGCTCTACGGGTCTACCCCCTCGAGAAATAGTGCACATATGCATCCTGACATCCGCCTCTCCGCATGCCTTCTGCAGACAACACTTCGCCAGCTCGGCATGGCGGGGCACGCTATTCATACTATCGAGCCTCGGCCCGCGCGTGGGGTCAAGCATGTGACGCCATGAGGCAATTCCACCGCCCTCACCCACGCCATAACCCTACTCCAGCCCAGCTACTCCTTACTGCCGCTCGCAACACACATGCGACGCAAGAAACAGGATGAGAAGGGAGGATGATGATGGGAGGGACCATGGGAGTCACACTGACCTCAAGAGGGGACACCTCGTGGCCAGCAGCGCTCACCAGGCTCGCGGGGGACGCCCGCGGAAACTCCCGCGCACTGTCGTCGACACGTGCGGACATCCACATCCAATACTTCCGTCGCTGCACTGAACTATGAGTCGACGATCAATGCATGCTGACAAATGCGCAACAACATTATGCAGAGGCGCATGGAAGAGCAGTGACGATGCAAGAAAAGACGAGGCAATTCGTACTCTTCTTCTTACTCTGAAGCAAACATTGCAAGAGAACATTCCGCGGCAGGCCTGGACACGTCATCCACGAGCCTGCTGCAATGTGGAAGTGGATTGCACGGCAAGACAGCACTGCACAAATGAGCCTGCAACACATGCGGAGGTGACGCGCGCTGGGCAGGAGCCAGCACCGCTGGCAGCGTTCACCTCCGCAGGGAGACTCACCACCCTTGTGGAAACACGTCTTCCCCATGTCCGTCATGTGATCGTCTGGGGCTTCGATCCCGCTCAACATCTGAACTGCGGGCTGCCTCATCTCGTCCCTTTGGCAACGGGCGCTCTTCTCCAGGAGCCGCACGCAGCTCCACCCTGCTTGACGTCGGTGGTGACGGTGCCGCCCCACCGGACGCCATGGCTGCCACGATGAACGGCTGCCCTGGGCATGCAATGCCCCTTGCCCTCATGGCGCGGCGCTCCTCCTCGGCGGCCTCTGCGCGGCGCTCGGCAGCTGCCCGCGTGGCGCGGCGGCATGCGATGTCTCTAGCCCGCATGGCGCGGCGCTCCTCCTCGGCGGCGTCTGCACGGCGCTCGGCAGTTGCCTTGGCGCGGGCCGATCGGGCAGCCTTCTTGGCCTTCCAGTCGCCGGCAGCCACTTCATCACCAGCATCTTCTGGCACAGGCCCGCCATGCCCGCCATCGACATCTGCCTGTAATTCTGCCGCGGCGCACGCCTGGGCCTGTGTCAGGATGGGCGCGCCCGACCCTACCACGGACGCGGCAGGGCCTTGCGGTGCAAATGCCTCCGCCTCCCGCGCTGGCACTGCTGGTGCCACTGCTGTAGGCTGCTGTCCCTGTGCCGCGCCTGCTGCGAACTGCCCGAACGCCGCCTGCAGCTCGCCGAGCACCGACGACAGCCCCGCCAACTGCTGCGCCATGTTCACCTGGCCCCGCTGGAGCTCCGTGATGTCGGTTGCCATCGGCGACATCATGACATCGCTGTTCGGCTCTGGGTAGTGCGTCTCCAGTTGGCGTAACATTAGCTGCGCCCTCGCCAACTAATGGTAACGCTGAGTCGGGACAACTAACAAGTGCACGAGGGTAGCTTGTGCCTCAACGAAGTCAACCTGTGTCCGTCTCATTCTCCTCTCGGCCAGCTCCATCTGGAGCATGCCCGTCCGCTGTAGACTGGCCGTCTGCGATCTGCACACTACTAGCATGGTCATGAGGACTGCATATTCCTGCGCCAAATCGTTGACCACGCACACACGGCGCCCAAGCTGCGGACTTGCACGCAACTTCTTGGCGGAGGCGATGACCAGTCGACGAAGATGCCTCCTGTGTGCCTGCACTGCTTCACTAGTGCGAGGCAGCTCCTGCCATGAAGGGTGCGCCCTGGCCTCCCCAGGGAGTGCAGGCAACACTCCTGTCGGCTGCGCCGCCGGGTCCTCCGTGTCCGTGCTCTCCTCGACCTCGGACTCCTCGGACGTGACATCCGCCGACTTCGACCGACACGAGGCTCGGGTCCGCCTCGGCCCAGACGTCGCGCGGCCTCTGCGAGCCTCAGGCTCGGGCGCAGCCTCCGCCTCAGGCTCAGGCGTCGGCACCAGCCGACGCGGGAGCATGGCCTCGGCTGCGGCGGCGCCAGCCACTGCGCGATCTCCCTGCCGACTACGACCACGTCGTCGTCGTCGTCTATCAGCACGTTCCCCCTGCTGACTGCGTCCAGCCGTCCCCCCCGACGATCGGGCACGCTGATCGGACTGCGGGTTTGGCGTCTGCTGTCGCCTGCCTTTCACCTGCTGCGGTGGCCCAGCATTGGCCCACGGCGCTTGGGCAAGCATTGGGCAGCACGCCCTGCACGGACTATCCTGCATCACGTTGGGCTCGCCGCACTGCCCGCGTCGCCATGCTGGCGGCGGCGGCGGGGCAGGCGCGACCTGCTTGCCCCTGCCCTTGCCCGTGCCGCCGCTTTACCTCTTCCGCGATGTTGCCGCGACATCGAACTGCGGTGATCGCGTAGCCGCTGCGCCGCGACGACAAACTCGTGGCAGCGCGCATGCGCTGGCGCGGGCCTGTCACTCACGACGGCGCCAGCTGGCACTCAGCTCCTGCCGCTGGACTGCGCCCGCGGCGAGCGGGAAACCCTCGGCGCGCCGCGCGTCGTAGTCGCGGCCAAGGCCCAGGCCGCCGATCCGCGCAGCGGCGGGCGCGGGCCAGCACGCGTAGTCGCCCGCCCCTAGTGAGAAGTTCGCTGTACCCGTTACAGCGCCCAAAAACCTCTCGAGCAGGGGCGGCAGCTGAGGAGAAGGAGGAGGAGGAGGGGGAAGGGCAGGAGGAAGAGGGAAAGGGCGAGGAGGAGGAGGAAGAGAAGGAGGAGGATGAGGAGGATGAGGAGGATGAGGAGGAGGAGGAGGAGGAGGAGGAGGAGGAGGAGGAGGAGGAGGAGGAGGAGGAGGGCGAGGAGGGGGAAAACGAGGAGGAGGAGGGGGATATTTTTTTGTGCGCACGGCACCAAGATGCCCACTTGCACCCAAGGCGGCGGGCGATTCCGCCAAGGGGCCTGTTCAACAAAAAATCGATTAATCGGACCCCGACTCGGGATCGGCAGCGGCAGACGCAGAGCCTCGAGACCGACCGCCGCTTGCCGCCTCGAGCAGCCGCAATGTCTTCGACGCATCGTCCTCCACCTCCGAAAGGGGGGGGGGGCTCGAGGGAAGCGGAGACCTCCTCCTCCTTATCGTCGCACCAAGGGCCGACCTCGACCGAAACGCCGCCACGCTTAGGGTGCAAACCCTGCGTGATTCGCTTCCAAGACAAGCGCCTACCTTGGGCCCCCGTCTTCAGCAGGGGCCGGCACGATTCTTCTAAACCTCGAATCTGCCCGCCCCCAGTGTAAAACTTACACTGGAGGCAGACATGAGCAAAACTGCCATCACTGGCGTCGAGAAACAGAATTTTGTGCCCCAGAACCGACAACGCAGGAGCATCGAAACCTCGGATCCCGACCCCAGGGCCGCCGCGGCAGGAGCCCCTGGGAGGTTTCGCGGAGGACCTGGACCCGCGGAAACAAGATAAACACTGCCAGAATCGACCCGTCCAAGACCAGACATGGCCTTTCCTGTCGTGAGACGCGGCCGGCGGCGGCGGCACGGGCACTCGCTGCACCTCAGGGCCCATTACTAACCTGGGCCACAGGGGCATGATCTTAGCCGCCAAGATCCCAACTGTCTTGGCAACTCGCAATGAGCGCTCCAGCTTCTCCTCATCTTCAGGACACGGCTCAGGATTAATTACAGCAGCAACCTTGGCCGACATATCCACAGCATGGTTACCCTCACGCAGGTAAGCCGACCACCAATTCTCATCCTCACTGGCCGACTGGTGGGCACGAATTTTATGCACAGCACAACGGCCCGAAAAAGGGCGACAGAACTGGGTCACCCCCGCGTAGGCTCTCTTCGGCGACGCCTGTTCAGTCCACGGCAAAGAATAGAAATCCACACAAGTCTGACAGTCCAAAAATATGTCAAACTCCCCGCTTGACCATTGTTGGGAAATCGAATAACAGAAAAATTCAGCGGCCTGAGGGGTCCGCGGAGTGGGGGCCCACGCGGGCTCTCGAACACGAATGATCTCGAGACCCCTGGAACGGTTCCAGAGCGAGAAAGCCCAGCCAACACGATTCAGCTCCATCACCGCCCTTCGCGAGCAAGAACCGTCGCCGAAGATACCCCCGACAAACACATTGTCCACCGTGACTCCCTCGCCAGGCTCCGAGACCCACTCGGCTTGGATGCCCCCAGAGCGCGGCTGCTTGGGAAAGTACTCGGCAGGATGAAGGAAGACCCCGAAGCACGCCAGAGCATCGTTCGACTCCTCCGCCCACTTGAGGACCTCGCCCTTCAAAAGCACGTCCCTCTCCTGAGACACCGCCTCGCAGTGCCAAAAACGGTGCCTTAAAATGTCAGGACAGCTAAGGCACAGAGGGCACTGCGCATCAATCTGGTAACCTAAGTTGACAGCACGCTGACGAATATAAATCGCATCGCATAACAGAACCCGAACACAACCTTTCTCGAAGGGAGTGAGTCGAGAGCTCCGAAGCCACTGCAGAACACCGTCGACACACGCACGGCCATCCAAATTAAGCTTAGCCCACAGGTCCCATACCAAACCCCTGATCACAGCACGTTTAAGGAGGGACGTGAAAAGGGCAGGAGAAATCTTGATCAAACAAACTCCATCCCCCTGATCGGTAGTGAGGCCCGAAAATGACTCCATAAACCAAGAGATGCGCTCACAAGATTTCCTGAGAGCCCCCTCCGGGCCTCCGACGGATCGCCACAGGCCAGACTCACCACGAAATCCAGCGTCCCAGGCCTCGCGCAGCTCTGGCAGCGGAGCCGAACAACTATGCAGCGGGTGGTGCGAGATCCAAACCTCCTCCGCACAATGGGAGCCACCGACGCAAGCCAGCACGGCTCATCGTGTGCAAGAAGGAGGCATGTCAACGACGTGCCTCGGGCCGAAGGCTGAAGCACAGAACCAGCTTGTCTCCTGTACACCATAAGTTCATGATCCGTGACCCCGTGAATATCGGCCCCAAATAAGTTGCTCGCCATCGACCCCGAGGCGAAGACCTTTCTCGTCACACGGCCACCGACGGTAGGTCGCAAGCGAGCGAGCCTCTTGCAGAACATCCTAGATTTGGCCTGCCTGGCTTTAGCCTTACACGAGCGGCCGGCCACTCTGCGAGACTTTCCCGCAGCATCGTCGACACCTAAGTTGGCAGCAGAACAAACGAGGGGGGCGGCCAAGCCTCCGAGGCGCGCGCCGAGCTGCTTGCCCAGGGCGCGCGAAGAGCAAGTCAGAGACCTCTTCCCAGGGCCGTCGGACACAACCGCCCCTCTTGCAAACTGTTTAAATGAATGTGCGCGGCGTTTCGACCCACCCTCAGTCCGCGAAGCTCTCTCGAATGTTTAAAACGAAGGTGCACGGGGCTAAGGCGAGAACGAAATCTTGAAGACCACCCGCCTTCAATCCGCGAAGCTCTTGCAATGTTCGTAAACGAGTGTGCGCGGCGCTAAGGCGAGACCCACATTTTGAAAATGGCCCGCCCTCAATCCGCGAAGCCCTTGCAAAGTTCTTAAACGAATGCGCGCGGCGCTAAGGCGAGATTCGCATTTTGAAAACGACCCGCCCTCAATCCGCGAAGCTCTTGCAAGGTTCTACAACGAATGCGCGCGGCGCTAAAACGAGAGCCGCACTCTGAAAACGACCCGCCCTTCATGTGTGAAAAGGTTGCCAATTTCGAAGCGTCAGGGTCGCAAGCGGGAAGAAGCCCCAGGCGAAACGCCGAGCCCGCCCTAGAACTGGCTTCGGGGGGCGACCAGAAAATTATGCATGAGGGAAAGGAATGGAGGAGGAATAGGAGGAGGATGGAGAGGAGGAGGAGGAGGAAAAGGAGGAAAACGAGGAGGAGGAGGAGGAAAAAGGAGGATGAGGAGGAGGGGGAGAAGGAGGAGGAGGAGGAGGAGGGAGGACGACGGGGAGGAAGAGGAATAACGGAGGAGGAGGAAGAGGAAAAAGATGAGGAGGAGGAGGAGGAGGAGGGGGAGGAGGAGAGGAGGATGGGGGGGGGGGCGGAGGCGAAGGAGCAGGAGCAGGAACATGAGGGGGAAGGGGGAAGGCGAGGAGGAGCAGGGGGAAGGGGAGGATGATGATGATGATGATGATGATGAGGGGAGGAGGAGGAGGAGGAGGAGGAGGAGGAGGAGGAAGAGGAGGGGGAGAAGGAGGAGGAGGGAGGAGGGGGGGAGGAGGAGAAGAGGAGGAGGAGGAGGGAGAGGAGGAGGAGGAGGAGGAGGGGAGGAGGAGAGGAGGAGGAAGGAGGAGGAGCGGAGGAGGGGGAGGAGGAGGAGAGAAGAGGAGGAGGAGGAGGAGGAAACGGAGGAGAAGGAGGAGGATAAGGAGGAGGAGGAGGAGGAGGAGGAGCAGGAGCAGGAAGACGAGGGCGAGGAGGAGGAGGAGGAGGAGGAAGAGGAGGAGGAGGAGGAGGAGGGGGGGAGGAAGCGGAGGAGGAGGAGAAAAAAGAGGGGGAGGAGGATGATCACTGACCGACCCAAGCCATTGCCTTAGCCCGTTCTCCCCAGGGCGACAACAGGCCAGGACTGGAACGCCGTGCAACACACCAAGTAAAAAATCACTCAACTCTGGCACCTCGGCTGAGAGCACGAATTGTCTGACTCCGTCCCGCCCCCGCCCTCAGCCGAGCTTTAACTAGGGAGTGGGTGAGGGCGGGTTTAATACAAACAGAGGGAGAGGCCCGACAAGCCGGGACAAAATACATTACATCGACAGCAACAAATTGGGAGAGAAGAGGCTCGCGAGAGGATGCAGAGAACAAGCGTGGCAGGACAGAGCTCAGAGGTTCACGTCCCCACTCGCTGGGAAGCCAAACCAATGCTTCACGAAAACATTCCGTAAGTACCGGGCAGATCGAGTAATGCAACGCATCAGATCGAGTAATGCAACACATCATATCCTCCCAAAGCAGAACAACTAAATCCGCATGCCTGGATGGACTGCCTGTATCTCCTGGTTGTGTTCACTCATTAAACTGCTTTTTAAAGCAGGCTGTGGGGGCAAATCCAGGAAAACGGGCACCAACAACAGTAACCCGAACACATGTGAGGAGGACATCGCCCCGAGACACACCGTGGACCCATTTGGCCAACTGGGGGAAATTAGCATTTTGGGCCGTGGGAACATCACTTTTACGATCAATGTTCACACGTTTCATTACCCGGGCCTGAACTCTCCTCCTCGGCCAATCGGGAAGCACGTGGATGTGGAAGAAAGCGTCATACACCTGCCACATACTGAAAAAGAGCGATTCACCCGCTAACGCGGTGACCTTCCGCGCCACGTGATATTGACTTCGTCGGCAGTGGCAAACTCCTGCAGACAGTTCTTCAACTCGTGCAACTCAGGCGATTTGATGGCAGCGCGCAGCAGACAGGCACGTGATAATGCCTCCAACCTCCTGGATTCAAACTTATGGCCGAGATCGCGGGGTTGATGGAGGGCTTCGGGAAGGAACGACAAACGCGGCGAACAAATAATCCTTTGCGGTGCATTTTTCTCCGCCGTCTTCACAGACTTAGGAGACTCCCACACTTGCGCTACATGGTTGACGACCACGGGCAGTGCGTACATGTTGTCTGCCGTGATACTGTACGAGAGCCCCCCACCCAGCTGTTTCACCTGCAGGGTGCGACGCGCGAGAGTACCAATCACCATCCTTCAAGACTCCTCCCTCCCACCACACATGTACACTCCAAGGTATTTCCCATTGCACGTAATCCTACATCTCTTAATATTATCACCCATATTCTTGAAGTCAATACTACAGATTCACGGAAACGTTGATCAGGCATAAACAGAACGCATTTGACTAAATTCAATGCGAGACCCGTCGCAAACGCACTCTTGGCTAGAACACGTACAATGGTTGGCAGACACAGAAGCACACCGTTGCATGCAATTCCAATATCGTCAGCGAATGCACCTATGGAGTTGGGGGGCGACGAGCACCTGCGTCGAATCCGAGCGATGACAGGGTTGATGCACATACAAAATATAAGTCCAGAAATAGGACACCCTTGCTTGACACCCCTCGTAATGTGAATAAATGCAGGTTCACGCCCGTGGAAACTGATGCTCAGTCTCATGCTGGAGCAGAATGCTCGGATCGCGCGGCGCACGTGCGCGGGCAGGTTCATCTTCGCGAGCACCGCCCACATAAACTTGCGCAGGAGGAGGAGGAGGCGGATGACCAGGGGGGGGATTTGGAGGAGGAGGGGGGGATGAGGAGGGGGGGGCCAGGAGGAGGGTGGGAAGGGGGAGGGGGAGGAGGGCCAGGAAGAGGAGGAAAAGGAGGAAGAGGAGGAGGGAGTCGAGCGTGCCCAGAGACGTCATCCACTTCACGTCCGCCAATCGCTGAGCCCAAATGTGCCAGGACATATCAACGGCAATCGCGGTGCAGCACGAACTGCGGACGGCCGAACTCGAGCGCTGCCGAATTGCGACGCGAGGCGATGTGCGTAAACGTGCATGCGCCACGACAAGACTCAAAGTAAATGTGTAAGCTCCGCCAGTCCCAGGGCGGATTTCAACGCGGCAGACGCCCAAGCGAGAGGCAGGGGCTTCGATGGCTCCCTCGCCCCGCCCCAGGCCACCGGCCAAATTCCCCCCCTTCGGCAAGAAACCATTTCGTGACCCGACGGTCGAAAAGCGGTGCGAGAGAAGGCGGGGGCAGGTGAGGGGAGAGGACGGCGGTGAACTTGTACATAATGCCATCTCGGGCGGGTGGCGCCTGCAGCTGGCCCCGCGCAGAAGGCTGCCGGGCGCTCCGCTCCTGCCCAGGCGAGCCGCGGGCCATCGGGGAAGCCTTGGGCCGCCTGGGCAGGCGACTGACAAATTGCGGGCGACGGCCAGGGCGGCGGGGCCCGCTCAGCACGAGGGCCCCAGACCGGGGCCCTGCGCCCCTGTGTCACTCAGCAGCTCGAGCAGCGAGGGCTAAACTTAAATGGCAGCGAGGGCCGAGCGGAGCAGCGCAGCCGCGAAAGCAGCCCATCTCGACGGGGAGTTCGCGCCGCGCCCACCTCCCCGACGTCGCCCACCCGTCCCGCGTCAAGATCAAGATCGAGCTCGCAGCCCTCCAGAGGGAGGCGAACCGGTGCCGCTCGTCAATGGCCAACTCTCGCGGCAGGGCCATATAGCTCAGCACAGGCAGCACTCTGGTCCCAGAACAGCACAGATTAATCGGCATGTCAGCCGAGGAACCGCTAGCGGCCCGCGCCCGCTGCTTTAGTTTGGCCCAAGGTCCGCCCCACTAGTCCATAACGGTCGCGGGCGGACCCGAAAGCGAGCCGAGATGCTCAAGCGATGGCACGATGCTAGCGCCATGCCAAGCCTCCACAATGCTGACCAGGGGATCCCGCGCCTGTCTTTCGACCTCGGGCGCGACCGCTCCCTGAGGCGGCGCGACCTTGCATTTGCCAGCATTGAAGACGAGGGAGGCGAATCTCGAGGCGAGCGAGGTGATCCGACTAAGCCTTCGAAGGCCCGTTCTAATCAAAACGACCGCGCAGGCGCAGGCCCTCGGAAGGCAGCGCCGCGGGGTCTCTGCCGCCCTTCCCATGTCGGCCAAGAACGGGTTCGAGGCCACTATGAACAGCGTTCCACTTGGAGGACACCCCTGCGCCCCTGCAATACTCCAGCCATGGAAGAGAAAGGCGAGAGCGACCCGCCTTCGCAGGACATGCTGAGATTCAGGGGGGTAAAGCGCAGCAGGAGCACATATCACTCCTGGAGGCAATGCGAGTGATTTGAGAGCGAGCGCGAGCCCCGATTGCGAGGCGCTCGGGGACGCGCGCTAAAAGTCGAAGGCCAGAAGCATTGGGCACCAGCCCTCTGGCGCGCATCCTGCCCAGGGGGCGTCCTTTCGAATGGGCCCCGACCTCGCCCGCGCGTCCTACTCGACCGCGTTGCGAAATAATGGCCTTGCCTGCGCGGGGCCGCTCTGGACCTGCGGGCTGATGTCGCCGCGGATGGCGCGCGCGGGGGCGTGAATTATCGCGGCCGCGCTTTTGTTGAGAGTATTATTTAGCGCGGGCGGCCTGGTCTGACCGACCGAGCGCGCCAGCGCGGGGGCGCCGCTGTCCCCGGGCTCGTCGCCCCCGGCCAATAAGGCCGCGATGGTCGGGGAAGGCTCAGACCGCGGCGTCGCTGGCAGCGAGCGCCCAGAAAGCTCCGAGACTGCAGACGGGCCGCGCCCGATCGCCCATGAACTGCAAGCCGAATCATCGGGCCCAGGGGCCGAATCCGAAACGCGTCATCATTCTTTGGGCCAAGCCGACAGTCGGCTGCGGGGCGCCCCTGAGCGCTGGCGCGGAGGCAAAGCGCTGCGCGCGCTGACTAGCGCCTGCCGAGGCCCCTACTGCCGCGCCCAAGACTCCGCGCCCACCCGCGGGATCCCACGACCGGGCTCGCCCATGGAGGGCACGGGGGCGCTTGGAGGCCGAGGGGGAGGGGGGGCCCCGAGCCCGCCGGGCCCGCTGCGAGGCCTGAGCGACCGAAGACTCAGCCAGGGCCCCGGCGTACTGTGCCCCATTACAGGGGTTGGCGAAAGCCACAAGATCTGTCGGTGCAACACATCCGCCTGGCCGGGGCAATCCGCGGGCATCTTCAGCGCCTTCCCGCGGCCCAGCGAGCGCAGGTGGAACGGCCCCCGCGCGGGCTAAATCGCGAAGCCAAGGATGGCGCATGCTAAGGGCATGAGCGCCATCGGCATCTTGGCGCGCAACAGCTCGCGACGCAGGCCTCCGGGCCATAGCGCGCCCTCGCGGTCCGAGCCGATCGGGGGCAGCAAGGGCATCGCGATCGGCGCGCCCCGCAGCTCGACGTGTCCGAGCAGCCGGGCGCGAGAGCGCTCCCGCAGGCCAGTTGCACTCCCCGGTCTTGGCAGCCCGCTCGCACTTGAACGCGGGCCCCTTAAGACCTCCGGGCGCGCGACGAAGGAGGGCGCCGGATGAACGCGTTCTCGTTATCCAGCAGACCTCGGCGCCTAGCACAGCATGGCGGCAGCGAGATCACTGGCCCCGCGTCGACCCGGCTCCTCGGGTTCAACGGCGTGGCGGACCGACTGCCAACGTCGAACTGCGATCCGCGTCGGCGTCGAGACGAGCATGAGATTTGCGCCGGTACCTGGGCGATGCCTGATGAGGTTCGCGCCGGTACCTGGGCCGAGCAGCATCATGTTCTGACATTTTCAATGCAGATGGCCCTTCGCCGCGCTTCGGCCCGTCGAAGAGCCCGGGGTCGCATTCTCGCGCGCGAGCCCTCTCGCGATGTCGCGGCCGCCCTCGCCCGCGGAGGCGCTGGGCTGAAACTGCCGACCGCCGGGGTCGGTCGCAGAGAAGGGCCCCCAGCGCCCAGGCGCGAGGCGAACAACCGCCAGCGCCGCGCCGGCCCTCTTCTCCGCCGCGGCGCCCTTGAACTCGAGCGCGAAGGAGCGGGCCGGCCGCTCGCCCGAGAGGCCCCCCCACTGGCCGATCGCGCGCCAACCGCGCTGTCGCGGTTGACCTCCGCCCGCGCGCGGGCCGGGGGGGCGGCGATCGACAGGCCGCCCCCGCCCGCCAGCGCGCGCAACAGGGATTGCGTCGCGCTGGTTCGGCCAGGTCGCGCTCCTGCTCCAACGCCTTGAGCCAAACCTCGCAGGCGCCCTGGCGCTCGACGCCGTCCGCGCCCGCCTCCACCGCGTTGATCTGCCGCGCCTGCGCCGAGATCTGCAGCTAAATATGGCCCTCGAAGCGATGGAGGAGCGGCTGCGCCGAGGCCGCGACGATCGCGGGCATTCGCGCGTCGATTGTCTCCTTGAGCGCGCCCGTCGCCACGGTGCGAATGTTGGCCTGCAGCTCGTTCTGCGCGTCCCCGCAGAACGCGCGAGCATCGGCGGCAGCTCAGGCGTCGCGGCCAGACTGGCCGCCAGCAGCGGCGCCACGCTGCTGTTAACCACCTCCTTCTGCCGCGGCTCCGCGTTGCTGTTTCTGTTGGCCACCTCCATCTGCGGGCCCCTAAGCGCCCCCGCGCCAGCGCCCAGCCATGCGATGGTGAGCGGCCCCAGCGCGAGCAGGGTCTTGGGGGGCGAAGGTGGGCGCGAACCCCAAGGCGTCGGCCAAGGCTGCATCAT
>CAUYUJ010015614.1:92500-107153 GCA_963575745.1 Prorocentrum cordatum
CCGCCCAAGAGAGGAGGAGATGCCTCCAAGTCTGCCCAAGAAACCTCCAAGACGGCCCAAGACGGCCCAAGAGGTGCCCAAAAGGCCTCCAAGACGGCCCAGGAGGCCTCCGAGAGGGCCCCCAGGATCGCCCCCACAGCGCCCAAGAGGCCTCTAAGATGGCCTCAGGACTGCCCAAGAGGGCCACATGACGGCCCGAAGAGGGCACAAAGACGACCCAAGAGGCCTCCAAGACGCCCAAGATGGCCTCTAAGACAGCCCTGGAGCACCCCAAGAGGGCCCCAAGTCGGCCCAGAGAGGCCCCCCAAACGGCTTCCGACGGCGTCAGACGGTCCAGGAACCCACCAAGATGGCCGAAGTTGGCTCGAAGCTGGCCCAAGACGGCCCAAGAGGCCTCCAAGAGGGCCTCCAGGAAGGCCAAAAACATTGTGTGTTCTTAGATGTTTGAAGGTTTTTGGCATTTGTTTCTTTTGGGCCATCCGAAGGCCCAACACGACCCAAAATGCCCCAAATATCACCCAAAGATCGCCCAAGAGGCCTCCAAGATGGCCCCAGAACGGCCCAAGAGGACCCCAAGACGGCCCAGGAGGCTTTTAAGACGCCCAAGATAGCCTCCAAGACGGCCCTGGAGCATTCCAAGAGGGCCCCAAGTCGGCCCAGAGGGGCCCCCCAAACGGCTTCCGACGGCGTCGGACGGGGCAGGAACCCACCAAAACGACCGAAGATGGCCCTAAGATGGCCCAGGACGGCCCAAGAGGCTTCCAAGAGGGCCTCCAGGAAGGGCCGAAAAGGTAAAAATTATCCCGGCAAAGCAACCTAACAGCGATGTGTAGAAGCATATCTGAAAGCATTCCCCTTAAGATTCAGATGAACATCCAGATGAGATGATGCCTGCTATTTTTTCAGAGGTCCGCGCTGAGGAGCGGCGTGCGAAACGGAGAAGCTGCAAAGCGTGTAGGCTGAAAAGCATTGCAGACACGCGCAGGCTGAAAAGCATTCCGCGACACGTGCAGGTTCACCGCGCACAGCTGCACACGAGCGCAGGCTGAGAAGCACCACGCGCATGTAGGCTGAGAAGCACCACGCGAATGCAGACGGACAGACTGAACAGCACCGCCACAACGCAACCTGCATCTCATGACTCCTCAAGCTCGCGCAGGCCATCCCAGTTGCTGTCGGGCCTTCGCGCAAGCGATCTTCGTCGCGGCAATCTTGTCCGTGAAGAGCTCGGCAAAGGCCTTGGCGATCTGCTCCGGGGGGCCGGATTCGATGATGCTCCGGTCAGGCAAGCCGTGGCTCAAGAGTTGGTTGAAGCTTCTGGGGCGCGACAGGCTGACGTAGTAGGCAAGCCAAATGGACTCCTTCTTGAGTCCTGGCGGAAACGTCCAGTGCACGATGAAGCCTGGGTCCGTCGTCTTGCCCTGGACGCCATGCAGAGTCCCCTGCTTTTTGGGCAGCACGGTCAACTGCGTCCTGGACACCGCGATGGCCGGGCCACCTGTCTTCGCTTTGAACTTCCAGGGGCGCGCCTGCGGGGTGATCGCGAGCACTCCGCGCAGGTCGGGGCCGGCAGGCTGAGAAGCACTGCCAGCTGTCACCGGCGCGGCCTTCAAGAAAAGTTCATCGCTGTCATCGATCTTGACATAGACGGCCTTTGGCATGTAGTAGAGTACGACCACGCCGTCCGAGACAATGGACGGGCGGCCCTCCACCGGAGGCTCCAGAGCGTGCAGCTCTATGCCTACCACTTTGCCTGGCGCGCCACGGACATACTTCGGCGGCAAGACGGATTCTGTCAGGATGACCTCCATGCCAACGAAGAGCGGCAGCAGCCCCGGCATTTTTGCGGTAGCGCCGATGTTGGGCTCCGCGCGCATCTCGTCGTAATCAGGCTTCGCGAGGCGCGCAGCTGGTCTGTCGATTGCTGGGACGTAAAAGAGCAGCTGGCCAGCATCGTGCGCATCAAGCTTGGCCTGTGCATGCATGGCGTAAGAGACGATGCGCCACTCATAGGCCGACTCGTACCAGCCTCGTGCTGCACGCAACCGAGGGTCCCACTGAGGTGGCTGAGCGGCTTGGCTGCTGCTGGCAGCAGGCTGAGCAGCACCGCTAGAGCTAACGACCTCTGTTTTGACGATCGCCTGCCAGCTCTCGTCAGAGATCTTTTTTCCGCCTGGAGTTCTCATGGCGTGGAGAACCTCGAGTTGCAACGGGTCTGTAAAGCGCTGCATCTGCACGAAATCGATGACGTACTCGATGTCGGCGAGCAACTTCCTACCCTGTTGGTGTTCGTAGGATTGGCCCGCGTGAGGCGCCAGCAGGGAAGCGGTGGCGGGGACTGGCGGCAACTGGTAGAAGTCTCCGCACAAGATCTTCACAGGCATGCGTCCCCACGTCTCCTGCGGGCGCATGTACTTCGTGGGGTCCAGGTTGTAGCGCAACGCCCTGCCGTAGGTCGTGCGCAGTGCATCTGCATGCAGCAAAGGCCCCGGCACAGCACCCAGCTCATCGATCACGTCGACGCCGAGTGTGCCTGTGAGGCGATCCAGCTTTTTCTGCGTCTGTGGCGTCAAGCGCAGCCTGGCTGTCTGCATGGAATCCGACATGAGCAGGCCATTGGAGGAATGCATGGTCCTGCCGCGCGGGCCGAGGTTGTGTGCGGCGTGGTTGGACTGCGCTTTGCCGAGGTACCCCTGCTCGCCGAAGTAAGTGATGGCCATCGGCTCCACCACTTTGGAGAGGGTGCGCGTCTTGCCGACACCGCCTCCACCGAGCCAGATCGCTCTGTGGTTGCCTGTCGCGGACGCCACGGGGAGGAGATGCGTTGTCTTGTCTGGTCTGCCGTCAAAACGTTTCTGCAGAGACAACGCAAACAACGCCACCGCGTCAATCTGCTCCTCCGTGCAGTGGGCATCAGTGACGAGCTTCCACGCAACGGCCGCCGGGCCCTGCATGGCCAAGAGCTGCGGAACGAGTTCTGGTTGGGCGTCCTCGGCAGCAGGCTGAGGAGCACCGCTGGGGAGCCAGTCGTCCGCAGCATCGGGCAAGATCTCTCCATCCGGGCTCGCTTGCTTCTTTTGGAGCGCAATGCTTTGCCGCTGTAGGGCGAGCATGTCAGAAAAGGTCTCGTCCAGCCGCGTGCCCTGATGTTCCCGCGCGCCGCTGCTGGCTGGCAGTGCAAAGCTTGGCTGCAGCATGCCGCTGTACGCTCTGTCGAGGTTCTTCAACTGCTTATCGGCGTAGCTGAGGCGGCCCTTCTGGTCCAAGCGCTGCAGTTGGTCTTGCTGTAGGGCCAGCTCGGTTGCTCTGACGTGGTCCCGCAGCGGAAACCGGGAGATCTCGGTAATCTCGGCGTCCTCCACGTCCTCCTCTACGTCGCTGCCGCCGCCTCCACCCACGTCAACGAGCTCCAGCGGGACTCGCCCCTTGAGCCCTTCGGCATCGCTCGCGGAGTCTTCATCCGCCTCGAGGTGTGCAGTCGTTGCTGGCCGAGGCTTAACCCGCGCCTCCGCCGCGAGGTCCACGTGCGCCAGCACGTCTCGCGCCACGTGCGCGCAGAACTCCGCCAGGGTGCACTGTTCCTCGTGCCACCGGCAGTGGTGGTCACTGAAGGCGAGGATGCGCCGTGCCGCCTCCGCTGGCATGCGCCGCGCCAGCTGGGACCTTGCGAAGTGCGCTAGGCTGAGGAGCACCAGCTCGCCCTCCTCGAGGTTCGCCCGGGGCTCTTTCAGCTCGGAGAAGAGGGTCGCGTCCGCGAGCACGAGCCTCTTGCGGGCCAGGCGGCTCCTGGAGTCTGCGCGCGCTGCCAACACGTGGATCTCCGCGCACCGAAGCCGCCACGCCCGCTCGAACGAGTATGGGCGCACGGCGGGGCAGTCGCAGTTCCTCAGCATATGGCTGTACTGAGTAACGCAGCCACAAGAGAGGGGACACTCGCACGCCCAAGGCGTGAAGAGGAGGGCCTTGAAGAGCGAGTTCTGCTCGGGGTCCTGTGCCCAGGTCGGGCACTGGAAGCCATCGATGGTGGGGACGGAACTCCGCGTCAAGTGGACCTCCTGCATGTACCGCGGAGCCAAGACGTAGTGGCTGTCGAAGGCGAAGAATCGCGGTCCAGAAGCTTTGACCCGGCTCGGCTTCAGGACTCGCCGGACGTACATCCTGTAGACGTAGTACGGCATGGTCTGCAGGCGAGGGCCTCTGTGGGCGTAGTCGTCGGCCGTGTTCGTGCTGGTGGTGCACACGTGCATGTCCTCGCACTCCGCACCGCCACCTTGCTCATCACCAGCAGGAGTGTCTCCAGGAGGCTGAGGAGCACCGCTGGTGTCACCTGCTGCGTCCTCCTCCTCGTTGTCGGCGTCAGGGATCTGGATGCGGACTGCTTGTATTGGCACCTGATCATTATGCGTCTCCCCGCCCGAACCTTCATGGTTTAGCAAGCGTTTGCACTGCTGGCAGGCCCACTGTAGTTGTCTCGTGAAGAGCCGCACATTGTGGTGCGACTGGAGGCAGTCGCCGCCTGTGAGGATATGCACGGCCACCTCCGTCGTGGAGAGCCAGAAGCACCGGTTCGCCATCGACGCCAGGCGGATACAGACCCGCCGAGCGCGGCGAGCGAGATCCTCGCGCGTCCGGCCCCGTTTGGCCAGCGTCTGGTCCTCGCCATCAGCGCCGCCCTCACTGAGCACCTTCCGGGCTTCCTCCTCCTTCTCGTCCCTCTCCTGCTGCTCCAGACGCTGCATGCCGGTGAGCATGGACTGGAAGAGCGGCGTCATGGACTCCATCATCTTGCCCTGGTACTTCGTGATGTAGAAGTCCATTGAGAAAGCCTTCTGGAAAGCAGCTTGGAAGCTCTCCACGACAGATGCATCTGTCGGATGCAAGGAGCCACAACCGTAGAGCCACTTTTTGCGGCCGCCGAGTTGTTTGGATGAGCGCAATGCGATTGCCGACTCTGGGTTCTTCATGCTGGCCGTTTTCTTGGTAAGCCTTCTGCGCTTGGCCAGCTGAACTGGGGCGGCCGCAGGCAGCCCGTCCTGGGCAGGCTGAGGAGCACCACCAGGCTGAAGCACTTTTGCTGCCTCGGCAGACTCGTCAGGCGCGCACATCAAGAACTGGAAATCCACGTTGCACCGGCTGGTCACTTGAGAGACGTCGTTGCTGGAGCTCCTGAACGGCTGGTCGCGTTTGACCTGGCAGCGGCACCGCTGGTTGCGGTCATCAGAGAAGTCGATGAACGGAGTCCGGACCAAAGGCTTGCCGCGCCGACGCACTCGCTTGGTGCGGCCTGCTAGACATAGCTGCTGGATGCGAAAGAACCAGAAGCGGCACGACGGGGTTCTGTTCGAGCGCAGACTCTCTTTGGCCTCGAGCTTCTTCTTGACGTACTTGACGCACGTCTCGGTGCAGTCGTGCTCGTGGTTGGAGCAGATGTTGCAAAAGAAGTCATGGCTAAACGCTACCGCCCAAGCCTCCGCATCTGCGGTAATCTCCTCGACCGAAGCCGGCGAGCCATCGGGCGTGAGGACTTCCTGAATCGCTCCATCCTCGTTCGTCTGGAAGAGGCTAGCATGGCTGGCTGCCATGGCAGGCTGAGGAGCGCCACCTAGCTGCCCGAAGCTAGTTCGTTGGCGGTAGCTTGGAAACGTAGACTGAAAGGCTCCTGTGAGCGGGAGGCCCCGGTACGCTGCAGCGCCGATTGCAGGCATCCGGTTCTCTGCGGCTGCCCGCGCTCGCTCCTCCACCAGGTGCGGCTGCTCCACTGGCGGGCCGAGAGGCACCTCGTCGCGCAGGGTGCCGTCCTCCTCTTCCCCTCCGTCCATGCGGCTCTGTCGTTGCTGCCTGGCTGTGAAAGGCTCTGGCGCGACGTCAGGAAGCCCCAGCTGCCGTGCGGGCTCGTTGGCAGCTTCGTACTGCACGGTCTCCGCGGTGGAAAGAAGCGCAGTTCGCAGCTCCCGAGCGGCGGTGCGCAGGCCTCCGACCACTGCCGACCGCAGCCACGCCATCGTAGGCCCGATGACGCTGTGGCCTTTGCCGTGGCCGTGCGTGAAGCCCCGACCCTGTGCTTCGAAAGGCGCTTGCACATCAGTGGTGCCTGGGGCCACGCACGGCTGCAGAGACGCTGCCACGTCGTCCTCCGTTGTCACCGCCTGTCGGGCTAGCGTTGTGCGGCCAACAAACAGGCGCTCTAAGCCGATGATGTAGCGGTAGTGAAGCTCCGTCATCAACAGGAAGAACTTGGCCTGCGCCCGCGGGTCTGCTGCCACTATCTGGTGCATCCGCTCCAGAGAAGGCATGGTCGGAGCTGGACTCCGCAGGTCAGGGCCAGCAGGCTGAGAAGCGCCGCCGGCTCTGGCCACCGCGCCAACCGCGCCCCCGCGAATGTCTAAGTGGCTCCGCTTTCCGGGCCCTTCGTGGAGTTGGAGGACCAACGGGCTGTGCGTGTCTGCGAAGTTCGGTGCGACGAAGAAGCTGGCCGCGCCGAACTTGAGGTTGTTGCCGCGCCCGTCGAAGCGGAGTGCGGTTTTCCGCCCCTCCGTGCCAGGGACATCGGAAGTGCTAAGTAGCAACGTCCTGAGGGCAGTCTTGACCTTGGCAGGCATGCCCGGGCGTGAAATGGCGGAGCCGATGCAGTCGGCCGGCTTAGCGATGTTTAGCGCCTCCATGAAATCCTCCGCCGACGCCTCTGACAGGATCTGGAGGTCAGTGCCGAAGCCTTTCCTGCCAATCGCCGCCCGAGTGCCTTTCAAGAGCCGCAGCCGGCGGATCACGTCGCCGAAGACAGCAATGATCTCTGGCGAGCTGAAGCGGCTCTGGCAGGCTGCCTCGTAGGGCTCCTCGTCGGTCGCGAGAGAGTACTCGAGCTCCTCCAGGTTGATGAGGCGCCGTGCGACCTCGAAGGACGAAGAAACGAGACACTGCTATGAAGACATGTAGGTCCAAACGCAACCTTGCGTTCAACGGATGTATGTCCAAACGAGACACTGCTATCAACACATGTAGGTCCAAACGAGACACTGCGATCAACGCATGTAGGTCCAAACGGGACACTGCTATCAACGCATGTAGGTCCAAACGGAACAGTGCTATCAATCGATATAGGTCCAAACGAGACACTGCTATCAACACGTGTAGGTCCAAACGAGACACTGCTATCGACACATGTAGGTCCAAACGAGACAGTGGTATCAGTGGGTGTAGATCCAAACGAGACACTGTTATCAACACATGTAGGTCCAAACGAGACACTGCTATCAACGCACGTAGGTACAAACAAGACACTGCGATCAATGGATGTAGGCCTCCACGAGACACTGCTATCAACACATGTAGGTCCAAACGACACACTGCTATCAATGGATCGACTCCTCTATCAACACTGGTAGCATAAGTAGTATTCCTGGGGAAGACCTGTTCGAACAGCATGGGCCGCTCCCGCTCGAGGTTCGGCGCGCCGTCCCCGAACCAGAACTCTGTGTAGCACGCCGGCCAAGACCTGCTGTCGAAAGAACTCAAGGGTTTCTGCGTAGGCACCGATAAGGAGTGCGGGCCCACAGCCCTGCACGCGTCTGCTCCTGCTTGCGCTTTCTCCAGCACCACCTGCGCTCGCTCGTCGAACGAACGAGCAGCACTCTGTACATCGAGAACCATGCTGCGCATCGTATGCCTGCCGCCCTCGTCGGCAACAGGCTGAAGAGCACCGCTGCTGTCTGCCACTGTCGGTGTCACCTCGTTCTTGGCGATGCGTGCTGCCTGCTCCTGCAGCGCCGCCAGCGTGCCTTGCAGCGCTTGCATCATTCGGACTGGAGCGATGTCACGCACTGGATCCACTGCAACTGTGACCTCTGCCACATTTTCATGCAGGTAGGCCATGTCAGGCTGTTCTGCTGCTTCTCCGTCTTTGTCTGTCTCTGTGTCCTCGTCAGACTCGTCTCCCGCCTCGTCGTCTCTGCCCACTTCCGGCGCCCTGGATGCTGGCCCCAACAGACGTACCGGGGCTTTGTCCACACCGTCCACTGGTTGCAGACAGGCTTGGATGTGGTCTGGCACGCCGTCCTCCGGCAGCCGTGTCGGGGCAACATCCTCCCGGACGGATACCTCGGAAAAGGTTGCGCACTGCTGCTTGCGCTCCCTCACGATCTGCATATACTCGCCGCGCTTGACTGTTGCCCAGTACGCCTTGTGGAGTTTGTGCGCGGCGCCCGAGAAAACGATGTTCAGAGAGTCCACAAGCGCGCCCTGCTCCGGGGGCAGCTCCATGGTCGGGATTTGCGCCGTGGGCTGGGCGAAGAGGATAGTGTTGCCCGAGATGCCTTTCTGCTGGACATCCGGAGCGCCCTTGCCGAGGCGGACTTGCTTCCAACAGCATCGGCCAAGGGGCGCCAGCATCTTAGTAGCTTTCGAAGCGTTGCGGACGAGCATGAGCTCCCGGCCGATCCAGTTGTCGTTGACCAGGGCGTTTAACGGCATCTTCGGTTTCTTGGCGCACAGGTCATTGAGGCAATCCCAACAGACCCACACCAACGCGTTGGCATCTCCCACCCCTGCGCACGGAGGCCTCTCGTCCGCAGGCTGAGAAGCTCCGCCGGACCTGTCGGCAGCAGGCTGAGAAGCACCGCAGGTTCCCGCCGTTGCTTCTGGTGGTGCAACCACAGGGACTCGGCGGGAGTGCAGCAGCCACCGCCACTCTGGGTGCTCCGGATGCTGAACGCTGGACGCGTGCAGCTGTTCACACGGGATCAGTGGCCACCGCTGCCTGTACCTGTCCACGTCCAGGAGCTTCTGCACGAGCTCCGGGGACTGCAAGTAGTACACCCCGCGGTGCTTCACCAGAGCACGCTTGGGTGGAGCATCTGCCTCGCCATCGGATAGGTCATCACGATCGCTTGCTGAGTCGGCGCAGTGCTCAAAGACACGCTCCTCCGGCACTGCCCCAAACAGGCTCAGTTTGTGGCGGTGCTCCAGGTAGTCTTTCTGCGCACAGACTACGCAGGCTGCCTCGCATCGGGGCACCGCCTCGCCGCCCGAGAAGCGGTTGCCCTTGCTGCCCGGGTGACAGAACTGCTGGAAGTGAGCAAAATTCTGCACCATGATCCTCTTCTCCTGGGCAGCTATCGGCCTGCAGCCGGCCTCTGCCATCAGGTACAGCACCCGTTTGCGGTATTCTGCCTCGCCGGCGTGGTTGCACTGCTTATGCCGCGCAAAGTCCTCTTCTATTAAGAAATCGCAGTCGCAGAGCTGGCAGACGAGCGGTCCCGTCATGACTGCACGGTTAGAGAAAACGCGCAACTGGTTCCCCTCTACTTCGCCGCCGGGGACGTAGCAGCTCTTCCCCGCGGGAGCAGCCAACGCTCTCCGCACTCGCTCCGCGTACCTCTGCGCAAATTCCCTGTGCTGCGCAGGCTGAGGAGCACCGCGGCTGGACACAAGCTCTTTGTAGGTGGCCAGGCGCCGCAGGATTGCCTTGTTACGAATGCCACTCTCCAGCAGCAGCAGATCCTGGTCGATCCTGTTCCCCGCCTCCTCAGCGAACCCTTCCATGGGGTTTGGCCTTTCCTCCGCCTCCGCGATGCGAAGCATTGTTTTGCCATCGCTTTCCGCCTGCTGGAGTGCCTGGAGCTCGGCCTCCTGCTCGGGAGAGAACTGCTTGGCCTTCAATCCTTTCCGAACTAGCCAGCCTAGTTGCCGCTCTGCAACACTACGCCCGGCGGACTCTTTGGGAAAGCGGCCGAGTTCTCGCACCTGCTGCATGACCTCCTCGATCTTCGTCTGCTGCATGAGCCCGTCGGACTTCGTATCCGCCTGCTGCAGAGTTTGAAGCTCGGCCTCCTGCTCCGGTGAGAAATGCTTGGCCTTCCGTGTTTTTCGGATGTGCCAAGCCAACTGCCGCTCTGCAAGCGGGCGTTGAGCGCTCTCCTTCGGCCAGCTGCCGAATTCGCGCACCTGCTGCAGGATCTCATCGGTCTTCTGCTTCCGCTTGAACTCCTCGGTTGCAGCACGCTGAGCAGCAGCACCTGCAGCACGCTGAGCAGCAGCGCTGACGGCGCGTGACTCCTCGAGGTCTTGCAATTCCAACATCACGTCACTAGGAATGCTCTCGCGGTGTTCAAAGAAACGTTTGGCCAAGTTGTTTTCGGCTCGTGCTTCCTCAGACGTTCCATGATTTCTGATCGGTATACGACCGAACTGCTTCACGTCCTCGACGAGCGTTTGCAGAGATCCGCTTAATGCAGAACGCTGAAGGGCAGCGCTGACAGCGGCTGACTCTGAAGGCGTGGCGCATTCGAGGGCTTGCAACTCTAACATAACGTCATTAGGAATGCTGTCGCGGTGGTCGGAGAAACGTTTGGCCAACTTGTTTTCAGCTCGTACTTCCTCGGACGTTCCTTTCTTTCGCCTCGGTATACGACCGAACTGCTTCACCAGGTCAACAATCCTTTGGACAGCACCGTTCAACACAGCACGCTGAGGAGGGGCACTGCTCACTGCAGCAGGCTGAGGAGCACCGCTGTTGGGTGCAGAAACGTCAGGAGCATGGCGCCCAGACCGAGAGCTACCAGCATGCCGCGGCATTACTGTGTACAGTGGGTGCTGGAAAGTTCCTTTGTAAGGATAACTCGAGGCAACATGGCTAGGGAGAACTTGATCATGATGATGGTGATGAGGGAAATTCGTTGTGGAGGAACCTCTGATACCGACACTGCTACGCACGTGGAAGGTGTCTTGAAATGAGGCACAGCCAGAGTTGATATACAATGAGGCGTTTGAAAACGAGACACTGCTATCAACGCTTTTATAACTGAACGACGTCTGATTTCGACATTGCTACGAACATGGGGGTTGTCTTGCAATGAAGCACGGCCATGACCTGATTTAGGTTCCACAGAAACACATGCAGAAATGTTTTGTTTTTCAAACACCGAAATTCTCTGTAAACGAGACACTGTGAACGACTGCAGAACAGGCGCTTGTAGCAAAGGAAGTGCAGGCTGAGAAGCACCGCGGGCGAACGTGAATGAATCCGTTGGGCAACGTGAGCACAGACCGAAACTCTGCGCAGGCACTCTCAAGGGAGCCAGGGCAGGCTGAGGAGGAATGCAGGCCGCAAACACTATTCGTGCACCAGACGCCACAACAGTAAATAGTGCAGGCTGAGAAGCACCGCATAAACAACGAAACTACCAAACGATATGTTTGAGGCAAACGTAGTTGGCATCCCGCAAGGCGCAAGACAAAGATGCTTGCCATGTCCAGCAAGCTGAGAAGCATCGCTGACAAGACAGGAGAAACCTCACCTCAAGCTTTCTCCTGAGGGGTGGCTTTCAAGAATGCGGCACTTCTTGGCGGATTCCGGCGTCGTGCTCCACTCATTCATCCGCTTATGCTCGCCTGATTGCTGAAGCTCTGTGCGCATCCCCAGTGTTCTCAATTTTTTAATGAAGTACTGCGCCTCAGACACGACGGAGTCGTCAATGTGGGTCACGCTGTGCACCGTCATGCCGTCTTTTGAACAGCCAGTAATGAGCAACAAGCAGACTCTGTGCTTCGCTCGGTTGGGCGGATCCATTTTGAACGAGAGCAAGTTGTCAACTGAGCAGTGTCCGTGAATCGTCACTGAGTGGGAAGACTCACCGTCAGAAGCGTCCGTGACACCTGGTGTGGACACGACGAAGCCAGCCGCAGTGGATACGCACCGAGACTTCTGCGTGGTACGAACGAGAACGACTGCCAAGTGGCAGTTCCGGGTAAGCTGAGAAGCGTCACCCCCTCCACCCGCTGGTGAGTACTGCACGCGCATGCCGTAGAAGGGGCAAGACCGTATCTCAGAGAGCTGTGCCGCGAGCATTGCATCCTGGCTCTCGCGGCACTGCTTCAGGATCTCCAAGACGACATTGTAAGACGTATTCGGGGCGTGCGATATCTGAAGCGGTGAAACGGCCACCACAGTCGTGTTGACGAAAGTCCGTTGAGGTGTGTCATCCTGTGCATTCGCAGCCACATTGCGCACGCGTCGTATGATGCGACAATTGCTCAGTGGAGGGAAGGAGATAGCTTTCTCGTCGTGAACTTTTTTTGAATTCTTGCATGCTATCAATGCCAGTCAAGGCGAAGGCTGCCGCTTGTGATACACCGACTTTGCACGAGCCACTGAAATCACGAGCAATAGTCGTAAAGAACACGCGCTCGCCTGTGTTCTCCACCACAGAGTCGGCTGGCTCCGGTTCCTCAAGCCTCATCCCATTGACCTGCAACAAGAGTGGCAAGTTTGCATTCGGATCAACCGACGCCATAGCCAAAAAGGCACAGCAGGAGAGGAGTGCTTCTCCGGTGAGAATCTGCGAAGCCTGGTCTGGATCCCAAGTACCCGCATGAGCGGTGGTCAGGTGCTCCCGGTCCATCGCGAAGTCTTGAGTGGCTGCTAAGTCGTGTAGTTGAGTCATTCTGGGACAAGAGCATGCGGAATCCACCACGCGATCTTGCGACAAGTTCAGCTCCAGTTTGCCGTCGAATTTGCCCGCCACGTTGAGAAACAGCAGCGGTTGTCCTTTGTGAGAGCGACAAAGCTCTATGTGGGTGGATCCCCAGACTGCAATCACAGCCTCCGCTGTCTTGGAGTTACTCGTCTTTGTGCCGTCGACCAGATGTACACTTGCCACTGGAGGGTGGCCAGCGGGAGTGCGGGTTTCTGAAACAGAATGAACCACAGCCATGACATCGAAGCAACGCAGCGATTTGATGTTCATCATGTCTGCCACTGTAGTCGCTGGAGCCGGCGCCGATGCCAAGGAGGTCTCCTCCGGAGAGCTTTTGAGCACTGGAGTGCAGGTTGCGCGCTTGAGGTCGACCACGACACGAACAGACGTATGCACAAAAGCGTCCTGCTGCCGACTGTCCAGGCCGACGCTGGAGAGTTTCCACGCCGTCATCGGAGGGAACTTTTTCAGAGCAGCTTGGACTTCTGCTGGAGTACCTTTGAGGATGGCCTCACAATAGTGCTCTGAGTCTGTGCCAAGCAGAATGCATGTGAATCGGTTTGCATGGACTAGCTGGCCATTGTTCCTGCTCTTGTACGAGTACTTGATCTCCCTGGGCTTGTATACTCGGACAAGGAAGTCTTGGGTTTTGGCGCTGCACTTCGTGAGAAAACCCAGTGGAGACGTCGGCTGTTCTGCAGCAGCAGCCATGGTAGCTCACCCGGAGGATCACCGTGGAGCGCACAGTGACACAGGCTGAGAAGCACCGTGCACGGCACGGTGAGACTGGTTGAGCGGATGCGGACAAGGCTCGCTTTTGCCTCGAACTCCTGCAATCAAAGTTCTTTGAACCAGAACGGCAATGGTTACAGAATTGCAAAGTTACAAGTGATGCCTCCACGAAGCACCCCCCCTGTGGAGTCGAGAAAGCGTGTTGCTGTATGTGTGCGTGACTCGATGGATGTGATGTGTGTGCTGCGTGGCCCCGCCCCAAGAAATGTTTCGGCCTCTCAAGGCCCCCCCCGCTCCACGAATCCCATTGGGGGTTCGAGATCCCCGCTCTGGTGGGCGGAGACGCCAATGGCTTCGAAAACCGCTAGGGAGGGAAGGATAAGGGAGAAGAAAAGGACGGAGAGGGAGGGCTCGGAGGCCCTTGGAGGGGGGATGTGCCCATCCGAAGGAACGGTGCACCCCCCCCTCCCCGTCGTGAAATCGAGGCACCAGCCGTGGCAACGACCCCCCCCCTATCCCCCTCCGCGACCTGAGTAGACCACCCAGGCCAGCGGAGGACGTCATAGGGGGCGGGGGTTCTGACTTCGATGAAAGAAGAGAAGGAAAGAGGGGGGAGGATCAGGCAGACGAAAGCCCTTTTAGGCTTTCCCCGGCGTGTGGAAATGCCCTCTTTGGCTTTTGCGGGGACTAACCCGCGCGGTCGCCCGCAGGCGACAGGGCGCCCAGGCCCTCTCCGCGCGCGCAGGCGCGTGGCAAACTACATGCGCACGATCGTCCGTGGAATCGAATGGAACCGTCCGCGGCGAGTCGTCCGCGGCGACTCAGGACCACGCCGCCCTGGAAGAAGAGGCGCTACAAGGATACATTCTGTGACGCTGGAGATCCTGATGCGACGAGGACGCTGCAGAGAAACATTCTGCGCGCGTACGCACGACCTGGAACGACAAGCACAATACTGGAACAAATTCGGTGACGCTGGACTCCCCGATGGGACGAAGAAGCAGCAGAGACACGTCTCAAGGCGCGGCAACACCGAAGTGACGCAAACGCACCCCGCGACACGACAAGGACGCTGCAAGAAGAAACTCGGCGACGCAGGAGTGCGTGGAAGCTACAAAGGCATGGAAAGGAAGCTGCGAGGAAACTACAGAGTATTCAAAGCGTCTCGAGCTTAGGGAGCCTTCCTCAGAGCCCTTGTGCGCACGACTCGGGGCAGCCGGCCGCCCTCCCCTCCTGTTCGTCCTCCTCCTCCTGCTCGTCCTCGTCCTCCTCCTGCTCGTCTTCTTTCTCCTGCTCCTCCTCCTCCTCCTCCTCCTCCTCCTCCTCTTTCTCCTGCTCCTCCTCCTCCTCCTCCTCCTCCTCCTCCTCCTCTTTCTCTTGCTCGTCCTCGTTCTCGTCGTCCTCGTCTTGCTCGTCCTCCTCCTCCTGGTGCTCTCTCCTCCTCCTCCTCC
>CAUYUJ010015614.1:107253-119753 GCA_963575745.1 Prorocentrum cordatum
CTCCTGGTCGTCCTCCTCCTCCTGGTCGTCCTCCTCCTCCTGCTCGTCCTCCTCCTTCTCCTGCTCGTCCTTCTTCTCCTGCTCCTCCTGCTCCTCGTCCTGCTCCTGCTCGTCCTCGTCCTCCTGGTCTTGCTCGTCCTCCTCCTCGTCGTGCTCTTGCCCCTGCTGAAAATGTGGCCCAGGAATGGGAGTTCTGGGAAGTCGAAGAGCACGAAGTTGCCTACAGTTGGCTACGGGCATTCAAAAATGCCTCCTCCTCCTCCTCCTCCTCCTCCTCCTGGTGAGTCTCGTTCTCCTCCTCTGGTGATCTCCCCCCCCCTCTCCTCTCGTCCTCCTCCTCCCCTCCTCCTCGTCCTCTCCTCCTCCTCCTCTCCTTCTCCTCCTCCTGCCTCATCCCATGGTAGCCTCCCCCTCCCCTCCTCCTCCTCTCCTCCTCCTCCTCCTCGTCCTCGTCCTCCTCCTCCTCCTCCTCCTCTTCCATCCTCCTCCTCCTCCTCCTACCTCCTCCTCCTCCTCTCTCCTCCTCCTCCTCCTGGTACTCCTCCCCCTCCCCTCCTCCTCCTCCTCCTCCTCCTCCCTGGTCGTCCTCCTCCTCCTGGTCGTCCTCCTCCTCCTGCTCGTCCTCCTCCTCCTCCTGCTCGTCCTTCTTCTCCTGCTCCTCCTGCTCCTCGTCCTGCTCCTGCTCGTCCTCGTCCTCCTGGTCTTGCTCGTCCTCCTCCTCGTCGTGCTCTTGCCCCTGCTGAAAATGTAGCCCAGGAATGGGAGTTTTGGGAAGTCGAAGAGCACGAAGTTGCCTACAGTTGGCTACGGGCATTCAAAATGTGGCCCGGGAATGGAGTTCTGGGAACTCGAAGAGCACGAAGTGGCCTACAGTTGGCTCCGGGCATCCAAAATGTGGCCCGGGAATGGAGTTCTGGGAAATGGAAGAGCACGAAGTGGCCTACAGTTGGCTCCGGGCATCCAAAATGTGGCCCGGGAATGGAGTTCTGGGAAATGAAGAGCACGAAGTGGCCTACAGTTGGCTCCGGGCATCCAGAATGTGGCCCGGGAATGGCGTTCTGGGATGTCGAAGAGCACGAAGTGGCCTACAGTTGCATCCGGCCCCCCAGAATGTGGCCTGGGAATGGAGTTCTGGGAAGGCGAAGAGCACGAAGTGTGTGACTGTTGGTGAAAAACGAGCCCGGCTCACTGCCGCCCGGCAACTCCCAACACCTGCCCGGACCCCCCTGTGGAGTGATCTGCTGCTCTCTTTTGATCCCACTAGAAACCTATCAGTCTTCGCTGTTAGGTAATCATTGATTCCCCATGAGTTTCTGAAGGATTGTGGCATTTGCCTTTTTTTCTGCCTTCCGACGGCCCGAGACGGCCGTAGTGCACCCAAAGATTGCCCAAGAGGCCCACGACGGCCCCCAGAGGCCCCCAAGACGGCCCAAGATCACGACGCTCAAGATGGCCTCCAAGACGGCCCAAGAGCCCTCCAAGACGTCCTCCAAGAAGGCCCGTAAGGGTCAAAATGGCCTCCAGACGGCCAAGATGACTTTCAAGATGCCCACGTGTTCCCCGAAGGCTCTCCAAACCGATTCGGGGAACACATGGTCCGATAGCTTGGCGGGTCTGGCCTTAACGTTCGGCCACCTAGGCGCTTCCGAAAAGGCAGGGGGCGGCGGTGACTCGCAATAATTAGGCGTCTTAGATCCGCCGCCCCGTGCGTGGTCTTGCCACAAGGGTGCTTGGTGTGCTAAGTATTTGAGTCGCGCTGGTTCTCTAAAAATTTCCAGTGGGGTCTCGGCCAAGCCCGCCGGCCACCTGGAGAGCCGCGTAAAGACCTTAACGTCCACAAATAGTCTTCCCAAGACGGTCTAGATGGCCCAAGACGGTCCCACAGCGCCTCCAGCACGACCTAAATGGCCCCAAGAGAGCCCACCCAAGATGGCCCCTAGATGCACCCAAGACTGCCCAAGATGCACCCAGCATGGCCCAAGATGGCCTCAAGATGGCCCAAGACGACTCAAACGGTCCAAGAGGCCCCAAGAGGCTTCCAAGCGGCCTGAGACGGCCCAAGAGGCCTTCAAGATCGCCCCCAGAGCGCCCAAGAGGCCTCCCAGATAGCCCCATGACGGCCCAAGAGGCCCCGAAGACGGCTTCCGATGGCGACAGACGGGACAGGAACGCTGAGAAGGCCCCGAAGGCCCCCAAGAGGCCCAAGGAGGCCTCCAAGAGGGCTCCAAGAGGTCCCCAGGAAGCTCCCAGGAGGGAGTGCCCCAAGAAGCTCCCAAGATGCGTTGCGTTTCCTCCTCCTCCTCCTCCTTCTCCTCGTCCTCCTTGTCTTCTGATGGGCCACTTCCAGCAACTAAGATCAATTCTTGTAGGGACCAATGAAGAGGGAGCCTTGAGGGAGAGCTTGTTTCAACCTTTGTGATGCGCTTGGGTTCACACTGGTCCTCCTCCTCCTCCTCCTCCTCCTCCTCCTCCGCTTTCTCCCTCTTCTGATGCTCTCCCTCATCCTCCGCCAAATGTATCCGAAAGGTTTCCACTACGGCCTGGAGAACACATCGTCCGATAGTTTGCCCAAGCTTGGGCCACAACGTTCGGCCACATCGGAGCTCCCAGCGGTGATTCCTCGTTGGCGTCTTCGACTCTGGAAACTGGCCAGCACTTCCGCTGGCGCTCGCACGTGCGGGGGAGCGGGGGAGTGGGCTGGACGAGGGGCGGGTGGAGTGGCGGTGACTGTTCGCTCCCGATCCTGGTCCACGCCCAGATAGTCGTTCTCCACTCCTTGGAGCAGCTCGGATTTCTCCTCCTGACCAAGGAAAGCGAAAACTGCACAATCAGACATGTCCGGCCGCGCGGCGACCAGACTTAGGTCGGACCTGTCCCCTACAGGGGGATTTTGGGCGAAAAACTAGAAATACGAAAACAAACACCCCCCCACATGCTAAAACATAGTAACAAAAAACGTCCCCAGGCTATGTTTTTAACCATTTCCCTACCTAGGCACTGCCTAGAAGGGTTCTTACTCTGTTGGCTTAAAGGGGCCAGGCAGTGGAAATCGCCCCGGGCGGTTCCCCCGGTCCCCTGGGAGCTAAGCAACAGCAACAGCAAAGGCAAAAGCAAACACGCGGTTCCCCCAGTTGCGCTCCCTGGGTGCCAAGCAAAAGCAACAGCAAAGGAAAAAGTGAAGGCAAAAGCGAAGGCAAAGCAAACACATAGCATAGCATAGCATAGCATAGCATAGCATAGCATAGCATAGCAGAGCACAGCAGAGCATAGCATAGCGCAGCACAGCATCCACTATTGCTGCATCCGTCGTAATGTTGCTTTCCTAGATGCTCCAACTCCTAGGTAGGGTCGCACTGGGATAATTTTAAATTTTCCCCCTGTAGAAAGACGGGCCCGATTTAAGACCAGACGGAAGAAGGAGGGCCCGCGCGGCCCCGAAGCCCTGCCCGTCCCCACCCGATCCGTCCCTTCCACGAGGGCACATCCCCCCGTCGAGGGCCCCCCCCCGCCCGCGGCGGAAAGCAACACTTAGGTCGGGCCTGTCCCCCTACAGGGGGATTTTGGACGAAAAATAAAACATACTCCAAAAATACTCCCAAATAGCAAAAAAATGCTCCCAAAAACGTCCCCAGACTATCATTGGACTATTCTTGTATAGTCCTCCTGCAGAGGGACAGGCCCGATTTAAAGCAGCACTGCACAACCAAACATGTTTGTTTGGCAGTCCGCGTTGATTCCTCGGGTCGGCGCCGGGTGTCCCTCCTCCTCCTCCTCCTCCTCCTCCTCCTCCTCCTCCTCCTCTCCTATTCCTCCTGTTCCTCCTGTCCCTCCTGTTCCTCGTATTCCTCCTCCTCCTCCTCCTCCTCCTCCTTCTCCTCCTCCTCCTCCTCCTCCTCCTCCTCCTCCTCCTCCCACGCCCTCACCCCGGCGCGCTCCGCGCGCGGAGGGCGGCGCCAAAAGGCGCCGCCGGGGGCGTGGGCAGGGGGGGGAGCCCGGCGCCGACCCGCGACAGCCGCACGGACTTCTCCGAAGGCGAGCTGCTGTGCAGTGTGAGAAGCCCACGTTCCACCACCGCTGCCATAGGCGACGAGGGGCAAAGGGGGAGGGGTCCAGCGCCTACCCGAGAGAGCCGCACGGACTTTAAGCCGCTGTGCAGCTTGGGAAGCCAATGTTCCACCACCGCTGCCATAGGCGACGAGGGACAAAGGGGGAGGGGTCCAGCGCCTACCCGAGAGAGCCGCACGGACTTTCACGAGGGTAAGCCGCTGTGCAGCTTGGGAAGCCAATGTTCCACCACCGCTGCCACAGGCAGGACGAGGGGGAAGAGAGGATGGGGAGGTTCTCCTCCTCCTCCACCTGCTCCTGCTCCTGCTCCTGCTCCTGCTCCTCCTCCTCCTCCTCCTCCTCCTCCTCCTCTCCTGCCTATTGGTGGTGGGAAATCGGCGAATCACATCTGCTTGTTCTGTGACTCCTGGCCGAGTCCGCCGTCCGAGTCGGCGGGGTCAGCCATTGCCAGAGGTGCCACGTGAACACTCGTCCAACTGGCCCAGGTAATGCCAAAGGGATCACCACATGGGGGATCGCCTCCTCATCGAGGAAGAACCCTCACGTCCACCTCAACGCCCCCAGACAGTCAAACGTCGGCCGAAGTCGCTCAAGCAGCTCAATCCTGGATCCTCACCCAGACGTGCGATGTCGTGATTTGTTTCAGCGTGGCTCCTCAGATGATGTCTGGACTCTCCCTCGGGACCGCCTCTTCACCCCAAGTCGCTTCCTGACGGCCCCGGGGCCGAACGCTGCGGAAAACGCGCCGTCGCTCGTTTTTGCACGACGCGAGGACGTGGGGGCAGGAGGAGGAGGAGGAGGAGGAGGAGGAGGAGGAGGAGGAGGAGGAGGAGGAGGAGGAGGAAGAGGACGTGGGGGCAGGAGGAACTGGCGACAGAGGCCTCGGCGTCTGGCTTACCGGGGCACAGCTCGGGCCTGCGCCGGCCGTTCGGGTGCGAGCCGGGCAGTCCCGGAGCGCGCTCGACGAGGCGCAGCTGCTGGGAGCGATCCCGGGCCTCGAACACTTGGCAGAAAACGAAAGCCTGGGGAAACGAAAACAATGGTAGAAAAACAAAAGCCTGGGGAACGGAAGCCTGGGGAATGATCCCGGGCCTCGAACACTTGGTAGAAAAGCTTACGAGAACGTGGGGAAACGAAAGCCTACCGTCTCATCCGAAGCCGTTTCATCCACACGAGTTCCTCCGAGGCGAGTTTATCCAGACGATTGCGTCCGGACGACTTCTTCTGGACGAGCTCGTCCGAATACGATTTCATCCAGAGACGAGATCACCCGCAAACGAATCCATCTGGACGAACGTATCTGGACAACTTCATATGGACAAGCCCGTCGGGCAGAATACTCTTCCGAATGAGCTCGTCGCGGAAGCAATCGTTGAGGATGAACTGGTCAGCCTCCAAACGGTCCGAAACCGTCTGGTGCTGGTAGGGGGACACATGCGAACCCTACCCCTGCCCACCACGATTTCTGAAAGGGAAGGTGGGGTTCACTTCGTTCGGGAGCTCCCGAGCGAAGTGAACCCCACCCTCCCCCTCAGAAATCGTGGGGGGCAGGGGTAGGGTTCGCACGCTGCCTCCTAGCTGGGGCGCGTCCGCCCTGGCGGTGACCCCCTCGGCGCTGCCCGGCCGGCGACGGGAACGTCCTGCCGACCGCCCGCTTTTGCGGGGGGGAGGGCGCGACGCGCTGGAGCCACGGGGGGCCGCGGGGGGCAGGTGGGCCAGGAGAAGACCAGCAGCGTACTACAAGTTCGTCTCGTGTCGACCCCAGCGTCGGTTCCTGACGCCGCGGAAATCGTTCAACCTTGGACAATCGGCCGTCTCTGAAGCGTCAGATCGAACGTCGACCGATTCTGGGTCGCCAGCGGCGTCCAACGTTGAACGCCAGCGGCAAGGTCGCCGCCGGTGGACACGACGCGGACCAATCGTACGGCATATTCGCGGAGGTCGAGGGAGGAGGAACATAATAGAACAGAACGAACACCTGCCATCCAAGGTGTGCTCCTGTGCTGGACTACAACCGAGGCAATGTGATGAAACGTGCTGGATCGTGGGATGATGATGATGAGGAGGAGGAGGAGGAGGAGGAGGAGGAGGAGGAGGAGGAGCTTGATCTATCCTGGCCTTTCGAAAGCGAAGACAACTCGATGTCGGCCAATTCTGTGCCACTGACGGCGTTCAATCTGAGCCTGCCGCAGGCAGAACCTCACTGGAAGAAGTGCTTGACGTTGGCGGTGCTCGGGGTGTGGGGGCAGGAAGGGGAAGAGGAGGAGAGGGAGGGAGGAAGATGAAGAGGGGGGGATGAGGGGGAGGAAGGGGAGGGGGAGGAGGGGGAGGAGGGGGAGGAGGTAGAGGAGGAAGAGGAGGAAGAGGAAGAGGAAGATGAGGAGGAGGAATAGGAAGAGGAAGAGGAATCGGAAAAGGAGGAGGGGGAGGGGGAGGAGGGGGGGATAACGAGGAAGGAGGTGACGCGCGGCGCTGCGAGAAAACGACGACCTGCCAACACGGGAGCGCTGGAAGCAGAAACGCGCGGCGCTGCGGAGAGAAAACGAGGACCTGCCAACACGGGAGCGCTGGAAGCAAAAACGCCTCGATCCTCGATCCTCTCGCACCCCACCCAGAACCCCGACGACGTGGGCCCCGGTGGTCTGGACCTTCCCAGCACCGGCTCTTCACTCTGGGGTCGCTGCTGGACGTTCTGGGGACTGGCGAGGGCCCTTTGAGCCCGAACGTGGTAGGAACCCTGCCGCTGTGATACCTTCATGACGCGAGGAGGTCCCTGACATCCGCCAGTCTGGCATTTTCAATCCGCGGCCCCGGCAGGTCCTGGCCGCTTCCCTCCTCCTCCTCCTCCTCCTCCTCCTCCTCCTCCTCCTCCTCCTCTTCCTCCTGCTCCTCCTCTGGGGGCAGCTTTCCCCCCCTGGCCCATGCTTGAGGGCCCCGGGGCACGACCACCGGCCCCCGAGGGCCGCCATCGAAGGGAAACCGCAGCCGAAAAGAAACACGTCCCCGGAGATCTGGGGCCTGGGCAGGAGTCTCAAGGGGCCCAAGGACACACAAACAAATACACACAAATAAAACAATTTCCCTATATTTTCCTATATTTTCTGGGTTTTTGTCTTCCCGCCCAGTTCCCATATTTTCCTATATTTTCCTGGCGATCGAGCGGCCCCAGGGCACGGGGCACAACAAGCGGGCCCCCGGCGGCCGCCATCGAAGGGAGACCGCAGCTGAAAAAAAACACATCCCCGGGGATCTGGGGCCTGGGCATCCCTGACTCCGGATCCGCCCTATCTTGGCTTTTTTTCCAACTTAAAATTGCGTCGGAAATCCAGCTATAAGAGGCCGAACAAGTAGGGCGGAGATTTCTGCACCCAGCATAAAGTGGGGCGGAAATCCATTGAAGTAGGGCGGAAACAGCAACAGAAAAGCAAGGCGGAAATTGGCATCAGCGGGGCTTGAAAAGTAAGTCGGAAATTCCAAGCCCTACCAACGAATTTCCCCCAAAGTAGGGCGGATCCGGAGTCAGGGATGAGTCCCCAGCCCGGGAGGCTCCGAGGTCACAGGTTGGCGCCAAAACCAAGATCGGCGGCTGCCTCCACCGAAGGAAGCTGATCCCTTCCTCGATGAGAATGGTGACGAGATGCAGGATTCCGAATTCCTGGGTGGCCGAGAAGTTACCACCGATAGCAAGATCCAGGGCCACCCCCCCCCCTGGTGGAGACACCCCCCTGTCCTGGTGCTGGTGCCCAAATCTCCAAGACTCCAGCAGGGGCCACACGCAGGTGACCCCCCCAGGCAGGAGCGACCTCTGGCGCGCAAGCCTCGGGGGCCGCGGAGAGGCCAACCCCCGAGCGCGCTGGACGCCGCCATCGCATCGCGTTCGCTCACGCGGGGACCCCCGGGAGGCCCGCACCGGGAGTCGCTCCTGCGAAAGGCCACGCCTACGTGCAGCCTCAGGTCGGGCCCGTCCACCATACCGAGGGGGATTCTGGACGAAAGAATTCTCCCGGCGAAGCAACCTGACAGCGATGTGCAGGAGCATATCTGGAAGCATTCCCCTGAAGATTCAGATGAGAATCCAGTTGTAGAATTCTGCTGTTCTTGCAGTCGTAGTCGCATTCGCGATGACAGTCGCAGTGGCAACGGCAGTCGCAGTCACAGCCTCAGCCTCAGCCTGCCTCAGCCTCAGCCTCAGCCTGCCTCAGCCTCAGCCTGCCTCAGCCTCAGCCTCAGCCTGCTTCAGCCTCAGCCTCAGTCTGCCTTCAGCCTCGGCCTCAGCCTCAGCCTGCCTCAGCCTCAGCCTGCATCAGCCTCAGCCTCAGCCTCAGCCTGCCTCAGCATCAGCCTGCCTCAGCCTCAGCCTCAGCCTCAGATTCAGCCTGCCTCAGTCTGCCTTCAGCCTCAGCCTGCGCCTCAGCCTCAGCCTGCCTCAGCCTCAGCCTGCATCAGCCTCAGCCTCAGCCTCAGCCTCAGCCTGCAGCATCAGCCTGCCTCAGCCTCAGCCTCAGCCTGCCTCAGCCTCAGCCTCAGCCTGCTTCAGCCTCAGCCTCAGTCTGCCTTCAGCCTCGGCCTCAGCCTCAGCCTGCCTCAGCCTCAGCCTGCATCAGCCTCAGCCTCAGCCTCAGCCTGCCTCAGCATCAGCCTGCCTCAGCCTCAGCCTCAGCCTGCCTCAGCCTCAGCCTCAGCCTGCTTCAGCCTCAGCCTCAGTCTGCCTTCAGCCTCGGCCTCAGCCTCAGCCTGCCTCAGCCTCAGCCTGCATCAGCCTCAGCCTCAGCCTCAGCCTGCCTCAGCATCAGCCTGCCTTCAGCCTCAGCCTCAGCCTCTGCCTTCAGTCCTCAGGCCTCAGCCTCAGCCTGCCTCAGCCTGCCTCAGCCTCAGCCTCAGCCTCAGCCTCAGCCTCAGCCTGCTTCAAGCCTCAGTCAGCCTTCAGCCTCGGCCTCAGCCTCAGCCTGCCTCAGCCTCAGCCTGCCTCAGCCTCAGCATCAGCCTGCCTCAGCATTCAAAATGTGGCCCGGGAATGGAGTTCTGGGAACTCGAAGAACACGAAGTGGCCTACAGTTGGCTCCGGGCTTTCAAAATCATGCCCAGCAATGGAGTTCTGGGAACTCGAAGACCACGAAGTGGCCTACAGTTGGCTCCGGGCATTAACAATCATGCCCAGGAATGGAGTTCTGGGAACTCGAAGAACACGAAGTGGCCTACAGTTGGCTCCGGGCATTCAAAATCATGCCCAGGAATGGAGTTCTGGGAACTTGAAGACCACGAAGTGCGCTACTGTTGGCTAAACAAAATCCCCGGCATCCCCCGGATCGCGCCCAGACCCCCCTGGGGCGTCAAGATGCTCTCTTTTGACCCTACTAGAAAACTATCAGTCTTCGCTGTTAAGTAAATGCTCCACAGCTGCCTCAGAAATGCTCGAATCATAGTCCCCAGCTTATTTCTCGACCATGTTTGGATCTTCCCCCTGTGGAGGGGACAGGCCCGACCTTCCGTGTAGCCGACAGCAGCCGGCCGCGCGGGGCAGAGGGCGCGCGTGTTTGCCCTCAAGCCAACTATACCGGCCGTCCGCGGCCGCCGTCCCCGCCGGGGCTGCGAGCCGCCGCAGGCCGCGCGCACGGAGGGGTCGGCGAGGTGGAGCGGGGGAGGGGGGGGAGGAGGGGTCAGAGGAGGAGGAGGAGGAGGAGGAGGAGGAGGAGGAGGAGGAGGAGGAGAGGAGGAGGAGGAGGGTCAGAGGAGGAGGAGAGAGGAGGAGGAGGAGGAGGAGGAGGGGGAGGAGGGGGAGGGGAGGGGGAGAAGGGTCAGAGGAGGAGGAGGAGGAGGAGGAGAAGGAAAGGGAAGGGCGGACAAGGGAAGGGAGTCCCTCCTCCCCTCCTCCTCCTCCTCCTCCTCCTCCTCCTCGTTCGCCTCCCATCCCCAGGAGGAGGACCAGGAGAAGGGCGAGGAGGAGGAGGAGGGGGAGGGAGGAGAAGAAAGAGGGAGGAGGGAGGGGGAGCGGGACAAGCTAGGTGCGCTCGCGTCATATCTGACGTCCTACCCGGCCTACCCCTCCCTCCCATCGCTTACCATGGCGTAGATCTCCTCCCTATTCGGACAATCGGATGTCGTAGCATGGCATAGCATTACATGGCATGGCATGGTATTGAAGATCAACGCGTAACATGATATAGCATGGCGTAGCGACGCCCCAAACTGGGGGGAATCGACATAGGATATGTACATAATCACTTCCGATGGTTTTTTCGGGAGGCCATTTTCTAGATTTTGGGGCCGATTAGGAAGGACCGAAAACCATGCCGTGGCATGGCGCTGGAAGTAATGACGCCAGCGCTTCAGCGGGAGCAAGGTTCGGGACGAGCGGAAGCGCGGAAATGAGGCCAGCGCTGCAGCGGGAGCACGACTCGGAACGAGCGGAAACGCGGAAATAAGGCCAGCGTTGCAGCGGGAGCACGACTCCGAACGAGCGGCAGCCCGAAAATGATGTCAGCGCTTCAGCGGGAGCAACATGTCGAAATCAAGCCCAAGCGAACACTCATTTCCCGGGAATCCTGTCCTCCTGTCACCCCAGCTCCTCCTCCTCCCCCTCTCATCCTCATCGTCCACATCGTCATCTTCACCGTCCTCCTGATCCTCTGTCCTCAGGGTATGTTCTACCCCACCCCCCCGTCTTCCTCTTCATTCTACAAGACCCACAATAAGATCACCCACGGGATACAAGACCCACAACGGCACAAGCGTAGCACCTACAAGCCCCATGAGAACCCACGGCTGACAGCACAACGCCGCAGGAATCCGCGACAGACCCCAATGGGGGGCAGTGCCACAGCAACTGCTTCACCTCAACCGCTCCCCGCGCACCGCCTCCGAAAAGCGGACGCCGCCCAGACGCATCGCATCGACAAGAACACCCAAGCAAACGACAATGGCGAGACAATGCGGGCCCGCGGAATGAGCGAAGCGATTGATAGCCCATGCCACATGCCTCACACCACATACCGTACACAGCATGGCTTGCACCACATAGCTCACACCAAATAGCTCATGCCACACGTATTGCACAGTATAGCTTGCACCACTTAGCTTAACCAACCTGTGATACACCACATAGCTTGCACTACATCTGCTACACCATGCAACGCTCATCACGTAGCTTACACCACATAACTTGCACGACAAGTATTCCGCAACTTGCACCACACAGCTCACGTCGCAACGTTTACCCAGCATTGCTTACACCACACATATTGCATAACATTTTTGCCACCTCAACAATGCAATAACTGACGATATGGGGCCACGAAGTGTCAGCTGAACCGAGTAGAATCACACGGACCGGGCCTCTACCGGACAAGGGAAGGTGGAGGCAGAGGACGAGAAGGGATTTGATAAAAAGGAAAGCGAGGACGAGGAGGCAGAGGGAGAAAAAGTGTGAGAAGGAGGAGCAGATGGTTAAAAAAGGGAAACAGGAGGACGAAGAAGAGGAGGGCGAGGAGGAGGACAAGTAGAACGACGGGGAGGGAGGATAACAAAGAGGGAGGAGGGAGGGGGGGCGAGAGGAGAGAGAGGAGAGAGCAGGCGGAGGGGGCAGGCTGGAAAGGAGGGAGAGGCATGAGGACGAGGAGAAATACGACGAGGTAGGAGAAGGAAGAAGAAGAGGACGGGGGAAGAGGGAGCAGGACCTGGACAAGGAAAGGGACGACGAGGAGGACGACGAGCAGGAGGACGAGAATAAGAAGAGGTGGGATAGGGAGGAGCAGGATGAAACGGGGATCCTATCTGGACAGCTCCCATCCTGCCTCGCCTCGACGAGGGCGCCTACGGGCGAGAAGTCCTGGCTACATCAGTCGGGGTCGCCCGTCGTCGTCCGTTCCATACCAAAGTCCAGCCCTGTTCGTCGCCACCACGACGACGCGATTCTACCCTGCATGCCCTCGGCGAGAGCGCCTACGAGCAGCACTATCAACTGACCTCTCAATCTCTTACTCTATCGGCACAACCATCGGGACAACCGTTCTATCCATCGGTCTCACAATTGATCGGTCTCACGGTCTATCGATCTCACGAGCCATCAAGACAATCGGGGCCAGAATCGGACAACCATCGGGACAACCGTCGGGGCAACCATCATATCGATCCGTCTGTCGATTTGCTTGTAGATACGTATCACTGTTTATTCATATGGCTATCCACCGATCGACCTTACGATCAAAACATCGGGACAACCGTTGGAACAACCGTCGATCTCACGATCAACATGCCTATACGACCACACTTCGGGTGATGAAGAGGTTTGGGGCTGGGAAAACCAACTGACGACAACTTCGATGACTTTCATGGCGACGGGACAGCGACCATGCGCGATGATGCTGATGGTGAGAATACAAAATGACGGTTGTAATGAAAGCGACACAGCCGCGACCCGCGAGGGCCGCAAATGCTGC